>JAKSZP010016658.1:0-22340 GCA_022478985.1 Massospora cicadina | reverse complement strand
GCTGATCAGGTACAGTGAAGTGGCCTAGCACAGTTTAAAGATGGGGATATGATGCTATTCCACAATCAACACGGGTTTGGGTGGAAGCACAAGCTCGCAAATAGTTGGATCATCTTGTTTGAGATAATAGAAAAAAATGGGAGTTTTTCTTATACTATCAAGGATCCCGTAAGCAGTTGAATTATTATTGGATGCACACAAAGTTCCTTTGGGAACATAAGAAGTAATATAAGCCTCTAAAACTGAAAAAAATACTATATAAAATATTATATATATATGTGTGTAATTGCTGATGAGAAACTTATTTGAAGAAATACCATATGTGAGTTTTGTTAATTTTAATTGAGGTTGTTACTTGAGGGCTTTTGCTTCTCTGTCTTCATCTTCATGTCTTTTTTGGCTTCTTGAAGTTTCCTTTTGTCTTGATCAATGGGACCTTTATTTCTTCTTTTGCTGCTTTAATTGTGCCATAGTTTCTATGGGCTCATCTGGGGTTGGGGGTGGAGGCAAAGGCTGCTGAGGTGAGAGTGAGGGTGCTGATGTCCGCTCCAAAGCCACTGCACAGTCCAAAGAGGGGAGGCCAGTGTGATGGGACTAGAAGAGGAAGATGGACTGGGATTCCAGGGTAACAGGCGAGGTGGTGAGAGCTCAGCTGGTTGATTGAGTCAAAACTGTTCTTGCCCCACGAGGAGCAAAGCTTGCAACCACATGCATTGATGATCCTGGGAAATCAACAAATATGCCAACAGAGGAGGCCAGAGTCATAAGGGCTGGTGAGTAAGCAGGTGAGTGCCAGCTTGAGGGAAAAAGGCTGCGCCCAGAACCAGGAAATCTACAAGGAAGTCCTTTTTTCTCGGATATGCTATCAGAAAAGGAGTGGTTGTGGTGAATGCCGCTTGCTAGTCCCACTCAAGGGCTGTCCAGTACTGCTAGATTGAACCTAAAGCAGTTGCAGGATGCAAAAATAAAGTTATCTAAGAGCGTCATGATGGGAAGGTACTGAGATGGATTGTCAGCGCTGAGGGCAGTGAACGCTACAATGACCCCAGAGCAAAGGCGAGCTAACCAGTTGTTGCATAAGATTACCCCTCAGGGACCAGAAGTGGGTAGAAGCACGGGAAAGGACCCTGACCAGCAGGCTATCACCCACTGCACAAAGCACAGCATCCTCTGAATGGACAGAGCCATGGGATGGGGCTTGGCAGGAGATGAAAGCACTAGGTGACTAAAGCCGCTCTCCAGGAGCTGGGCTGCTTCATTATACAAAGGCCCTCAGGTCTGCTCCCCCCCCATTGTGGCTGGGCCACTATGTCCCCAAAGAGGGCGCGCCAAGAAGCCAAATGGCTGAAGAATTTGGGAAGAATCTCTTTCTGGGTTATCACGGTTGTGAGGTCCACGTCAGCCTCATCCTCATCATCTGGGAAAAGGAAACTGGGGAAGAGGGATGTGGCCTGGGTCAGGTAACTCCACACCAAGCCACAGATGGTAGAAAAAGTGAACTCATGGACTTGCGGCTGTTGGCGCGTGATGGTTCACATGGTGTTGAAGAAAAAAGAGATGTACAGCTTATCGTCCAGTAAAAGGGGGTAATGTTGTGAATCTATATGACTGGACGACAAGCCACCATTATGACCAAGTGGATCATTGGAGGAATTCCACCAAAGGTTCAATGGACAGAATCCGCTGAGGATGTTTCGGAGCTAGAAAGTAATTGATCGCCTTAGGATGAGGCGATAATGGGTTATAACAGGTCATATTGGATTGCCTTCAAAATAAGGTGATAAGGCGATGTCAACATTCAACAAAAGATAAATTGGATCGTCTCAAATCAGGGCGATAAAGATTTGAAGAACAATAAGCCAAAACCAATGAGAAGATGGTGAAACGAATAAACTAAGCGAAAGGGTCAATACTGACTGAAGTCGCTGGGATATCAATGAAATAAGGGGACTAGAAGAAGAGGTTTTTTAGGGAGTAGAAAAGAAGATAGAAAGAAAAAAAGGAGCGGGCTAGAGGAAGATCCGCCAATTTATTATATTAAAATAAAGAAGTGTTTGGAGGAAATTGCTCCTGTTTTATTATAAATTAATTGTTTACAAGTGTATCAAGGAACAGGCAATCGGCATATTGTCCATTCTAATTGTTCAAGGCCAAAACCCTGTGAAAAGAACCCTTCAGTGGGTACATACAGGATCACCAAGATTCAACAGAGAGCATGTCGTTAACCTAAAAATCTAAGTCAACCTCCTCCATCGAGGACAAGAGATAAATTAAAGAGGATTTATTGATGAGGTCCACAGGTAACTTAAACTCAATTTCAAATTTGGTGTTCTCAGGGAGTGGGTGGTACTTAGATGGGTCAAACAGGTCAGCTTATCCGAGTATTCATTCAGGCAGTATAAGTGCTGGGGTCAGGGTGTCAGTTGGTTGAATATAGGCTAGGCTTGACTTAGGAGAGGGGGCCAACCTTCTAGGGAGCACCAAAGCGCTCTCAACGAGGAAAGAGATGGTAACTGTGACTCCTCCAGGAAACTTTTCATGAATGATAGAGTCCACGAGGTTATTAAAGATAGCAAATTATCGCCACCAGCCAACACCCAGAATAATGGGGTACAGGAAGGTTTTAATTATGGAGAAGCTCTACAAAGTACTCATTGCCTGCAACGAAGGGGACAAATAATAGTACACAGTAGCTCAGAATGTTATGAGATGCACCACCTTTCACAAACTGATCAACACCCAGGGTTAGGTCCAGGGCCTCCGCCAGCTCTTGACAGATGAGGTTTTCAGTACCGCCAATGTCCACCAAAGTAAGCGTTTGGAAATTCTTCCCTGCAGAGGATAAGGTAGACATGAACAAGAAGTACACAGAGGAGGATTCATTTTCTACAGATCCAAGGGAGGACATGATGGCTTCAAGCTCAGAGGGCAAAATTAAATTGAGAGTATCCCCTAAGGATTAAATAGCATATGACTTCATATTGTCAGTGAGTTGCCCATTTTATTTGAATGTAGTAGGGTAGCTTAATGCTCTATGTTTGTCAGGAGGAAATCTTTATCATATGAAACTACACCAGTTAGGGCATCCAAGCTTTTGGTGTGGTCAGTTAAAGTGAGCTCCTATTCAATTATCTTTTCATGGATATCTACCCATTTCTGGATAGGGTCCTCCAGAAAAGGTGACTCTGGAGTAATAGGGGATGTAAGTCTTGGGGACCAGCCCTTGAAACTGGATAGGGTTCAGCACCCCTTCCAGACCAAGAGGGACCCCAAGGCTCCCATGGACCTTCTGTCATGGCTGGGTGACCTCATCCACGTTATAGATGAGCACTCAGTAACGGCTTTCCTCCCCAAAGACATCCCACTCCCACCCCTTCCCCCCTCTTCTATACTGGTAGGATTGATAGAAGGGGTCTGCAGGGAGATGGCTCTCATCAGGGGGCAGGAGAGGGCCCTGAGGCCACTCGCTCCTCAGGCAAGTCATGGTCAAAAATTAGTAAAATGGCAATTCCCAATGTTGAAGCCCAGCCAGTAATTCCTGGACTAAGGGAGCTGGTCCAGGCTGGCCTGTTTTAAAAGCCCAATCAGAGCATGTTTCAGATCGCAAACCTGGCTCTGAACAGCTTGGATCATTGGGTCCCACATTCCAATACAGATCCAGGTAGTTTGGATCGTATGAGCTGCCCAATTGTGGGATTGGCCTACATTGCAACAAACCTGATTCATAGACCCCTGCCTCCCAAGACAAATCCAGACCACCCCAGCCATGCAAACAGGCTGATTCGAGTCATCAGGACCTGGATTGGCAATATCAATTTAGCCTGGTCCCAAGAAGTTGGGAAAATTTGCAAAAGTTTCTAAGCCTTTTCCAATTTGGGAGCCACCTTTTACCCCCCCCCGAGCCAGCCAACTGAATCCCCTTTTCATTCCCCAAATGACCAATCCCCCGATACTTCCCCATGCCTATTGCCCTGTTTAAAAGGCAACTGGCCCCACCGAGGGCAGTTGTTGGTTCATTATTTTTTGCCTTTATCAAAATAAAATCTGATAATCTGCCTAGTTTGCTGCGGACTCCATTGGCTTTAACACAACTTTTAACATGATTCTGTCAATTGATCTGATGAAGCGCGCCATTGTCAAGATCCTTTTACTGATGTATAATGACTGGATTATCTGGTCGCTCAATCCCGCCATACAGCAGCAGATCATAGACATGATAATCTGTACCACCCTAAAGGTGGGCCCACTGTTCCATTTGTTTCCTCGCGTCTGTTAAATGGAGTCCCTTCCATTAATTTGGATGCCAAGTCCACTGAATCTGCTCCCCAGTTGGAGCAGCCCCAAGTCATCCCTGGCTCACCGCACATGAGTTCAGCTTCCATAGCTGCCCCTGCCACTGTGGGTCCAGCCCACCAGCGGGACCCAGAGTGTCACCCTCAGGGAAAACTCAGTCCTAGCCCCTCTCATGGGTTTCCCACACTTCTACCCATATTTCCAACCACGTGGCAGTCTCTTTGCCGCCTCCCGCTGGTGCGCAAGCCTCCTTTTCGGATTCCAAAGGCCAGCAACTGTGACCCCTGGAGGAGTCATCATCCTCCCTTCCTCTTCTGCCCTTGGGGGTTGCCCCCATAAAACTCGCGGTTGCCCTCAATGCAACCATCTGGTTTGCCTTGGTGCCTTTGATATGTTACTGAACGTTTGCTTCCCTCACATGTCCCGTAGATCCCCACTTATATAAGTCTCCAGAACCGCTATGCCTCTGGCATTCTGGGACCTCCACTGGGTGCTCGCGCACCCTGACTGGGAGCCCAGTATAGTTCTTCTCAGCTGTATCCGTGACATAATGAACTGACCGCTAGTTTTAGCCTTCTCCACCTTCCTCGCTGGGATGGGCAATGTTCTGGCCTACGCCCTCACTCTGAGCATGCTTTCCCTTTATAACCTGGTCTTCTCCTGCTGGGCAGTGGCCTTGTTCATCAGGTCTGCCATTTAGCTCAGCTTAGCTAGTCCCCACCCTGCCAAGCACCAATGGAGAGCGCCACCCCATTGGTAAAGGCAACAGGTTTGGGGGTTCCTCCTGTCCCTTCAGATGAGGTGCCCACCTCAGTTAACTCCCCCTAGGGGAACCCTTGCTTATGATACTGCCAGCCCCAGCCCAGATCAGGAGGCTGGATCATTGTGCCCTCAGTGCTCAGGGTCCGCGCAGTGTTATGTAATTGTCCTGCAGGGTGAACCCACCTCCCCTCCTGAAGGGACTGGAGTGGGTGCTTATTAACCCTCATCTTCCCATGTGGGACAAGGAAGTGGTAGAGAGCCTGGAACAGTTGCACCACACCCCCGCAGTCCCAGGAAAGTCTCTCCTACTGTTGGGTTATGGCCCCTCCTCAGTTGCCCTTTCGCTAACTCACCTCAATAAAGAAAATTAAGCATACTTCTGGTTTCCCATTTTCTTTCCCTCAGAGGCAGGGGTAATCACAGTGCAAGCCCTGCTTGACACCAGAGCGGCGGGTAACTTCATCAACCTTGTTATGGCACAATCCCTGGACCTAACGATGGACAAAGCTTCCTTCATCCTGGGCGCCTCGTCCAAGTCCATGACGTCCCATCGCAGCTAACATCCATTGCATTTCTTGGTTCATGACTTTGGATTCGAAGACCATTTCTCAGAAATACAGGGATTGCTTTACCCTGTAATCTTGGGGGTGGGCTGGTAGCGCCGCCAACAAGTTCATATCAATCTTGCAACCAACTTCTTGTTTTTCAAAAACCTCAAGTTGAGTGGTGAGATTCCCTTGCTGAAGATCCTTCCCCAAGGTACATCCCTCAGTTCCATCGCCCCACCGGATCCCATTCTAGCTGACCTCCCTCCAGATTTTCCCCCCTGCCTAGCCCCATACAAGGCCATCTTTGACAAGTCCCTGGCAACCAAACTCCCATCACACTCTGAGTATGACTTGATGTTCCACTTGACGGTCAACCTAATCAAGATCAACTGCCCCCTCTACCCCTATACAGAGGAAGAAGATAGGGCTTTGGGCAATTGGTTGGACGATATGCTAGAGAAGGGGTGGCTCATCAAGAAGCCTTCTCCAATCGCCTCCACTGTATTTTTGTCAGGAAAGCAGATGGGTCCCTGTGCCCCTGCATCGACTATGGACACCTCAACAACATCACCGTCCTGGACCCATAACCCTTGCCCTTAGAGCAGAGCATAGCACAGGCCATCCCTAAGTCTCGCATCTTCTTAAAGTTGGACCTGGTGAATGCCTTCAATCAGGTGAGGGTGGTGAGGGGACAGGAGTGGCTCACAGCTATCCAAACTCGCCGGAGTTTTTTCAGTTCAGGGTGATGCCGTTTGGCTTGAAGAATGAGCCAGCCAAATTCCTACGCTTTATTGATGATGTTCTGGGGGACTTGTGGTTCTCTTGTGCAGTAGCCTATATCGACGACATCCTGGTCTATTCCCCTACCCCCAAGCAACACGTCAGGGACCTCAAAGCAGTAGTGGCAGCTATCCACAAGGAAGGGGTATTTGTAAAGCCCTCTAAGTGCGGGTTCTTCAGGGATGAGGTTACCTTCCTATGGAATCTTGTCCTGAAAGATGTGTATTCTGTCCCCCCAGCAAGCTTGTAAGGAGAGTGTCTATAACTCTCCAGTTCCCAGCGTGGCAGTGCTTGGCACAAGCCCAATGCCAGGGAACTAGCCGTTAGATTAAATTAATTATTGCCCAGCAGAGGGTGCTGGAGCAATAATATAAGCAAAGAAATGCTAGAATGAACCAGCCAAAAACATCGCGGTACACATGGAGGGAAGGGTTAAATGACCCAGGTTGGAGGGTACCTGGGCGGACCAATGGTGCGCAATGGGAGAATCGGATTGTGTTTAGAATGGCAAAGTTAACAGAGCGTGAGACCTTCTCAAATAGGTTTGCGCACAGGATTGCTAAAAAAAGCATAAGGTAAAATGATATAATGTGAACAAGGTTTATTGGGGAAGTCAGCCAACAAGGAATGTTGGTTGGGGAAAACTTATTTAAGGTTGAGTGGGGAAATAGGGGTTATGCCACAGTGGGCCCAAGCACTGACTCACCAATAGGGCAACACTGCCATCCGAGTTGGTTGGATAGGCTGAAACTGACTTCACTCAAGTGATTAACTGAAGTTGGATCCAACCTGAGCACGTTATTTCAATAAATGGAATGGGTTTCAAAACCCCGCTCCTTGACAAACTGAATTCAACCGTTCATGTTCATTTGGTAAGATTATTCATTTCAACGCCTGGCTCAACGTTAGAGGCTGGGCGTTTAGCACACCACTAGTCCCAACCTGGGAATATTTTGCCTGAACCCAGTGCTGGTCTAGGGTGTGCTTCAGGTCTGGGAGGCCCTATAGCTTCACCTTTTGGGCCTCCAAACGCCCAGCACACACATCTTTGTGGTTGGTCCCCACTATTATGTCATGTTCACATAACATTACCCTCTCCTCCCGATGGGGCTCAACCCCCCCACACACACACACACACACACACACACACACACACACACACACACACACACACACACACACACACACACACACACACACACACACACACACACACACACACACACACACACACACACACACACACACACACACACACACACACACACACATCCTGTAACAGTCAGAAACGTCCCAGTTTCCGAACGCCATCTTACCTTAGGTTTGACACAATTCACGCTGAACGTCCAGCGTGAGCTGGACTCTCAAGGTAGTAAACCTCAGAATTAGGGAAATTTGGAGCGAGAAAAGGATGAAATAGGTAAGCGAGGTTGCAAACCCCAGAATTAACCTTATTTTATTTATTATCATATAAAAAGTTGCTGATGAACAGGATCCTGATAATCTGATGCCATGAAAACACCAAGGAAAAGACAGGATATTTGAGGGAGATTAAACCCCGAAAACCCAAGTTTTTGTTGATGTGACAAAAACTTGTTGTGCGCGGATCATCAGGTAAGATAAGGTAAGGGTGGCCCTGAGGCCACCAGAGAGAAAGAGAGAGAATTCTGAACAAAGTTCATAATTGCGCGGGCTTGACCTTAAAGGTCGCCCTTCCAGGGCCTCGCCTAAACCATTGATTAGTCTCACAAGAGCTTAATCAATAATTCAAGCGAGGCACAACCCAGCACCTAAACCTGACAAACACCAAAAATCTTTTTAAATGAATCAATTCAGATTTGGAAAATCTGAACTAAATCAAAATGCAATGAACAGCTTAATACCATTTGTTACACCTTCAGGGGCTTGCGCCAGGGAAAAGTTCTTGTGGGCAGGGTCCAACTTCATGGTGGCGATGGTCAGTTTGGGTTGGGATCTGGCAGCCTGGGGAAAACGCTGGTGGAAGGCGCTAATCAGTTCTTGGGCATGCACACAATTGCGCGCTGGGACCCAACTGTTTTCTGCAGCATCAAAACCCTTCCAGGATCCAGGTACTCGAGTCTTCTTTTAACGCGGCGTGTGGCAACTATTTCTTCCACCTCCCACTCTGGCACCCCATCCACAAGATAGACCTCAGGAGTCTCTGGTGGGGGGCCCTCAAACAACATCAGTTTGCTCTCATGAAACACTGAGAAGATTCAGAATGAGGGGGGAGATCTAGCTGGTATGAGGCATGGCCCACCTTTCTAACAACGCAATATGGCCCAATCCTCTTTGGTCCCAGCTTCTTACATGGCTGCTTGATTGGGATATTACGAGCATCAAGCATCACGAGATCCCCTTCCTTGTATGCGGGACCCACTTGTCGCTTTCCATTGGCGTTCTCCTTATATACCTGCATAGCCGCCTCCAAGCTTGTGGAAACCCCCTGATGGACCTTCTTGATTGTCTTGGCAAAGTCCACCACCGCTTCAACCTTTCACCCACAACTGGGCTCCACGTTAAAGGCTGGGTTAAAGCCATGGCTGGCGAAAAATGGGGAACAGCTGATAGAAGAGTGCAAGGTATTGTTGTAGCTAAACTGGGCCATGGGAAGGTGAGAAGCCCAATCTGAATGATCTGCAGCGGTGTAACACCGCAGAAACTATTCCAAGAACTGGTTCACTCGTTCAGTCTGCCCATCTGATTGGGGATGATAGACAGTTGAACGGCAAGGGCGAATCTAAAGAGTCTTACACAACTCTTCCCAAAAAATGGAGATAAACTGAGGGCCCTGGTCACTGATAATTTCTTGGGGGACCCCATGTAGCGCAAACACATGGATAACGAAAAGCCTAGCCATCTCAGCTGCGGTTATGGTGTTCTGCAAGGAATAAAGTGGGCAAACTTCGTGAAACGGCCCACCACTATCATGATTGCATCATAACCATCTGAGATTGGTAACTCTACAATGAAATCAGCTGAGATGGAAGTCCAGGGCCCATCAGCCTTCTGGACTGGTACCAACAACCCTTTTAAAAGTTGACTATTGAGTTTCATCTGGTTGCATACCAGGCACTCCCTACAATACCAGCCCACCTGAGCTGGCAAACCCTTCCAATTGTATATGTGATTTATCAACTCCAAGGTCTTTGCTTTCCCCGGATGACCAATGGTGATTCCATCATGATGTTCCTGAATGATGTCCAGGCGCAGTGGTCCAGCCGGTACCCAAAGGCGTCCCTGGAACCACACCATCTCATCCTTTACATGATAACCCCTAGATAGGTCCTCTTTATTTGAAGCGCTCTTATAAAGTACCATGGCATATTTTCCTGACAGCGGCTGAGAGAGGATGACCTTTCTGAACATACCATATTCCTCTGCGTTATCCAGAGGTGCAAGCGCTGGTCCATTGGCCAGGGGAGAGGGAAGTAGCGACAGAATTTTACTTGGAGGGATCATAACCTGGGTGTTGTGCACTTCTACCTCCTTGGGTCAGGGGCTAAAGCAGGGTTGTGGCTCAAAGCATCCGCCAAACCATTATCCTTGCCCTTGGTGAACTCATAAGAAATTAAAATTGGGCAAGGGTCTCATGCCAATGGGTCTGTCATGGGGTTAGGACATGAGGCGCGCGGTAGTACAGCAAGGCATGGTGATCTGTACATATATGGAAAGGTTAGGAGGAGCCATGCAAGTTGTGACGCCAATATGTCAGCGCCTCCACCACTGCTATTAACTCCTTGTTGTAAACGGGGTAATTCAACTCTGGTAAAAACATTTTCTAGAAAAATATCCCACCAGATGCTCTATCCCATCTTCGCCTACTTGTAACAAGGCGGCTGCTATGGCAAAGTTGGAGGCATCAGTAGACACAATGAACTCTTTTGAAGGGTTGACATGACGAAGGACAGACGTGGACAACAAGGTGCACTTCACTGCTTGTAAAGCATCCTCCAAAGTGGGGACTACTGAAGCACCTTGGCACCGCTAGCTTTATATAAGGGAGCTGCCACCTTAGAGAGTTTGGGCGTGAACTTCTTAAACGTACACGTCCCCAAAAAGCTCTTTAATTCCTTAACTGAGGTGTGGGTAGGCCACTCACAAATCGCCTTCTCCTTGTCTGGAGTTATCATGTGTCCTTGGTCAAACACAACGTTGCCAAGAAACGTGACCTGGGACTTAAAGAATTTGCACTTGAAATCTTCAACGTAAGTCTGGCTGCCTTTAACCGCTCCACCACTTGTCAAAGGTGAATTGAATGGGACTCCTGATCAGGGGAAAACACCAGGATATCATCCATGTAGGCGACCGCGCATACCCCTAACAGGTCCCCCAATGCTGCATCAATGTGGCGTTGAAAGATAGCAGGGGCATTCTTAAGCCCAAAAGGCATGACACGAAACTGGAAGATCCCTTTTTGGGTACAGAATGCGGTCAACCACTCTTGTCCCTTTTTAATCCAAATCTGATTGAACGTGTTGAGGCAATCCAGCCTGGAGAAGACCTTTGTCTTCTCCACATAGCGTGCAATCTGGTTTCCAAAGGATGGGATGGAGGTCTGGTACAGTAACATTGTTAAGGTTACCATAGTCTATGCAGGGGCATAAGGTACCATCAGACTTCTCCACAAAGAGTAGGGGGAGCATACAGGGGAGGTACGCTGAAAAATTGCACCCTTGGATAACTGTTTTTTTACCCACACATCCAACGCCTCCTCCTCCCGGACAGTCAATGGGTAAATAGGGGAAGAGATATGCACCAGATCCACCGTGAGCTTGAAGTCACAATCAAACTCAGAGTGCTCAGGGAGTGCGTTGGCAGATGCTGCATCAAAAGAGGATTCCAAACCCTCTAAGCAAGAAGGTATAGGAATTTCCACTGAGGGCTTCTGCATTGAGGCAAGGCGACAAGGGATACGGTGGGGCCAATGGGGCAAGTTGCCTGGGGCGTTTTCTTCTGACAAAGGCACAACAAATGTGCGACCATTCTTCATGGTGAGAGACAAGGTATTCTCCTTCAGGTTAGTTCTAACGTCAAACTTCCGCCACCACTCCACACCCAAAATGATAGGGAACAGGAGGTTTTTGATCACACTGAAGTGATCAGACAAGTGGTACTTGCCAACCTGATAGTCCACTGTCCCAATGATCTTCAGAGTGAGAATACCTTGGGACGCCCCTCCTCTAACCACATCACCTGGCAAGTAACTCAGCCCAAGGTAGTCAGCTAAGTACTGGTCCATAAAGTTTCCAGAGGCGCCAATATCCACCAAAATAGTAGTGGTGAGCTTCCCTAAAGGAGAGGAGAGGGTGGCAGTTAATAGAAAATACCTGGAATGGTCTTTATTTATGGAAGACAATGCCAACACTTCACCAAAAATTTCATCATCTGGCTCAAGCATGCAAACAGAATTGGTGTTGGAATCAAAAAAGGGGGTGAGATATTTGGCTACTCTTAATACTGAGGCCACATACCCCACCATGCCTTCTGCAGGTGCATATACTTGATTATATTTTAAACGAAGTTCCTTCTCCACCTCCTGAGTGCGCCTGATCATGGTAGAGGTCAACCGTGGGTTCTTAGGGGTAATCTGATACACCGGAATAGGGTCCTCATCCAGGCCATATGAACAAATAAACGGTTCAGAGATAGAGTCCAGGGCTCTGTTATAAAAGGCGCTTTTAGATGCAAATGACCCTATCCCTGGAACCGTGATGGAATGCCCAACATTATCCAAGGCCAACACCCCCAGGCCCATCTGCGCCAATTCTGCTGGCATCATCTGAACGCGCTGGCGGGGAAAATTCATTTATCAGAATGAAATTTAATAAATTTGGCAGAAAGTTGGGGAATCATGACTTTTGGACATCAAAACATCTGAATTCACCAGGTACAAACATAAAGGGTGGATACTCTCCAGTTGAAGGCAACCATAATAACGCTGAGTTGCTCCAACCTTCAGGAAAAAGAGGAAACAATGGTGCAGTTCTTGACAACTGGAGCCCACAGCTGATGGCCACTGTTTCCACTTTGGAAAAGTTCCACACAGAAAAAGTTTGTGCACATAAAGAAAAGGTTGGTCAACTAATGTAAGGAGAGTGTCTGTAGCTCTCCTGATCCCAGCGCAGAGGTGCTTAGTGCACAAAGCCAACTCATGGAAACTAGCCATTAGTACTAAAGCTACTATTGCCCAGCAGAGAGTGCTGATACAATAATAACTAAAACCAAAAAACAAAATCCGGAAACACTTAAAAATGATGAGGTGCACAAGAAGAGGAAAGGTAAACGGACCAGGATGGAGGGGACCTGGGCGAAACAACGGTGCACTTGGGAAAAATTGTATTGTGTTCAAAATGGCAAATTGAATGGAGTGTTAGACCTCCTCAAAGGGGTCCACACACATAAACTTTGGTGATAACATTTAAAAATGGGAAAAATGGGGGGAATTTTTATTTGGGAAGTCAACTAATAAGGAATGTTGGTCAGGGAGAATGCACTTACACTCAAGCGGGGGAATTAGGGGTATGCCACAGTGTGTAAGTCTTGAAGACCAGCCCCTACAACTGGATAGAGAGCAGCATCCCTTTTGGACCAAAAGGGGGCCAAAGGCCCAAGTGGACCCCCTGTTGCAGTTGAGCGACTTGGCGCGTGTGGTTGATGAGCACTGGGTGACTGCCCTTCCGCCTAGAGATATTCAGATCTCTCTCCCTCCCCCCTCCCCAATTATGGTAAAATTAATAGAGAGGACCTGCCAGGAGATCATGCAGGCCAGGAGTCATGGGCGGGCCCCTGGAACCCCTCACTCGCCAGGGAAAGATTACCAAAATCTTGAAGAAACAGCCAGCGCAGGTATCAGAGCCCAGTCTGTAAATTCTGGGCTAATGGAGCTGGTCCAGACTGGTCAGGTCTGGGAGTCAGAACAGAAACTCAATTTGGGTTTTGAACCAGGCTGCCAGTGACTCAGACCAGTTGCAAATACCCCCCAGAACAGATCCAATAAGTTCAGATTGTGTAGACAATCAAATTGAGAGTCTGGATTGGGTTGTGGACAACTGAGCACCAAGGCCACAACCCCCCAGGACAAATCTGGAAAATCCAAACTGCGTGAGCTGCCTGACTCAAATGGTCAAGGCACAGATTAGTACCATCGACCTGGTCTGGCCCCAAAATTTGGGAAATCAGCAAAAGTTTTTTTGATTTTTGCCAAGATTTTGAGCATCCATCCACTCCCCCACCCGCCAGCCAGCCAAACCCCATCACCAATCCCCAACCACCCAATACCCTAGAATCCCCACTATGCAATTTTCCCAATACTTAAGGCAACTGCCCTGTTGATGGGCAGTTGTCAGTTCATTCTCTATTCTCCTTGCGCTTTGTGCCAAAATAAAGCCATATACCCCAAATGACTTGTCACAGACTCTGTCTGTTTGTCTTTTCTATTCAAAAGTCCACCAATCAATCCAGCAAAGTGCGCCGCCACCCAAATAGTTATCCTGATGATTGCTGAATGGATTATCTGGTCACTCGACCCTGCCATGTGGTGGTGGATTGTACCCACGGTGAACCACCTTGCTCTTGATAATGGAGTCAACTCTCCGTCCATTTTTGTGTATCTGTTAAATGTGAACCCATCTGTTCAATTTGCCATCAGGCTTACTGAGAGCACTCCCCTATCAGAGCAGCCTCAGGGTGCCCCCGCCCTGATGCCCATGAGCTCAGCCCCCACACCTGGCCCATCTGCCATTGATCCCACCCACCTAAGGGCCCCAGGGTACCTTGACCAAGGGGGACCTGGCCCTAACGCTCGTTGTGGGTCCATCTTTCCCTCTGACAGCACCCCTGTCCGCGTTGTGGGTCCTGTGCCACCCCTCTCTGGCACACAGACCCACCTACCCATAACCAAATGCCAGCAACCGCGCACTCTGGAGGAGTCATCATCCTCCCTGCCTCTCCTGCCCTTGGGGGTTGCCCCCACAAGACTCGCAGCTGCCCCATTGCAACCATCTGGTTTGCCTTGGGGGCCTTCAGTACATTTATAAACATGTACTTTCCTCACATCCCTACTAGATCCCCCTTCTTCTAGTCACACGGAAGGCTGCGCCCTTGGCATTCTGGGCTCTCCACTGGGTGCTCACACCCCCTGAATGGGAGCCCAGTCTAATTCTTATCAGCCGTTTCCATGACATAATGAACTGACCCATAACCTCGGCCTTCTCCGCCCTGCTCGCTGGCACTGGTGAAGCATTGGCTTACGCCCTAACCTTAAATGTACTCTCTCTCTGCAACCTGGCCTTCTCCTGCTGGTTGGCTGCCTCTTTCATCTGAGCATGCCACCAGTTTGTGTTGACCTGTTCCCCACCCCGCAGACCCCTGGCGTCAAGTGTCAACCCATCAGTCAACATGATAGGGTTGGGAGTCCCCTATCCCTTCTGATGAGGTGGCCGACCCAAATCCTGGGTGTCCTGGTGGAACTTCAGGTGCACTTCACTGCTGACAGGGGGAAAGCTCCCCTTCCTTCTGATGCCCAGCAGAGCGTAGCTCTCCTTGATGCCCTAGATGGGGACATCCGTTGCTGTATCATGGGAGTGCTCCACTCTGCTGCTAAGTCTGGGAACCCCACCCCTATTAGCGCTGGTCACTTCAGCGGTCCAGGCCCCCAAGTCTAGACTGGCGCGCCTCCTTCATCTCTTCACACTAGAGCAGACAGCCATGGACCTGCCCTCCCTGATTGAAGCCTTTGTGGTCCTGGCCCCCACGGTGCCCCCCAAGATCGCCATCTCCGCCTTCTGAGCTGCCTTGGACCCCACTGCAGCTGCCCATGCATCTTGGGACCCCCTCCCTGGGTCCTTAGAAATTGCATTCTCTGTGGCTTGCGCAATTGGGGCCAGGCCTTTCCATACACCCGCGTGCACTGTTGCAGCTCTTGAGGGGCCGCACGCCACACCCTCTCCCCTGCCAGTGGTCGCGGCCAAGGGAAGCGCCCCCAGGTCTCGCTGCCCTCTGCGCCCCCTCTGTACCCATCTTGGGTACCCTCCCCTCAGAAGAGTCCCTGCCTGCTGCACCCCCTGCTCTCACCCTGGATCAGGAAAGTGGGTCCTTGATCCCCCAGAGCTCAGAGCCTGCCCATCCTGGCGCCATCACCCCCCAGTTAACCCAGAGGCCCCCCTCAAAGAGAGTGGAGCGGGCATACGCATCAACCCTTACTGCCCCATTTGGGACAAGGAGGAAGCAGAAACCCCTCCCCAGTTCCAGATTAGCCCGGCGCCTCCTGGTCAATCTCTTCTGATGATGGGTCATGCTCCCTCCTCGGCTGCCCTCTCTCTTGCCCACCCCAATAAAGAAGATCAAGCCTACTTCTTGTTCCCTATATCTTTCCCCTCAGAGTCGGGTGAATTTACCATACAAGCTTTCCTCAACACCAGAGCGGCAGGCAACTTTATTGGCCTCAGTGTGGCGCATTCCTTGGACCTGGCAATGGAAGAAGCCTCATTGGTCCTGGGTGCTTCATCAGAGCCCATGAAGTCTTACCGCGTCTGACGCCCATTGCACTTCTCTGTCCACAACTTTGGGTTCAGTGACCACTTCTCAGCTGTACAGGACTTGCTCTACCCCGTGATCTTGGGGGTGGGCTGGTGGCGGTGACAGCAGATTTGCATTAATTTGGCCAATAACTCCTTGTTGTTCTTGAACCTCAAGTTGAGTGGAAAGTTTCCCTTGTTGAAAACCCTCCCCCTTGAAACATCCCTCAGCTCTATTCCCCCCTGACCCCACTCCTATTGACCTCTCTTCAGACTTCCCACCCTTTCTAACCCCCTATAAGTCCATCTTTGACATGTCACTGGCTTCCAAGCTCCCCCTACACTCTGAATATGACCTAACATTTCAGCTGACGGTTGACCTAGTCAAGATCAACTGCCCCCTCTACCCCTACATTGAGGAAGAGGACAAGGCCTTGGGGACTTGGCTAGATGAGATGCTAGAGAAGGGCTGGCTTATCAAGAAGTCTTCACCGGTCGCCTCCCCCATAGTTTTCACTTGGAAAGCAGATGGCACCCTGCGCCCTTGCGTCAACTATAGCCACCTCAACAACATCACCATCCCTGACCCCTACCCGTTGCCCTTAGAGCAGACCATTGCCCAAGCCATCACCAAATCCCAGGTCTTCTCAAAACTGGATTTGGTGAACGCCTTTAACCAGGTGAGGGTAGCGAGAGGACAAGAGTGGCTCACAACTATCCGCACCCACCGGGGTCTTTTTCAATTCAGAGTGATGCCATTCAGACTGAAGAACGCTCCAGTCACCTTCCAACGCCTCATCAATGATGTTCTTGGGGACTTGCACTTCTCATGCGCCGTAGCCTACATTGATGATATTCTGATCCGCTCCCCTACCCCAGAGCAACACGCCAAGGATCTAGAAGCAGTGGTGGCAGCCCTCCACAAAGCAGGGCTCATTTTAAAACCCTCAAAGTGCGAATTTTTCCGGAATGAAGTGACCTTCTTAGGTAACCTCGTCCTGAAGGATGGATATGCTGTTCCCCCCTCTAAGCTCAAGGCAATCCAGTATTGGCCAACCCCTACTACACAGAAACAACTCCAAAGTTTCCTCAGCACCATCACCTTCTTAAAAAATTTCTCCTCAGCCCTCGCCCAACTGGCGGCACCCCTTCATCCCCTCACTGGGAAGAATGCCCCCTTCAAGTGGTCCCCAGAATGCCAGCAGGCCTTCAAGTCTATCAAGGAGATTTTCCTCACCGCCCCAGTCCTGCGGCATGCCATCACCTCCCACCCCTTCATTGTAGCCTGCAATGCCTCATTGGTGGCAGTGGCGCCGTGCTGTTACAGGAGCATGAGGGGGTTGAGCACCCAGTGGCCTACTACTCCCAAAAATTCACTTCCACAGAACAAGCATGGCCAATATATGACAAGGAGCTAGCGGCAGTGGTGTGGTCACTCACCCACTGGCGATATCTCCTGCACAGCGCCCAGCATGAAAACGCTGTTTGAACTGACAGTAGGCTTTACTATACTACCACAAACCCCAGAAGTTGGGGCACCGCCAAACTTGCACATACCAGGACCTATGTGGGTTTCATTTTAAATATGAATTCATAAAAGGCCCCCTGAATGTGTTGCTAGACATGCTCAGCCAGAACCCAACCCTATCACTCAATGGCGGAGAGGATCTACTAGAGCTTACTACTGTAGTGCCCCCCTCCCAAATCCTCTCCTTGGCCCCTCTGATGGTAGCCTTTGCCAACTTTGCCCCCAACGCCCCGCTCCTCCTCCGCGTCCTTGCTGCCCAAACCTGTTGCCCCAAAGAGTTAGAGCTTTACACTGACCTAGAGTCCTCAAGTTGGAAGAGAGCTCCATACACCCTGCGGGAGGGAACCATCTGGTTATGCAATTGGGTTTAGGTCCCCCCATCCCTACGCAACTGTGTTATCAAAGAACACCATGTCCCCCAGACTGTTGGGCACCCCAGCATCAAGAAGTGTGCTGATCTTGTAAAGAGAACTTATAATTGGCCAGGGTCCTCAAAAGACATCCCCGCCTGGATCTCCCGCTGTGTCACCTGTGCCAGGGCAAAATTGGACTGATCTGTGAAGAAGGGGTTGCTACACTCTCTGCAGCAGGCGGAAGGCCCATGGACCTCAGTCTTGGTAGACTTCATCGTAGAGCTCCCCCCCTCTAATGGCTCAGATGCTATCATGGTAGTTGTCAATAGATTTACCAAGTTCGCGCTCTTCATCCCCTGCCTCTCCTCTATTACTGCGGTGGAGACCGCAAATTTATTTGTCAACCATGTCTTTGCCATGTTTGGTCTCCCCAAAGAGATAGTGAGCGACAGGGGACCCCAGTTCACCGCCCAGTTCTGGGAAGAGTTGCTAACCCTCCTCAGCATCAAGCCCTGCAGGTCTACGGCCTACCACCCCCAGTCTGATGGGCAGACTGAGCGGGTGAACCAGGTACTGGAGCAGTACCTGCGCTGTTATGCAACAGCCTCACAGGACACTTGGGCCAAGGACCTACCCCTGCACAGTTTGCATATAACAATTCACTCCACTCCTTGACCAACCTCTCCCCCTTTGAGGCCACCCTTAGTTACAACCCCTCCTTTCAAATTGACCCCAGCTCTCCTCAACAGTCCCTGCAGCTGAAGACTGTGTGTGTGCACTCCGACACACACACCTGGTTTGTGAACATTTGACAAAGTCCATCAAGGATTACAAAAAGTTTTCCAACTGGAAGCGCCTCCCTGGACATAAGATTGAAGTTGGCTCCCTTATCATGCTGGACACCCACAACCTTCCCTTAAAATCCCCCACCCAGAAACTTGCAGCCAAATTCTCTGGCCCCTTTAAGGTGGAGAATGACTTAGGCAATGGAGCCTATTATTTGAAGCTGCCCGCTCACTGGAAGCAGCATAACGTCTTCCACACCTCCCTCCTGACCCCCTTCAAAGGGGAAATGCCAACATCACCAGAGCCAATCCTCATTGGGAATCCCAGGAAGTGGAGATGGAGGCTATCCTGGCTTCCTGGAGGTCCCGCAGATCCAATCAGTACCTGGTTGCCTGGAAAGGTTACCCCTCATATGAGAACAGCTGGGTGAGTGCACACGGCTGCAAAAATTGCAAGGACCTGATAGAAGAATTCCACAAATCCCACCCAGCAGCCCCCCATCCACCCCCAGAAGATTGCAGCTATCCTGGCCATAAAGCTCCCAGAGAGGCACAAGAACTATGCCCTGGTCCATGCCCCAGGTGGGGGCCTCCTCCTGTCAAAAAAGGAAAGGGTAATGTAAGTCTTGGGGACCAGCCCCTACAACTGGATAGGGAGCAGCATCCCTTTCAGACTAAAAGGGGGCCAAAGGCCCAAGTGGACCCCCTGTTGCAGTTGAGTGACTTGGCGCGTGTGGTTGATGAGCACTGGGTGACTGCCCTTCCACCTAGAGATATTCAGATCTCTCCCCTCCCCTCTCCTCAACCCTGTTAAAACTAATAGAGGGGACCTGCCAGGAGATCATGCAGGCCAGGAGCCATGGGCGGGCCCCTGGAACCCCTCACTCGCCAGGGGAAAATAACCAAAATTTTGAAGAAACAGCCAGCACAGGTATCAGAGCCCATTCTGAAAATTCTGGGCTAGTGGACCTGATCCAGACTGGTCAGGTCCAGGAGTCAGATCGGAACTCAATTCAGGTTTTGAACCAGGCTGCCAGTGACTCAGACCAGTTGCACCTACCCCCAGAACAGATCCAATAAGTTCAGATTGTGTAGACAATCAAATTGAGAGTCTGGATTGGGTTGCGGACAACCAAGCACCAAGGCCACAACCCCCAGGACAAATCTAAAATCCAAACTGCGTGAGCTGCCTGACTCAAATGGTCAAGGCACAGATTGGTACCATCGACCTGGTCTGGCCCCAAAAATTTGGGAAATCAGAAAGTTTTTTTGATTTTTGCCAAGATTTTGAGCATCCATCCACTCCCCCACCCGCCAGCCAGCCAAACCCCATCACCAATCCCCAACCACCCAATACCCTAGCATCCCCACTATGCGATTTGCCCAATACTTAAGGTAATTGCCCTGTCGATGGGCAGTTGTCAATTCATTCTCTATTCTCCTCACGCTTTGTGCTGAAAATAAAGTTGAATACCCTGAACGCCTTGTCACAGACTCTGTCTGTTTGTCTTTTCTGTTCAAAATTCCGCCAATCAATCTGGCAAAGCGCGCCGCCACCCAAATAGTTTCCTGATGATTGCTGAATAGATCATCTGGTCGCTTGAACCCACCACACAGTGGTGGATTGTACCCGCAGTGAACCTCCTCACTCTCAATGATGGAGTTGACTCTCCATCCATTTTCATGTATCTGTTAAATGTAAACCCATCTGTTCACTTCACCGTCAGGTTTTCCAAGAGCGCTCCCCTATTGGAGCAGCCTCAGGGCGCCCCCCTCCCTAATGCCCATGAGCTCATCCCCCACACCTGGCTCATCTGCCATTGATCCCGCCCACATAAGGGCCCCAGAGTACCTTGACTAAGGGGGACCCAGCCCTAACGCTTGTCGCAGGTCCATTTTCCCCTCTGACAGCACCCCTGTCCACGTGGTGGGTCCTGTACCGCCATTCTCTGGCGCACAGACCCACCTACCCATAACTGAAGGCCAGCAACTGCACACCCTGGAGGAGTCGTCATCCTCCCCGCCTCTCCCACCCTTGGGGGTTTCCCCCACAAGGCTCACGGTTGCCCCCATTGCAACCATCTGGTTTGCCTTGGGGGCCTTCAGTACATTTATAAACATTTACTTTACTCACGTCCCTACTAGATCCCCCCTTCTTCTAGTTGCATGGACCGCTTTGCCCTTGGCATTCTGGGCTCTCCGCTGGGTGCTCACACACCCTGATTGGGAGCCCGGTCTAATTCTTATCAGCCATTTCCATGACACAGTGGGCCCAAGCACTGACTCACCAATAGGGCGACACTGCTGTCTGAGTTGGTTGAATAGTCTGAAACTGACTTCACCTGATTGATTGATAGAAGTTGAATCTGACCTGAGCGTGTTATTAGAAAATGGAACAGGTTTCAAAGCCCTGCTCCTCAATAAACCAAATTGAACTGTCTGCGTTCATTTGGTATATCATTTGTTTTAACGCCTGGCTTGTCATCAGGGGCTGGGCGTTTGGCGCACCACTGGTCCTACCTGGGCATATTTTTCCCAAACCCAGCATTGGTCCAGGGTGTTCCTTAGGTCAGGAAGGGCCTGCAACTTCACCCTCTGGGCCTCCTGGCGCCCAGCCTTGTCTTTGGGGTTGATCCTCACTATTATTTCATGTTCACATGACAATTTCTTTATAAAATTAAAACTCATTGTATATATATTATATATAGTATCTTATAAAAAATATACTAATAATTCATTTTATTTAATTTAGTTGATTTTATTGGTCAAATTATATTAAATTTACTGATCGCCATCTACAGTAATTCATTTTATTAGATTTGGTTGATTTTATTAGTCAATCTATGGTGAATTCATTGATCACTATCTATAATATGCCATTTCATCATTTAGATGAGATTTTATGGTCAAATTATGCAAAAATGATAGCCATCTATAATGATTTAAGATCATCCCGCTATGATCTCATGCTGCATGAATTTTGAAAATACTCCTCAGCCATAGGACATATATAATAAGTGATTGCGCTAGGATTTGAACAACCAAGATTTAAAATTTAAGTTTAGAGCCAAAAGCTGAGCTGCTTATGCTAATTTTTTTAAAAAAAACTCCATACTTTCTTTAAAAGTGAATTTAAGGGAAAGTAAGAGGGGAGGGTGGAATACAGGCGATTCAGTCAAGGGTAAAAGGGCTGGGGGTTTGGGCCACTAGAGTTCTAGCACCTCTGACCATTGCTTATCAGTGATTGCCATCACTAGCCACAGTATAGTATCAGCGGGCTTACAGGCCATTTGATTCTCAGTCGATTAGTTGCCTCATTGCATATGATGAGCGATCCAGCGGGGAAAGCCAAACATGTGGCTTTATAACACCTGGGGATTAGGCGCAAAATTTTTGAGATCCGATGGAGCTGATCAAAATAATCTGAATGGTCTTCAATACCAAACCTCTGTGGTGGGGGCGCTCATTGCTCAAAACCTTGGCAATGAGCGCACAGTGAATTACCCATACACAATAATGGTAAATGAAGGCTTGTAGTTGGATTGGAGCCATTTTCAGGGTTTTTGTGAAGAAAAGATTCTGTGATGGATATATTCCTAATGGCGATTGTTTACCTGATAGGATGTAGCACATTGTGGACCAGTATTTTTTGAACACGGCGCATTCATAGTAATGGTGGGCTATGTCTGCTTCCAGTTCAGTGCATATGGGGCATTCTTTGTGCTGGTAGTTTAGCTCACTGTGCTTGCCCA
>JAKSZP010016657.1:0-22402 GCA_022478985.1 Massospora cicadina | reverse complement strand
ACATGGTGGTTGGGTTTGGGGATGGGCCTCTGACAGCCTGTAACTAGTATGGTCAGTAACATGGCTCTTACTGCCAAATTCGTCCGTTGCATATAGGTGCAAACCTGCCCATTACACTTGGTTAATGGTAAACTAGTAGCTAGCAATATTATAAAACAGTCATTACTTCTTTTGTAGATAATGATAATATGGCCCACCCAAATTGATTCAAGTTTGTCGCTTTTAGGAGTGATGCACTTATGGTAGTATAATACCATGTTAAATACTTGGAATTTAGGCAGGGGGGTTTGAAGCTCATTGGCAGCTTGCCCTTCTTTTGTCACTGTTTTTTGACAAGTTAGTCATAGCCTAAGCTTGGAGTTGAATAATACGCTTAGCTAATCTTCTCATAACTTTCTAGGGCTCCTCAACTATATAGGAGTTTACATCTTTTGCTAAAAGAGAAGGGATTCCAGGTTCCCGCCCATACAAGACCCGAAATGGAGACATTTTTGAGATCTGATGATAGCCAATCCAATAAGCCATCAGAGCACTGGGTAGGTAATGATCCTAGTGAAGTGGATCAAACGAGGCCTTTTTTTGTAAAATGTAAAACAAGGTTCCATTTTCTCTTTCCATGGTCCCATTTGTGGAGGGATTGTATGGAGCTGAGAAAAGCTGTTGGTCTCCCATGGTTGTAGCCAGGATTTTAACCACTTTGGAGGTGAAGTTTTTCCCATTATCACAGAGTAATACTTGGGGAAAGCTGTGTTGAGAGAAAATGTTTTGATGTAAAAACGTGGCTTTGGGCTTAGCCGTTTAAGCAGGGAGAGCTACGGCTTTCACCCACTTCATGAAATGATCAATCGCTACTAGGATATATTTGTTTCCACTAGTAGTCTGAGGAAGGGGACCTATTACATCCAAACTTATGGTGTGGAAAGGTTGTTGAGGGGTAGTGGGTTAATAATGGTATCTAGCCTTGAAACCAGGTTGCTTCCTACATGTAAGGCATAATTCCTAACCGTCAACAATAGATTCCATCATTCCATCCCAATAGTACCGGTCTTTAATCCAGTCATAAGTTTTCTTTGCCCCTTCATGCCCTAGTGTGGAGTGAGCTTCTAAGATAACAGGTAAACGTTCTGAGGGCCAGAGGTAAGGCAGCCTTTTTGCCCCCAACTGCTTATACAGCTTTTCATTATCCACTTTTATTTTACAGGAGCGCCTGGCTAACATCTTCTGGACAGGCTCATACTCATCCTCCCATTCATTGGGGGTTATTAATAAGTCATATAACCTCTCCTCTTTACTGTTATCCAAATGAAGGACTGGCAGCCTCATCAGCCCATCAATATTTAAGTGACGGGTCCCAGCACAGTGTTCAATCTTCATATCATAATGCTGGACCTTGAGAGCCCAGCGAGATAGCCTGTTAGTAGGGTCCATTATGTTCTCTAACCTTTAGGGAAGCGTGGTCTGTAACCACAGTGAAGGCGGTCCCATATAAACAGGGGCAATAGTGCTTCACAGCTAACAAAATGGCAAGGCACTCCTTCTCAGTTACACTATAATTGCATTCTGCTTTTGACAGCATCTTGCTGAGATAGGATACGGATGGTCTACACCATTTTCATCTAATTGGGCTAAGGAGGCCCCAACAGCATAGTCTGAAGCATTGGTAAACAGGATAAATGGTTTATTGTAATCAGGGTGCCTCAGAATAGGACGTTGTTGTAGCAAAAGTTTCAACGTCTCAAAAGTGGCCTTCTATTCAGCGCCCCAATAGAAGGGGGTGTTCTTAGTTAATAAGCGAACAAGAGATTTGCTGAGCTGAAAAACTTGGGTATAAACTGATGGTAATACCCCATCATCCCTATGAATACCTGAATATACCGTAGATTTTTAGGGAGGCATTTTAAAAACCACTTCAAAATTATCTTGCATGGGCTGGATTCCTTATTGAGAAATGGAATTCGAAGGAAATCAAATTTACGTTAGAAGAAGGTACATTTTAAGGGACTTTTCTTTCTCGTTGCAATCACTTTTGCAACCTATTCAATTCAAGTCTGAATCTAGTTTGACAATCTCACAGAGGAGATTAGTCTGCGCCCATGTCAGGGAGCAGTTGGGCAAGTAAGGTAAGAGGAGCAGGTGGAAGGCCCGCGGCCTCCAACGTTCAAAAATGCCCCAGACAAACCGGCAGAATAGACAGAAATTTTAAAAAAACGGCGGTCAATATTTCCCCAGAAATACTCACATGGCAAGCACAATGCAACCAGTTCATCAACACGCCACACTCCCAGTCAATTTCGTTGGTGGAATTTGGAGTCCGCGTGTTTCTGGACATCCAACAAACAGCCTTATGGGAAAAATTTTGTGAAGATGTGCACACAATTTTCCTGACCACAGTGTATGTCGCACCTCACTCCATGTCATGCAGTTGGCTGGACCTAGGTTTTGAAAACAAAGAGGCAGCAGACAAGGCTGCTGCGGTGCATGTAGTGGTTGACCTCCCCAAAGGGCAATGGGTTGTCGAAACCAAATGCACCAGATGGACAAAATCAAACCAAATTTTCCTCACGTTTGACTTTTTGCCTACTACAGTAAAACGTGACATTTTGGAACAACACCTGAAATATGGTCTCGCTATATATGGCGAAATACAATCTTTTGAAATGAAACGCTTCACGCTGATGCCACACCTGTGCACTGGCAAAGCCATCGCAGTCCTGACCCCAATTGAGGAGATCACAAAGGACCTAACCCAGATCCCGAACTCCACTTTTATTGATATTGCAGGGCATACCACCCACCCATTCTGGGTGACCATGGACACCGCGCCCCCCATTTGCACCCACTGTGATGCGTTTGGCCATAAGGCACATGCATGCCCCACCAAGGAGGGCGTCACATTCCAAGAGCACCCCTTGGCGGCCATGGCCAGTGGAGAGGTGCACTACGAACCAACCGCAAGCACCAAAGAGGCTTTCCCATGGGAAGCATAAGGCTGCTACCTACTGGTAAAGCCTATCTCCCCGCAAGAGCGGAAGAAGGCCAAGCAGGCCCACAGGGCCGCGGACAAGGAAGCGGCCAAAGCCACCACCGCTATCCCACACTCTCAACGCCAGGAGGACATTGAAACCTTCGTGGCAGAAGCAACTTGGGAATCCATCAACCAATCAGATTGGGAAGCCCATGCTGAGTGGGCTACTCAATCTGAGGATCTGATGGGGGACTCGATCTCACCCAATCATTGCACCCAAGCTCTGGTCAAAACTGACTTGGGACCCATCCCAATTGAAGATTTTTTTTGACCCGCTCAATGGTGCACTAAACTCATCCACACCGCAAAAAGTTCGTCCAATGTCAGGAAACAAAAAGCGAAGGCTAAAGCCAATGCAACTCTTTCCACAAAAATCAACAAAAATCCCGATAGCATTGCTGCTAACACCCACGCTGCTGTGAAGGCCCATGGGGATCTAGAGGAGGCTGGTGGGCCCAGGTGCCCACCCCCTCGCACCTAAGGTGCGATGGGGGAAACCTTCACTTTAGGGACGTTGAATATCGCCGGAATCGAGGCCTCCCCATCCCAAGCTAGGAAACTGAGTTTTTTACAACAAAATTTGCCCGTGGATATCCTGGCCATCCAGGAGTCCCACTGTCCACAAGGTTCCAAGGAAGCTTGGGAAACAATGCTCCTCCCATCCCTATCCTTTTGGTCAGAGCACTGTGGGGTGCTAGTTCAGAGAAACAATCTCTTCAAATTTTTATTGTCAGAAACTTTTTAAATGGCTGAGTTCTCATTGTCACTTTCTCATGGGCTGATGTAGCGCACGCAATCATCAACATCTATGCCCCAAACGGTGCACGCGTGCGTCAGGAATTTTTCTCATTGGTCAAATCCCTCCCGCTACCCCCAGACCCTTTTGTAGTCAGCGACATGAACTATTGGCTAAACACACCAATGGACCGGTGGCCTTCCTCACCCCACGCCCCCCAGGGTCACATAGAACTGCACGTTCTAAGGCCACCCTCAGGTTAATGGATGTGCTGCCATGACATACCCTGCTGCTCAAAAACATGACACATCCCCACGTTCACAATGGCCAATTAAGGTCCATGACCTGCATCGACCTTATCCTAACGCCAGCAAAATTCCAACCCCACATCTATACTTCAAAACAACAAAAATGGATTTCTCCAACCATCGACTGGTCACAATAACCTACCACCTACCTGTCACAGCTGCTAAGGCCCCACATTGGTGCAAATTTGCCCCTCTGAGCTCGCGTCACCAGGATTTTCCACGTGGGTGGAATCAGTAACCTTAGCAAAAGAGTTTGTTGCACTGTTTTGCACGGACCCCATTTCCACATGGGCAACTTTCAAAGATGACACCATCCGCCACTCTCGCCATCTCTCCTCCAGACGCTCATGAGCCACATTGGCAGTCATTTTGCGCACTCTGGCAGAGTTGGCACACCTGGAGTCCAATATCCTAGCTACAGGATACAGCTCTGCATGGGGCCGGAGTGGGTAGAGGCAGCCGCCCACCTCAACGCACTCAAAAGGCAACACAAACATTGGGTTTGTGTTCAGTACAGGGCCAAACGCATCACAAAAGGCGACAAGTGCACCGCACACTTCTTTAAAAATTTTTTCGCACCACGCCAGAATGTGGCCTGCACACAGGTGTGAAGATCGGATGATTCCTTTGCGGATATGCCAGCCAAAGTGGCAATTGAAACACAAAAGTATTACTCTGAGTTGTACTGATTTGATCCAATTCAGCCAGCCAAAGTGGTGGAATTTCTTGACTGAGCCCACATCCGCACCATTTTCCAATACCTGGAAATAATGAATTTGATTACTCCAAACGAATTATGGACAGCCATTCACGGTGCACCAAACCAAAAATACCCAGGCCCAGATGGCATTCCATATGAATTCTACAAAAAGTATTTCAAATATATATCCCATTGTTGCTCGCCTCACTTAACCAAAGCCTGTTGGAAACGCGACTCCTACCAGGAGGACATGAGGCCTTTACCATCACACTCTTCAAGAAAGGGGTTAAGCTAGACTTAGCCAACTGGCGCCCCATTTCTTTAACAAACACAGACACTAAAATTTTAACAAAAATCATGGCTAACCGTTTAGGGACTGTAGCATCTGCCACTATCTCCCCAGAACAGTTTGGTTTCATACCCAGAAGGTCGATTTGGGATAATGTGCACTCTGTGGCTAATGCATGTCAGTCCACAGCCTCTGGGGCACTTGTATTCTTGGACCAACAGAAGGCCTATGATATAGTAAGCTGGGAATACCTCAGGGCCTGCCTCCATCAATTCCGCTTACCCCCTCGCTTCATCAACAGGGTAATGCTGCTCACGGAATCTGCAACAATGGCAGTACGTGGCCCTGGCTTCCTAAAAGAAGTAGTCCGCCCTCAAAGGGGCTTGCTACAAGGGGACCCCCTCAGCCCACTCTTATACAACTTCAGCCTTGACCCACTACTACGAAATGTGAATGCTCAACTCACTGGGGTCCATGTGCCAGGCAAAGCCCCAGTCAAGATAATGGCATTCGCAGATGATTATGTGGTGGGGTGTCTAATAATCAAGATGCACGCGCTCTTGAAGCTCTCATCCAGGAGTATTCCTGGGTAAGTAACGCGGCACTGAACGCCTCCAAAACCGAAATCATCCTCCTTGGTCAGTTTCAGAACTGCTGGGCCCCAGCAATTAGTTCCCAACCTGGCCCATCTGCTTGCCCACGTCCTCGCCCTACCAGCTCAACACACACCGCCCCACTGGTGCTCCCCTTCGTGCCACGCCCTACCATAGGACCAGAACGCCATCTGGGCGTGTGGATGGAGGCAGGAGGATATGCGTCAGCAGTAATGGAGTACCATATTCTGGACAACGTGACGAAGCAAATCGCCTCTCTCAGAGCCCACCCTACTTCCCTTAATAGCAGGGTTATTTTAGCCAACTCTATGCTCCTCTCCAAAGTCTGGTTTGGAGCCCACGCCATCCCCTTCTCCCCAAGCTTCTTCAAATCCTTGTATGCCCTGCTGCTAAGGATGGCTTTGGCCAGGCCGCCCTCCACCAGTACGGCTAGAGGTCATTTTTGGCCCTCATCATCATGGTGACATGGGTCTGCTCGACTTCAGAGCCCATGCTGCCAAGATCTTGGGTACCTGGATAGCGGCCATCACCGCCCCTACGCTCCCCTCCCAACACAGGTCCCGCGCAGCCCGCTCCAACTTCTCCCGAGCCTTGGGCCTCAACAACCCATTGAACCCCCACTCCCTGATGAAATACCTCGCATCACACACATCGGCCACAGGCCCTCGCGGGACTAAAACCCACTACAAATGAATCCTCCTCTCCATGCGGAGCACTGAGTGGAGAATTTGTATTAGCGGACACACAGCCCATAGAGGCCGCCCCTCTCCTCAGTTCACACAAAAGGTACATGGGCTACCCATCCAAGATGGCGTGATCCCCACACGGCCCCATGTCCTATCCAGGGTGGACTACCTGGAGATGGTGGACATCCCTTATTCCATTGAGACCCAAAAAACTATCTAGAAATACGCACACCATCCTCTGTTGCAGCCTCAAATATGTTCCCATGTGTGGCACTGCCTGAGGCGGGTGTACCATACAGCTGAGCGCTCTAACGCTTTACACTCATCCTGCGTCGTGTGTGGCCAGTATGGAACGCTGTTCCACCGCCTGGAGAAGTGTCCTACTTTAAAGTGATATGGCGCGAAGTTCATCGTTTACTGGGCCAGAATCAAACACATCCCTTCAGTCTGTCAATAGATGTTTGCTTTATCAATGGCCTCCCCCTTTCCACCCTCCCTCCGTGCTCTGGTGGTTGCAATCGCCATGTGGACCATCCACACAATTGTCTTAGATGCCATCGCAGTCTCCACCCCCACCCTCCCAGAAGCTGTCCACATATTCTGGTCTCATTTGGTGGACCACTTTCAAGTGTGGATGTTTGGATACCTCCCACCGCGTCGCTGACAGCTGGTCTCCTCCTGGTTCCCAGTCTGGTTCATCAAATCAGACCCCTTCCTCCACACGTGTTCAATTGTGGCTACGGCCCCTTCACACATTCCCTCCCCCTCCCCATAAGTGGCGTTCCCGCTGGCAACAAGAGATAGCATCACTTCTCTGGGGTGCCTTCCCTGGTACTAAGTTTTGTCTCTTCTGAGTCATATTCAGAAGTGTCCATCCCATGGTCGGCCTTCCCCGCAATAAATCAAAATCAAAGGTACATTTTGAAGGCTCTAACTTAATATTTAACTTGCGTAATCTTTACAACCCCCTTCAGATGATAAAGATTTTCATTAGAGGTTCGTTAAAACACTGTGATATCATCAAGATATGTGATGACAAATGTTACCTTCAGATCCCGCAAAATATGGTCCATCGCCCGCTAAAAAATGCAGGTGCGTTAAACAACCCATGTGATAACCAGGTTGGTTGGAAGAGACCCTCACTACAAATGAGAGCACATTTCTCCTAATCATCATGGGAAAGGTCTTTTTGCCAATGGAAACTAGCCAAGTCCATGGCGGAGAAGAAGTTAGAGTTAGAGATTTGGTCCAGGGCGTCATCAATAAGGGGGATAGGATAAATATCCTTTTTTGTGAGTTTATTCAATTTTTGGTAGTCCATAACTATCCGATGATTTCCGTTTTTTTAATAAACAGTAGAGGAGAAGCCTAAGGACTTTGTGAAGGAACTAATAACCCCGCATCTACCAATTGCTGGGGCTCCGTCCTCATTTGCTCTTCTTCCACCTTTGACTTATGGTAAGGTTTGGATCAAATAGGGCAGGCATCACCCACATCAATGGAGTGACACCAGCTTCCATGTGACCATAGTAATTGTCAGATTTAGAGAATATGTCGTTATAATCATCTAATAAAGTATGAAATCTTACAATTTGTATGGGATAAACTCATCTGAGATATGAACATTAGGTAGAGTGCACACCAGGTTAATTGTAGGTAAACCCAAATCCGCCATAGAGCCAACGGAGTGGATACATTAAATATCTCCTACTGAAAGTAGAAAGCCTTGGCCAATCTCTTGGTCTTTTTGAATGGCCATGTCTTCTCTAGTAAGGTTTCCCAGCAAAAGGATAATAGGCCTCTGGTAAGTTGGGTTTAGTCTCCTAGGCAGTACCCAAGGCTCCAAGGGGCTAACACCCTCAAGACTTGTATTATGTAAAAAGAAGTGGTGTGGTAGTTGAAGCTTGATTATAGTGTCAACCACCCGTTGTTCATCAGGCTCAATCAATACCTCATCTGCAGCATAGAAAGGAATGCTGTCACTCGCATCCACTGAGTCAAGCAATTTTTTAGTGTTGCGTCCAGAGGTAGAATAAGTTAAAGTCATAGTGGAACAGGGGTGTTTGACCGGGCAGGAGTATTCATGCTTACATGTTTCTTTAATGGATAAAACTAAAGGGACTTCATAGTTGAGCAATGATAGGAAGCCTTGCTTCATATTGATTATTCCATCATACTCAATCATGAACTGAGTGCCAATGAACATATCATATGCGTTATTTTCAAAATTACATCAGGGGCTGATAAAATAAGCTTCTCAATTTAAATGGGAAGGGAAGAGTATGCTCGAATTGCATGGTAATTATTTGGGCCAGTGGTTACAAATTCTTGTGTGTACTCCAAGTCAGGTGCTAGCTTTATCTTCTTGATAAGCTTAGTGGAGATCACATTAATGGGGGAGCCAGTGTCCATGATAGCCAGTATTAGGACCTTTTGAACAACCACTTCAACCTTAGTAAGCGTTCCTCCAAAGCTAGGTGATAAAGCTAAGACCTCCTTGATCTAAAAAGGTGGAGTTTACTTTATAGCAATCTCAGGGATTTATCCATGATGGAATTTAAAGGATGAACCCACTGAAGAGGGCGTATCAAGCCAGATAAGAAGTGGTTACCATATCTGGAATTGTCAATAATCTTTGGACACCCTAGAACCTGGCTGAGGTATGTCTCCTCAGGTATGGAAGACTCGTCTACTCCTCCAGCGTTATATAATCAGGCACTTCTACTTCTGCGGGAGCTCCCAATATGTAGTAACCAACGTCATCATAATCCCCCTCAGATTCCTCCCCAGGGTATTTTCAACAACGGGCGAGGCCGCGATGGAGGTAGGGGGGATGACCACAGAAGATTGGGTAGCCTTAGCGGCTGCATTATTCAGCTTGGTGGGAAGGGAAGGCGCAGAGGCTTTGATAAGCTTGCGCAAGGGCATGGTATCCGCTACCTTAACAAACTCCATTTTACATGAAGACGGTATATTATTTTCAAGGCACACTGAGGAAGCAGGTCTAGTAGGGAGGATAGGCACAGGTGGGCTCACTCCCAATTTTTCTAACCGGTGGAAGCATTTTAATGGTTAGAGCTGAAGGGTTCACCTCTGCGTCACTTGTGTTAACCCATAATTGGAATTTGGCCATTTCAAACAAAGCCTCTTTAATGTCGCAGATATTTTTGAAGTGGCGTTTCACTGAGATGATATGTTTAGCTAGAGAGGGTCGAGAGGCTATCCCAGTTAACAGGGCGAAAATAGCATCATCAAGGGTCAACATGTTAGAGGTGGTCAACCTTTGCGCAGCGAGGTAAAATCATTCAGCAAATGCAATGGTTGATTCACCTTAAAAATACTAAGGCTTATAAAGGCCTTTTTTTCACTGTGTAGACTCTGCTTTGATCCAAATTCAGCCAGAAGGACCCTATCACCTTTGCCCAAGTGTATGAAGGGTTCAGGTTAGGAACTATCATCTCTTGCACTAGATGACTTAAACAAGGAAGGATGTGGCGAACTTTTTGCTTGTCTGTGGCGCAATCCATAGCGGCTTTGTAAACGTACAGGAAGGTAGCAATGCTCCCTTCACCAGGGGTGAACTTGTCATTAATGGGGATTTTGTAAGGGCGCTGATCAAGTTCCCCAAGGCGAGACAAAGCGCTCGTTAGTTGCTTTTAAGAGCAACTAGTTTTAGCTCTGATAATGCCAAAGTCACAGGTTTGACCACTGTAGTGAGCACCATTTTGTAGGAATCCAGCTTTTTGATGCTCACTGGTGCTATGCCGCTGGATCTTCAAAGGTTTTCAATAAAATAAATTATACGCGCTACTAAAAAATGTGAATTTTACGTTTTTATTATGAGCGCAGGGGTAAGAAAAAAGCGATCCCTCTTGATATTTGACCAAACATTATTTAAACTGTTTTGAGGGTTAGGGGAATTTGAGGATAGTTTTGGAACACCTTAGGTGCTTCTGAATTAGGTAATATGGAAAGGTGCTCCTATCAGATCTTGGGAAAAACAAGTTACTTTTTGGGAAACTAATAGTTGGGGTTTTAAGGCAGAACATACCATGCAGTAAGGTTTTGATGAACTTCAACCAATCACCGCTAGTTAAAGTATTTTCACCTTGGGGGACCTCCGCCACTTATACAAAAGGGGCTGGTCCCCGCGTAGGTGCTTTGAGGAACTTTGGTGATGGTAGGGGGAGTACCTTCCGTTGGCTGCACTGAAATTTGTCATGTGGTTGGAGTAAACTGACCATTTGATTTTTATTTGGCACCCATGCAGGAGTTGAAATGGTGTTACCCCAATTAACGGGGTTCCGCTGAGAATCATCCAGGGTCTTTTGGCCGATTTCTGCAAGATTTTTGTTAATGTTAAATTTAAAATCACCTTTGGGTTTATTAAAAACTTGTAAATGGCCAACATTTCCTTGTTTCAGCTGATTTCGACCCAAGACATTCTTCCTCTGCAGCTGAGAGGGCAAATGTCCAACAACTGGGGGTACTGCTCCAGGATTTGATTAACTCGCTCTGTCTGGCCATCCTATTGGGGATGGTATGCTGTGGACTGGCAGGGTTGAATTTTCAGGATAGACAGAAGAGCTGTCCAAAAGCGAGCTGTAAATTATGGACCCCTATCACTCATAATCTTCTGGGGTAAACCAAACATAGAGAAGACGTGACGGACAAACAGATGGAAGTCTCCTCAGAGGTGATGGAAGTTATGCAAGGGGATATACAGAACATTTCTGATGAACTGGTCTATCACAACCATAATTGCATTGTGGCCATTTGAGGGAGGAAGATTAACAATGAAGTTGACAGACACCAACTTTCTTAGCCCTAGCCTGCTGCAGGGGTGAAGAAAACTAATCCAGCCAGAATGGTCAAATTTTGCATGTGAGCAGGTAACACAACTTGCTATCCATGCAGGAATATCTTTGAAGATTCCAGGCCAATTGTAAGTCCACTTCACCAAATCAAGACACCTTTTCACTCCTGGGTGACCAACTTCTGGGGATCATGGTGGGCTTAAATCACTTTGGTACAAAGTTGGGGAGGCACCCGCAACTGCAACCAGAACAGAATACCTTCTGCACCTAACAAGTAATGGGAGCACTTGTGTCCTGAATCCATAAGATACACTTCTAACTCCAATCATTCAAGAAAAGTCATCTGGCGGGCCTAAACATGGGCAGACAAGTGAGCAGCAGGGTCTGGCTTACTGACATAATTACAGGTGGGGAAATGGTTAAAATCTTGGATGACAGAATCATGGTGGTGAGCTCTTTCTCCTCCGCCTCTGTGGGACATAAGGTGGGGTTGCAGCTCAGGAAATTAAGGAGAACATTCAATGAGACCTTTAACCATTTGTGCTTGAGATTAAAACTGCATAGATCGTGGTATGTTAAGGCTTAACAGTATGCCAACTTCTGCAGCTTGCAAATGAACATGAGGGATTTATGGTCAGTTCTGGACTGCCACCATGCAAAGCGCCCTGCAGGAGTACGATAAATGGGATAACGCCCATGAAACAGACGCTAGCTCCATGTCATAAATAACCTAGTTCTGCTCTCTGGACGTATATTTGCAGGAAAAATATGCAACAGGATTCTCAATGCCATCATGTTGCTACAACAAAACTTCTTCCACTGCAGAGGAAGAAGCGTCACACGCAACAATGAAGGGTTTGTCTGCATCGGCATGCTTGATCACAGGTGAGGACACTAACACCCGTTTGATAGCATCAAATTACTGCTGGCATTCTGAGGTCCAATGGAAAGGAACATTTTTGCCAGTGAGGGGATGCAGCGGAAAGGCCAGCTGTGAGAGGGCAAGTGAGAATTATTTAAAAAAGATGATGGTAACCCAAGAAACTCCACAATTGCTTCTGGGTTGTTAGTGTAGGCCACTTGAGAATAGCCTTGAGTTAACAAGGCGGGATAGCATAGACAAATTTTAGTACCAGATTACCCAATAAAATGACCTCATTGCGGAAGAACTCATACTTTGATGCTTTTCAAATAGACCCACTTTGTGCATAGTGGCGAGCTCAGCCTCCAGATCTAAAGCATGCTGTTCAGGGGTTGAGGAGTGAATTAGGATGTCATAAATATAAGCCACGGCGCACGTGTTATGTAAGCCACCTAAAACGTCATCAATCATCTTCTAGAATGTAGCAGGAGCATTTTTTAACCCAAAAGGCATCACATGTAATGAAATATACCATGCCTCATCTGGATAGCAGTAAGCCATTACTAAACTTTGGCTACACAGATTTTGTTAAAGGCGTTCACCAGATCAAGTTTTGAAAAACTCTTAACTTTGCAAAGGCTTAGGCGATTGTTTGTTCCAACATAAGTGGGTAGTGGTCATGGACTGAAATGTTGTTAAGGTGGCCATAATCCACACCTGGGCGCAGTGTGCCAACCGCCTTTTTTGCAAACACAATAGGAGAGACAGCCGGAGATGTCTCCTTAAAGAGCCAACCCTTTGCAAGCATGTCATCAATCCAAGCATCCAAGGCTGCAGTTCCTTCCACATATGAGGTTAAAATAACCAATTGATGTTACCCACTTGTTCTGACGTACAAAATGTAAGGTCATAATTTATATGTGGCGGAAGTTGAGTAGCTTTTTCCATATGGAAAATTTCCTTTTACGCTGAAAGAGATGGGGAAAATTAGGAGGAAAGTCCGTGGGTGTAGCAAATGTGGAAATAGTACCTCTGTTCCGCGCTTCACTTAAAGTGGCAAGTAGCGGGAGCTCAACACCACCTTGAGCATTTTTTAAAGAGTAACGTATATGAAGTCAAGTTAATCTTCACAAGTTGGCGTATCCACCAACCCACACCACAGATAACTGGGAATATCAAGTCAGGCATGGATGATAAAGAATCACAGAAATTAAAAATGCCCACTTGAAATGGGACTTGACGGCGCACCTTGTAAGATGACTTCCTGGTGGAAGATGAAACCAAAACCTCTGGACCAACATCTAAGTCCAATTCCAACTAATGCGCTAAATTTAAACTCATTTAAAACTCTTGCTTCTCCTGTATCTACCAAGGTCTTAAATGACAACTGGTGTGTGCCCAGATAAATTTTCATAAGTAGCAGGAAATAGGCTTGGTCATGCTTGTAGGCGAGAATTTTTGGTATGTTTAAATAATGACAGTAAACAACAGAAGACTGGGGAAAATCTGATACGAACTCAGTGTAGCTTGCTAGATTATGAACGTCCTGATCTGTGGAGCCCAGGACGGAGCAAATATTTTGCTGACTGGAAAAGGGTTTTAAACTGGTATGATAAACCCTATGCAACGTCCCACCCAAAGAGATAGAGAAGGTTAGAGTTATTGATCATTCTTTTATGTCATGGAGCGTGCTGATAATAAAATTTAGACTGGCTTGGAACTCCAAATGAGTTACCACTCAAAACCTAAGCCAGAATGCCGTGATGTAGCCGTCCAAATTGACATGTGAAATATAAGAAAACTGGCCATGTGGACCAGACAGGAGGCGCTAAGATTGGGGATCATCACCCATTTATTTTTCAACAAAAAAATTTTTAAATCCAGAGTTCTTGATTTTTCTGAGATTTTATTGAATTTTAAGGGATGTAAAGTAAGAAAATGGAGTGACAGCGGCCCCTATTAGGTACCACTGCTTATAAGCTCGCTGGGGAAAATTGAGATGTGAACACAACTGCTATCAAGAATAAATTCTAACCAAGCTGTTGGATTGGGTTCCAGACCTAAATCCTAGTGAAACTTGGGTCTGGACTACATAGCTGAATTTGTTTTGGGCTCATTACTTAAATTTAATCTTTTTGTTGTGCGCATGCATCTACTATGATGGTGATGTTTTGGACATATGGGAGGTTGCGCCCAAGGCCAAGCCACATAGAGCTGAGCCCAGTTGGTGGGGAAGGGATTAACCACCTCCATACCTGTTGAGGATGGGTGTAGGATGGATGTAATAGTGGGTCTGGAAGGTTTGGGGCTTTTTGTGCAATTTTTCCACTACATGGATAATGCTTTGAATATTCTCCACCAGCTTAGTGGAAGAGGCCACTGTAGGGGGCTGAAACTCCTAGAGGGTACGCCTTTACCCATCTATCGTCCACCACATGGGATAAATTGCCCTGGGAGGGGAGAATCATGGGTGTTGGCTTCTGGCCCTTTTTTGGGCGGAACAGAAATTGTTTCCAGTCCAGATGGAGAGGTTTCTTCCCAAGATTTACACCTACTAAGTTTGTAAAAAGAGGTATTAAAGGCCACAAACAACTGTTTAAGGCATCTGATTCAACTTTTGCTTTCATAATAGTTAGATAAATTGGATTGTGCTTACTTTTTGTTTCCCATCTTTATAGGGAGGGCAATGTATGTTAACATATACTGCCTTGATAGATAATTGTGCCATAGAAAATCATATTAAACTCAAGTTAGTGCAAGCTTTGTATCTGCCGGTCACCTCAAGCTCTTCACTCCTATAAAATTTAGGGGTCCATATTCTCACACTCCCATTTTGTAAACCCTCAGTTTTTTGCCCAAGAATATGATTTTATAGCTCACTTCGCGACAATTCTAGAGTTGCTATACCCAGTGATTCTGTGGTAGGATGGTGGCGCCTCCATTCAGTTAATATAGACTTGGAGCAAAATATGTTAGCTTTTACTTGCAATGCTCACTCAGATATGCTTTCCTCCTAACTACTTTGGCAACGGGCAATGCAGTGGCGGCAATTATTGATACTCTACTACGGACATTGTACCTGAGTTGCCTACCTTGACCCTCATCCTAGCTCCCTTAAGCCAGTCTTTGAGGTGGATGGTGCAAATAAACTACCAAGCCACTCAGAATTTGACCTGAGCTTTCCACTTACGGCTGACCTACTCAAAATCAACTGACCTCTTTATCCCTACATGGCTGAGGAGGACCAGGCGCTGAAAACCTGAATTGAAGATATGGTAAAGAAGGGTGGATGGCCAAAAAAACCTCACCCATATCTTTGCCTGTGGTATTTGCACAAAAAATAGATGGTACTTTGATACCATGTGTGGATTATGGAAATTTAGATAATGTGACAGTCCCAGGTCCCTAACCTATTACCCTTGGAAGCAGCAATTTTCTAGGCAATTTTAAAAACTAAGGCTTTTTTCTACGCTTGATTTGGTGAATGCTTTCCATCAAGTGCAGGTCAAGTCTGGACAAGAGTGTCTGATGGCAATCTTCGCCTGGTATGCAATATATCAGTTTAACGTTATGCCATTTAGATTAAAAAAGCATCGGCTGTGTTCCAGCACCAAATTGATGACGCCTTGGGGATCTTATATTTTCCTTTGCTATTGCCTATTTTAATGACATCTTAATCTTCTCTACCAATCCAGAGCAGCACGCTTAGGATTTGTGGCTGTAGCAGCTGCACTCCAAAAAGCTGGACTTGTAGACAAGCCCCCCAAGCACGAATTTTTATAAGGATGAAGTTCAGGTTATTAATAACATAATCTTAAAAAGATGGGTATGTCATTTCATCTTCCAAATTGGAAGCTAATGCTCCTGCACCAAGCCTATAACATATAAACAATTGCGCAGTTTCCTGGGATCTGTCACTTTATTCAAGAAATTCACACCTACCATTTCTAATTGGACTCTCCTATTTACCCCTCACAGATAAAAATACCCCATTTCTTTGGACTCCTGAGTACCAAATGGCATTTAAAGCAATAAATAATTATTTCACCGCAAATTCATGTTTGCGCCATGATGATGAAGATAAGCTTTTTATTGTTTCATGTGATGCCTCTTGTACAGAAGTTGGGGATGTCTTTATGCAAGAACATGAGGGGTGTGAACATCCTGTAACATAATTAAAAAAAGTTTAGCATCATGGAGCGCGCTTGGGCCATCTACAATAACAAGTTGGGTGCAGTTTCATGGTTATTATGCACTGGCGGTATTTTTTCAGGGTTCTAAGAATGTCGTGGTAATGCGCAAAGATCATAAATCTCTTACCTACTATTGCAAACCCCAAAATTTGACATACAGGCAGACTAGAACTCACTGTGACCTCCCAAATTTTAACTTCAATTATAAGTTTTTAAGGAGAGTCCCATATCCTACCAGATATCCTGAGCCGGAATCATCTAATGGTGATAACTTTGGATACAGCCTCTGAATTATTCATAATAATTCCCCTGAGTAGGTTATAGCTCCCCCCTCCAGCCAGTGCTGCAGTTGCATCCAACAGTCAGACCCCAAACCCATATCAAAATTAAAACTTAAATCCAAATCAAATTCAATGCAAATCCTGTGATTCCACAACCCCCTGCATCCCTTATACTACTTTTTAAGCCGTGAGTATAGATAAACCTTTTGATACAATCCTTGTTGCCCCTCTTAATGAAAATTTTCTCCAGGACGCGGTTACCTCTTATACTTCTTCTGAGTTAGAATCTTTCTTAAATGATGGCTCTCTTCTTCAAGCGGTATCAGCAGCTCAGTCAACAGATCTTGAGGGAAAGTATCTCCTTGAAAAGATTAGCAATGGGAAAGCCCCTTCCAGATGGTATTCCCAAAAGGATGAGGCAATCTATTCTTGCAACAAGGTATGTGTTCCCTCTGTGCTGAGTTCCTGTGTCATAAGGGAACCTCATGATCCTCTACCATGGGACACCCTGGCGTCAAGAAGTTTATCAACTAGATTAAACTTGGTTATGAATGCAATGTATTGATTAAGGACGTTCCCACCTGGATTGGGCAATACTTGAACTGCGCTAGGTCTGAGTCATATATGACAGGACGCAACGGCTTTCTAAACCTTTTCCAACAGGCGGCAAGTCCATGGACATCGCTGTCAGTGGATTTCTTTGTAAGTTTAACATATATTATGGATATGATGCGATCATGATGATTGTAGATCTTTTTTAAAAAGTATGTTCTCTTTATCCCATGTACAACAACCACTACGGCTGAGGATATGGAACGGTTGTTTATTCTAAAGTATTTTCCCTGGCAGGGGTTCCACAGAAAATAAGCAGAGACAGGAGACCTCAGATTACCTCACGGTTTTGTAATGCCTTTTATGATATGCTTAAAACTAAGCATTGTATATCATCAACCTATCACCCCCAATCTGTTGGCCAAAAAGAGCGTACCAATAACTCCTTGGAGAAGTATCTCTGATGATATACAACTACCTCTCAAGATAAATGGACAGCAGACCTTCTTTTGGCCCAATTCTTATATAAAAAATCCCTCCGCTCACCAACAGGGGTGTCCACATATATGCAAATTTGGGTTACAACCCTACATTCACCATTGGACCTCAAACACGGGTAATATCTCATAAGCAGATACCTTCATCACACACATAAAGAAGGTTCACCAACAATTACAGAACTAAATGACCAAATCAACAAATGACACCAAGCTTTTTGAAGATAAACAACTATGAGAGGCGCCCAACTATAAAGAATTTGATTCTTAATGGTCGATACTAAGAATCTGCACCTGAAGGTACCATTCTAGAAAATAACTTGCAAGAGGGAAGGAACATTTTTTTATTACCAAGGTCCTAAAAAATGGAGCTTTCCACCTGTAACTGCCCCCTAATTGGAAAATACATTCCTCTTTTCACGCTTCTTGACTCTCTCCTTTTAAGTGCAAGAAACCAGAAGAGGTTAAATCATTATGGTGGAGAAAACCCAGAATTTGAGATAGAAAGGATCTTGGATGCAAGACGGGTTAAACGGCAAACGCACCACCTGTTTTAATAAAAGGATACGCAGCAATGAAAACATCTGGGTCCCATCCAAAATTTGTACCAACTGTCAGGAGCTACTGGAGGAATTTCACAATTAGAATTTAAATGCTTCTGCACCTGCCTCACCTAAGTTCGCCAACCTTGCTGCCAACAAACTTCCCACCCCTCACAAGACCATGCTCTTAAAAAGGCCCCTAAAGGTGGCGTGAGCCCTGCCTGTCAAGGAAATTTTAGTGTAAGACCTCATGTTCCAGTCATTAAGCTTAACAGGGCTTTACATCCCTTTTTGAACCAGAAAGAGTTCAAGCCCCAAGGCCTTTCCCTCCACACAAATCTGCTGACCTAGGGAATACCCTGATAAGAGATGTGTAGCTGGTGCACTGCCTGTTTGTCACACACCATTTCCCAAAATACTCATCATCACATACTCATTTAAGTATTCAATTTTGCAGATTTTTATTTGGAATAATCAAAAAACTTTGTATCTAGTTGAAAAATCTCAAGACAACTAATCGCCAGGGACTTATGCCTCTCCCCCAGCAGATTGTACAATCAGTGACACACATGAAAGCATAAAATTTAGTTATTAAGTTAATTTTGGATAAGAAATCTGAAAAGTGGCTAAATCAGGGATTGAACTTGACACTCACTTCTGAGGTTAAAAAAGAAAATTTGGTCATCCAGAATTTGGTTAAAACAACTTAAGATTATCTTGGAATGTCATTTAATACTATCAAAGATGAAATTATGTTTGAAAGGTAATTTGGGATTAAAAACTTTAAATTTGAACCCTACTACCATGATTCAGCTTATCAGATTTACCTCAACCCACCTTAACCCAGCACCCTGCTAATGAAAGTGTGTTAGGTTATTCTTTTTTATCTAATTTCCCTATAGTTTTAATAAAACTTATTATTTTGAAAAATATATTATTATTTTTTTCTATTAAAATCCCAAATTGCAACTGATTTGATTTAAGATAGATAAAGTTTGATTATCAGCAAGGGGAGATGAGCACGCATCCAATGCCAAGTAAGGGCTGGGCAAACGTGGTAAAAGGCACAGGTTAAGTGTTTGCACCACCTAAAGTTTGAAAACGCTTCGTGGACACCAGTGGCCTGGACAAAAAACCCTGTGGCGAATTTATGTCAGAAATCTTGGATTAGCAAACTAAATGCATCTAGTACATTAAAACTCCACACTCACAACTACTGTCATTGGTGGAATTTGGGGTCTAAGTTTATCTGGACATTAAAATAACATCCTTTTAAGTTTTTGGGGACGGATGCACCCATTTCCTAGTAGCCAAGTATGTAGTACCATACTAAAAGACCTGCTGTTGGTTGGACCTTGGGTTTGAAACAGCAAAAGCAGCAGAAAGCTGCACAGGTGCGCATGGTGGTCAATCTCATAAATAGTCAATGGGGGATTGAAACCAGAGCATGAAATGGAAAAAATCAAAGCAAGTTTTTGTAACACTTGATTTTCTCCCCACGTTCATTATGTGTGAAGTCCTTGAGAGTCATCTCAAAGCAGGACTTCAAAGTTATAAGGAAATCAACTTCTATAAAATGCAAATTTTTCTTACTGATGCCTGAACTCAGCACAGGTAAGGTCATCATGGTGATCACTACGTTCTCAGGGGTATCTGAAGATCTAACTCAGATCCCACAACCATGACGCTCACCATCAATTAGCAACAGACTCAACTGTTCCGCTTAACAAATGACAGTGCACCACCCATATTCACTCATTGTCAGGCGTTTGGCCACAACTTACACAATTTACCACCAGAGAGGAAATTATCCCAAATGATGCTTTTTAAGAAGCAATGGGGGAGGGACAAATTGAGACCACATTAGATTCTAGTGTTGCATTCCAATGGGGTGACCTGGGGTGCTATATCCAGGTAAAACCTGTCCCCACAAGAACAAAAAAAGGCAAAACATCAACTTTAATCAGGTTAAGGCAGTGGCCATGGAAGCTTCTGCCATCCCCCAGCCCAGATTCAAGATGACCAGGCTAAATTTCCACTTTAGTGTATTCCAAAATACCATCCTTTCAGATGGAGGACCAAGCCCTCAAATCCACAATATGCATGATACACACCCTCTGGATTCATATACAACAAATACAAGCGGATTTTCCAATTGAAGATAGACAGTTTTTGGGGAAGGATTGTTGGACATACTTGAAGGTGCACCACAAATCCCCAGTAACTTGAAAAACTGCAAAGAGCAAAAAAGACAAAAAAACAAGAAATCCACGGCTAAAGGAACCCCCAAAGATAATACATATAAGCCTAATGATATGCCAGCCTTAAACACTGGCTGAGAAAAACAGCTGGCTGATCTTGCATGGCATCAAGGAGCGGCAGGGCCTGAGGGGCCCTCCCCTCACTCCTAAGGAGTGATGGGTAACCTTTAAAATAGGGATGCTGAACATCGCTGGACTCAAGGCCTTTCCATCCCAGGCTAAAAAACTGAGCTTCCTAAAAAAATTTACCTAAGGATATACTGTCAATCAAGGAAACCCACTGTCCACAAGGTGCCAAGGACACACGGGCAACTAGCTCCTCCCCCCCCGATCCTTTTGGTCACTGCACTGTAGGTGCTGATATGGGAAAACCTCCTTTTTAAACCATTTTAAAAAAACAACACATCTTGATGGATAAGTGCTAATAGTGACCCTTATATGGGACACCAAAGTGCACACAATAAAACAAAATTTACTCCCTAACCTATGTGCGAGCTTTGTGAAAATTATCTTGGCCATGGCCTCCCATATCCCTCCCATCTGAATCCTTTGTGGTCAACAACCTAAACTGTTGGGACAGCCCAACCAACGACCACTAACCACCCGCGCCTACTCCACCACAGGGACATATCAAATTTCTGTTGATGAAAGCCACCTTGGGCCTCTTTGATACCATCCCCAAGCAAGCACCATTATTACCCAACATGTCACCTCCCCATGTACACAACGGACAGCTGGTGTCTATGTACCGCATAGATTTCATTCTTGTCCCACTAAATCTTTTCTCACAGATCTCACATTTCGAAATGATAAAAATAGATTTCTATGACCACAGGATGGTCTCAGTGTCATTTACTTTGTCAGTCCAGTGCCACAGGCACCTAAATGGAGTAAACCTTGCCCAGCCGATCTCACATTACCCACATTCTAATGTTGTATGGACACTGCCACATTGACATAGGAGTTCAAAACTCCTTTCTGTGCGGATCCCCATCAACCTGGTCAACGTTCAAAGCAGCCGCAATTTTCTAAGTATGCCGCATTTTGTCATGGCACTCTCAGGCTGCATCAGCATTCATTAAATGTGCCTTGTCAGAGATGGACCACTTGGAGAATAATGTCCCCTGGAAAGGGTACATTTATGCTTGGGGTTGTAAATAGGCCAAAGTATCGGCTCATCTTAATGTGCTGATTAGACAATACAAACATCACGTTTGTGTCCAGTTTAAAGCAAATAATATTACCGTGAACGAAAAATACTCTGCATATTTTTTCCGCCAATTTTCTGCCCCACGTTAAAACTTGGCATGCACACAGGTAAGTCGTTTGGACAAATCCATCAAAGAAATGCTGTCTGAAGTTTTGACCAAAGTTTAAAAATATTATTCTGAGTTATACAGGGCTGACCCAGTTGATCAAAAAAGACGATTTTCTCACTGGCGCACACATTTGCACTGTTTCCCAATATCTGGAGCTTATGATATTTATAACTTGAGAAAAACTCTGGTATTCCATTCGCAGTGCACCACACAGGTAGAGATCAGGTCCAGGTGGGTTTCCTTACGAGGTTTACAAGAAAATGTTCTAATTATTTATCCCCCTAGTGATAGAATCAATAAACAAATGTCTCTTAGAGACACGTCTCCTCCAGGGGGGACAAGAGGCTTATATGGTAACGTTGTTCAAGAAGGGGGATAAGCTAGACTTGGCAAACTGGCTCCCCATCTCACTTACTAACACCAGTAATCTAATATTAGCTAAATAATGGCTAACCGCTTAGGGGACTTTGCCTCTGAGGTGATATCCCCAAGGAATATGCATTATTACCAAAAGGTCAATTTGGGACATTATACACACTGTGGCTAATGTATGCCAATCCACAGCTACTGTGGCGCTTGTGTTTTTAGACCAACAAAAAGCGTATGACAGACTCAACTGTGAAACTCAGAGCCTGCCTTCACCAGTTCCACCTCCCTCAGCAGCTCATCAGTTGGGCAATGATGCTCACTGAATCAGCTACAATGGCAGTAAGAGTACGA
>JAKSZP010016656.1:0-22460 GCA_022478985.1 Massospora cicadina | reverse complement strand
GTGGCCCAAAAAAGGGGGGAGTGTTTAAAGCAAGAACTGCTATAGTTATTCTCAGCTTTTATAAGCATTTTACTAAAGTAGGACACGGGATAATCGATTCCATGCTCATCCAATTGAGCTAAGATAGCTCTAACAGCATAATTTAAAAGCATCTTTGACCAATATGAAGGTTTTATTGTAGTCGGGTGGCGGTGTATTGGTATTTTTGTAATGGCGCCTTCAAGGTCTCAAAGTCGGCTTTTTGTTCAGCACACCATTGGAAGGGGGTGTTTTTAATTAAGAGCCTTACTAGACTTCACTAAGCTGAGAGAATTTTGGGATAAATTGATGGTAATACCCCATCATACCCAAGAATAACTGGATTTCACGAAGGGTTTTTGGCGCAGGCATCTTAGATACTGATTTGACTTTATCTTGAAGCGGTTGTATCCCATTTTTTGATATGGCATGCCCAATGAAATCCAATTTCTCTGGAAAAATGTGCATTAAGTGGGCTTTAATTTAATTTTAGAAGACTTCAAGCGTTGAAACACCTCCTTTAGATGTGCATGGTGTTCATTGATAGTCTTAGAGAAAACTGTGATACCCACGAGATAGATGATGACACAACTTAATTTTAGATCCTGCAAGGTATAATCCATTTCTCGCTGAAAAGTAGCGGTGCATTGCACAACCCTTGCGGTAGTTGGGTAGGAGTTGGAAGAGACCTTCACTGCAAAAAGGGAGCACATTTCTTATGGTCTTGTGGTGAAAGGTCCATTCGCCAATAACTGATAGCCAGGTCCATGGAGGAGAATTTAGATCCAGAGAGTTGGGCAAGAGCGTCATCAATGTGAGGGATAGAGATAACTAGGTTTCTTGGTGATAAGCTTTTTAATTTTTGATAGTACATCACTATTCAATGAATTCCATTATTCTTCATTATCAGAAGATAGGGCTTGGAGTGGATGGGTTTAGAATCACCAACGTCAATCATATGCATCCACACCTTATATCCCCAAAGTCTTTTTGATTTGGAGAAAATGCCTGTAGGCCTCAAATGTCGTGATTTTATCTATCTCAGCTGAGGTTATTTACGATGTTAATGGGTGGGGTACATATGGAGTTTTGGGGCAGGTGCCCATATCTGCCATAGACTAATACAGTGGCATGCTTGATGTCCTAAAGGGTAACAGCGGGCCCTTCCAGACTCCGATGCTTTACCACCATATCCTTTTTGGGGAGATTCACTAGGGGGTTTTAATAGGGATGATACGAGTATAACATGCCAAGAAAACCTGGTCTTGAAAGGACTAACTCATCAAAGCAATGAGGGCAGGCAGGGTGGGTTTCGAGGGAAAACCGTGTCAACAACCCTTTGTTCCACACCCTTTAATGACCACCTCTTAAAACATAAAAGGAATACCCCCGGGGCCCACTGAGGGGGGCCCGGAGGTCCAAATTTTAATGTGGAAAAGGGAAGGGGGATACCGATTTAAAAAAATTTTTATTGAGCTTTTTTGACAAAAAAAAGGACTTTTTTAAGAGAAGAAAACCCCTTTATATTTATAGCCCCTTATTGCAAAAAATTGGGTTTCCCAAAATTTAAACTTATTTTTCCCAAAACCAGTGCTGGAGCTAAAGAGAATTTTTCAAATGAAGGGGCAGAGAAGAGAGGAAAATGGAGGGGTGTTTGGGCTGCCATTCAAAAATCGGGGTAAGGCAGGGGCCAGCAATTTTCAACGATCTTAGTTGGGTAACGTTCAACAGGACCCCTGCAAGGGGTTTAGCCCCCCCTAAAATTACAAAACCCCAATTTTTCTAAAAAAACCAAGAAGAGGGGCCTTTTAGGAAGTAGGAAAGCCGGCCCGTTTCGGATTTCTCCTGATGATGGGGTACAAAACTGGGATTGGAGAAATGTGGAGATGATCCCATACTGGGGGTTAAAACTTAACCCCATTTTGTAAAGGTAAGTTTAATGAGGGGTCTTAGCCAATTTACTTTTTTAAATTCAATTAATCAGGTAACTCCGCTTCACCTGGGGCTCATAGAACGTAATGACCCAAAAACTTCATCACCCCCTTTAGAATCATCGTCAGAGGGGGTTTTCAATGCAGGGGAGGGATCCCAAGGGGTGGGTGGGGTTTAGCCTTCCCAATGGGGGATATGTCCTGGGGTTTGTTACTCCACCTTTGGAGGGGAATTTTGCAGCTTGACTTTTTACCTTGAGCAGGGGGTTTGTGCTGCCTTGTGGAGATAGGCTTCAGACTAGAGTTAGATAAATGAGAAATTGAAAAAGGGATAGACCCATAGGGGTGGAGGGTTTTAAATTTTAACTTCTTTTGGTCATTCCGTAGCTGGGTGATTTTGTGAAACAGGCATGTAAAAATTGGATATGAAGGGATGATAAGCCCTAAGTCGTTATGGTGGAATGGATGGATCTGCCAAGTTTGATATGAGTTATGGAAATATGGGCACCTCAAAAATGAGGCGATATTGGGTTGTAGGGAAATCGCCTCAAATTAGGCATTATGAGATTAACAAATGAAGAATTGACGAAACCAATGAGATACAGAAAATTTGAATTACTAAGCCATGAAAGCAGTATCATACGAAGTTGCTACAATATAAGTGAGATGAGATGATTTAGCGAGGTTAGGTTGTTAGTAGTTTAGAGTGAGCGAAACAGCAAGGATCCTCTGTAGTTATTATATTAAATAAAAAGAGTAGCAGGAGCAAGTGTTCCATATTTTTCAGTTTATTTTGTTATTTCGAGGGCAATGATCCTCATATCATTGATCCTCTTGCTCAGTGGGTCAAACCCTGCGAAAATATCATTTATGGCGTATCTCAAAATAACGCTTAATTTTATGACAGTAGTGCTCTACAACTAGGGGCCCATAATTAAACATAAACTAATAAAAGTTCTTCAGTCTCTAGTCATGTCATATCAGGATTGCTTTGTCAAAAATTCATCTTAAAACCTTGCAACTGATGAATATGCAGAACTCAAGATTGCCCCAAACGCTGTGCCCAATTGGAAGAAGGAGTTTCTACATAATATTGTATCAAAAGCTGCCTCTGTTTGATCATGATGGGAACATCTATGGATTCTTTAAGCGATTTGAGTTTTCAGTAGAAGGAGCTTCCAGATTGGCGTAAATCCAGATTACTAATTTCCACCATGGAAACAGGAAGAGCTGACCAAATAACTTGCTATCTTCCCACCATTTCTGTTACCTATCAAAAAGTGAAGGATACTGTGCTGTGGTTGTTTGGAGGAACTTCAAAAATGGTGCAATGGAAGGCTGAGTTTCAAACCATTGGGTTTCACCATTATGAGACCTCACTGCGTTTGCTGATAGATTTTCAGCAGAATCACATGTGTTATGGTTCAGGAGTTTTAACTGAATGTGACATAGCATAGCAATGACCTTCACTGTGAATCCATACCTTGAGCTATTTAATGCCTTGCCTCCATATTTAGAGGTTGACGTACCTTTGCTTAAACTTATTCAAATTCTACGACATCTATCCGCTACCTTCCTTCCACCCAATATAGAGCGCAACCCTGCCTCTGCTGCTAGCCTTGGTTATTTGGTGGAATAATCCCTCCCCCTGTTCAGCATCCGGTTGGCATTCTGACTTATTATCATCACAAGCCTCGCTTCCAACCAAGTTGCCAACAGCAGTTCAACTATTGGGAGGGGCCTGGTTAGACTTTTTAATAACAGCCCAACTTTTTGGGATAGCCCATTTTTAGAACAATCAAGGATGCTTGGCTTATGGGTTGATTTTTTGTGCGGTTGCTCTGGGCACCTGTCTAGGAGTTGTCATAATTAACAGGCCCAGTACCATGGGATCAGTATAATTAGGGAAAAGTCAGAGCGGAGTAGAGATGGGACTCTAACTCCGCTATTCTGACTCAATATGTCCCACCTGCAGCCAGTTGGAGGGTAAATGTGCTGACACAAACGCAATCTATGAACATGGCGGAAGCAGGTTCCCAGTTGAAACCAAACCTTATGCTTGCCAATTATTCAATTACCTTTCTAACTCGAACCAGATCTACTAGCTGATGCGCTTCTCATAAAATGGGTAAACGCGGCCCTCCCTGTGGACGGTATTGTAAAAGAATACACTAAAGTGGAGAAGGGTATTATGAGCTTCCTTGGAAAAAGAGATCAGTTAAATGTCAACTTTTTAAAACAATCAGATTCATATTACTCTGAGTGTACTTACTGTGAAACTGTTGTAGCAAAAACCTGAGTTCATGCGATAATCAATATGGGTGACCCAGTCAAAATAGTGTCCACAAAGTTGGTGTCAAAGTTGGTATTAAAGCCTGACGTGGAGCATCATATGGTTTATGAAGCCCTAGGCGCAGAAATCACAGTCTCTAAAGGAGCATACAGCGCGCTACCCTTGTAGTTTGGGTTCATTGTCATTATAGTCCCAGCTATAGTGTTACCAAACAATAACTATGACCTGTTAATTGGAACCGCTTTTATGCATCACTTTGGGGCTGTTGTTGATATGACAGCGGAGACATTTTTAATTCTGGGGCAGCGGATCCCAATCTACTTCACTTCCAGTGGAATGCCAAGGATCCTGTACAAATGAGTCACATTAACATTGCATATGGTGGTGGGGTAGTTTCGTTTCACTATTGTTGCCTAAATAGCAAGACTTGATCCCTTTCTCACCAAATTTATGATTATCAAGGGCTACCACTTAGAGCTATTGACCCTATATCTATTCATCTGGACACCAAGTAATCATAAGCACTAGTTTGTGGTGGAAGTGCCTGCTGGGCTATATGGGGAGGTCATTGGGCCCTATCAGCAATCATGGCTCAAGCCCCACGTGGCCCCTGGTATTATACTCCCGGGGCATGGGGAGATCAAGGTCCTGGTAGCAAATCTTCAGAATAAACCAATGCAAATCCGCTGTCAAGATTTCGCCAAATTCTCTTATTTCCAAAAATTCTACTCTATCAATTCCCCCAAAATCATTGGAAGGAGAGAGCGATATATCTCAATCTATCAAAGTTAATTATCAATCTCATCCCAATCAGTTGATTGAAGATTCAATCGCACAGAGATTAATTCGCTCTGATAGATTATGAGCCATTATGAAGCCTATAAATATCCACTCTTTTTAATAAAATTTAGGTCAATTTATAGCCAGTCTTTACTTTAAAACACTGCTTTTTGGAGAATCAACTTAAAGTAACATCAAGAGAAAACCTGCCCCATTGGAAGTGTAATTCAAATCTTTCAGACTTGTGCTCACTACAGGGGCACTCTAAGTTACACACCAGTGAAAACGTCAATCACTACCATGGATTCTCATTTTCGCCTGAAGAAGCTCAAGACCATGAGCAAGGCCGCATATTATGATGTATTCATTTATAAGAAACCCAAATCCGATGATTACCCTTCACGTTGGACTTTCATGCCAACTTTGAATTTTTATGGCCCTAACTTAAGCTTTACCTCAGATTTTCAAATACCACCTGATGTTTTATAAAATATTACCATACAACTGCTTGAAGGTGCTTTAATCACTGGAATCTATGCTACCTGATCTTGATCTAATGCCATACCCTATATCTTGCGGGAAGTGTTGCAATCCTCTCGAATGTCTGGAATTGGCCCCAAGCAATACTTGCACCAGCTCATTCACCCAACCTTGTACCATTTATTACCGTAGTGGTAAAGCACCATCAAAGGATGCTCAATTTGCTAGAAGGACTTCATTTTGAATGATCATGTTTCTGAATTTTTCTAGTCTGCCTCCAAATCTAGCTAAGATAATTGTGAGGCCATTATTAGTAATTGACTTTTCTCAATGAAATTAATCTACAGCTTATTCAGCTTGATATTGGGATGTCTGGTATTGTTGATGATCAGTTTACAAAGTGAGTTCAGGAGATTCAGAGAGAATGGAGAGAGGGTCTTTCTCAACTCTCTGAGCGTAATCAATCAATGGAGGCAGAAATTAGAACCCGTTTTATTCAATTGGAGCAGCTGTACTCAGGAATTTAATTCTGGGTCAATGAGGTAGAAAAACCTAGGGATCTATGGTTCCCCTAGGGGTTGAAGGACTTCGTGGGCCACCTGGGGGTGTAGTACCACGTGGACCACGCGGTGCTGATAGACCTCAAGGACCTCCCAGGAATGTAGGGCCTTGAGGACCCCAGGCATAGAAGGACTTGGGGGCCTCTTGGTGCTGATGGGCATTCCGGATCCCTTCAACAATTTGACTCTCTCTTGAGAATGATGGATTGCTTGTGTGAACAAGTTAAAAATTGGGAAAGGAATGTAACTTAACACCCAATGGGGTACCAATCAATCCTCTCTTGTCACTTCAGTTTTTATCCAATGAGTTGGTCAATTTGGGTATATAACAAAGGACACTGATATCCTGCTCCATGCTTTTGAATCTAAAGGAGAAATACTCCAAGTGAAGATTGAGATTTTGGAACTCAAGTATAATTCCCAACAGGAACAGATTTTTGAGCTATGTCGCCGATTATATGAGAAAGTGGGGCTTAACGAGCTGAGTTATCAGATTAGTGAAGTTTGTAACAAAGCTGCTGGTCCTTATCCTCGATTTTCTTCTCAAGTGTCAGACTTCAATTTTTATGTTTCCACTCAATCAGAACAACCTGGAGTACATGTTTTGACCTCTAATGCCCCATGAGTTTAAAAGCAGTATTTAAGGACAAGTACTCCCTGGGAGAAGGCAGCAATATCTCCTTCTTCTATCTTTATGAAAAAGCGTTAAGTCAGGCTACAGATCACCAAAAGATGAATTATTTGCCAAATTGCCTTATTCGTTTGGCTCATAATATCATGGTACCCCACTTGATGACTTGTTCTACTTGGTCTCAGGTGAAGGAAGCGCTAATTAAAGACTTTTTGGACTGAGCAAACTTAATCCTCTCAAAAACAGGCTTTTATGGGTATACAGCCACACTGAAATAAATTCATCAAAAACTTTGCTCATCAGTTCTATCAGGAAGCTCAGACTCTAGTAGCTTGTGGTTGGTTAAATTTGGATGATGCTATTCTGACAATTATGTCAGCTTTTCTTCCAGAACGCAAATGCAAGTTTATCTAATCAGCGTAAAAAAAGAATTTCCAAAGTATTTTGGACATTAAGGAGGCCTTATTGAAATTGCCTCCTCAATTCTCTAAAAACCCTGAGTTTATGAGTCTCCTAGACCTAGTCGCCCAAAAGTCTATGTTATGCCTGAGATACTAGGGCGATCCAGTATAACTACTGTCATCAATATTTTCATACTGAGAATTGTTGTTTCAAGAAGGAAGCAGATGAGAAGAAGAAAAGAGATAAGCCCAATAAGATTTTCCACCTTGATAATGATATGAGTGCACAGCAAGAACATCAAAGCCCATCAAGTATAATAAAGACGAACATTCTTCTTATTCCTTGCCTTCCTTGTTAGCTTTGTCCTCTCAGTTTAGAAGTACCATTACCCATATTAACTTTCGAGTGAATCAAGTCAATGCCAAGGCTATCATAGATACATGATCTCCAGTGAATGTTGTTTCATCAAAATTTACCAAGCGGATCAAATTAACTCCCAATATTTATCACTTAGAAGAATATGGCACGGCTGGACCTCAGAGTACACAGTCAATTGGAGCTTTTTCGTCTCTTCCCCTGAAAATTGGGAAATTAACTTTTACAATTTCTGCCATTGTACTCAATAACTTGAGTTATGACCTACTTTTTAGGGACTTGATTTTTATGAGAATCTGATAAAACTATCAATTACCCTGACTTGTCGCTGTCTCTATTGGGGTATAAAGTTCCCTTACTTTTATCCAATCATGCTTCTACCCAACGTCAGTTATGTCCTAAAAAGGAACCAAAAGGTATTATTCACTTCAATATCACGTTGGAGATTCTCTATATAAAAATTCCCCCTACATCGGCTGATATTGAAGAGGGGATGCCTATATTCTCCCCCTAAAATTTAGTTATTTCACAAAAATCACAGGTAGTTGTTAACACTTCTTTACATTTTTGATTCCCAAAGGGCAATTGTTATAATTTCAAGGCATTTTCAACCCTTCTGCTAAATAACAGTTGCTTTGTCCCGGAGTATTGGATTATGCTTATTCAGAATCATTATCTGTCTTACTGGCGAACCTAACCAATGAGCTGATATTGGTAGATTGAGAGCATCTGATTGCTTATGTCAATTTACTGCCCTTATCTCAGATTTATGATGTTAAAGCCTTCTGTAGTCTATAAGATTTTGGGTTGGAAAGTGATCAGAAATCCCTACTGTGGGTCAAGTTATTGGAAAACACCTCACTAAGGAACGGAGAAACAAGTTTTTTAATTGTAAGATGAATATTCTGACACATTTGCTAAGCATACTTAGATTTTGGGAAGCTAAAAGGAGTAATGCTCTATGTTGAAACTGGAGATCACCTTCCTATTTGTGCAAAGCCATATCATAAGTCAAAAGTAGAAGAAGCCAAGTTACTAAGAAGCTGCATCAGTTTGAGGCTGGATGGTTGAAGCCCTCCAATAGTCCATGGGCATCATCATTGTTATTGGTTAAGAAGAAAGATGGTACCCACCTAGTTGTTATAGATTATTGCAGACTGAATGATATTACTTGACAAGATTGTTATCCCTTACCTAGGATCGATGATTCCCTTAGGTTGTTGGCTAGATCCGCCTATTTTTCAGCCATGAACTTAGACAGTGGCTACTGGCAAATCAAGTCATTACCAGAAGGCTGTACCAAGTGTGCCCTGATATCAAGTGAAGGTTTGTTTGAACTAACTAGTATACCTCAAGGATTAATCAATGCCCCAGTAACCTTCCAAAGGACCATGGACAGTATGCTAAGGGATCTAAAGCTTTACTTGTGTTCTGGTATATCTTGATGACATTATCATGTTTTCCAAAAATTTTACTGAGCATTTGGACCATCTAAAAGAAGTTTTCAGACGAATTGGAGCTCTTCCTTAAAGCTCAAACACTCCAAATATTCATTTTTATAAAATAATTGGACTTTCTCATACATCAGGTCTCAGCTATAGTGAATCGACCCATCTTGGACAAAATTCAAGCCATCCATTCAATGCTCCTCCCACATCTTTGCAGGATATTCAAGTCTTTCTTGGCATGTTTTGGTATTACTGTAAATTTATACCCAACTTTGCTGATATGGCTGAACCTTTATTTTCACTGTTGCAGAAAGGAGTATCCTTAGAGTGGTGATCAGCTCAAGAACAGTCATTTAATTCTCTGCATACTGCCTTGATCAAAGCACCTGTTCTAATTTATCCCCGATTTGACAAGCCTTTCTTTTTACATACTGATGAAAGCAATGTCGCCATTAAGGCTATTTTATCCCAGTGTTTTGAAGAGAAGAATGATCCTCACGTTGCTTTCATAGCAAAACTTTGTCAAAGGCTGAAAGGAATTACAGTGTCACTGAGCGGGAGTTTTTGGCTGTAATTCTACCAATCAAGCACTTCCATCCCTTCTTATATGATAACCATTTCACTAATATTACCAACCATTATTCCTTAAGACGGTTGCAGAACATGAAGGATCCTGATGGGAGGTTGGCTCATTGGGCTTTAGGGTTGTAAAAGTACAATTTCGCCATTGTTCATCACTCAGGTGCTCAACATCAAAATGCTGAAGGGCTGTCCAGATTGCCTATTCTGACCTTGAAACTAGAAAAAGAGAACATTTATATAATCTTATTGGATGACCTGAATTATGGGACGAAAAACTGAAGAGGATTGAGCCTTTCTAAAGTCAATTACCAAGGATACTATGATTCAAGATGGAGCTTTGTACAAGAAAGTCAAATCTAAGTGGTTGCCCTTTCAGCATCCCAATTCTATATTTCACGCTGTTATGGGAAGGTCATGAACAAGTTGATCATAGCAGCTTAAAGAAGACTTAAGAATGGTTGAAGACTAAATACTATTGGAACAACGTGACAGAATTAATCTTAGAGACTCTTGACTCCTGTCTTATTTGTAAACACCATGGGACTACTAACCCTACTTTTCAACATCAAGTTATGCCTCCAACTAAAGCATTTGATGTGGTCAGCATTGATGTTGTAGTTCCTTTTCCTTGGAATTGCATGGACATCAGTATATCATTATGGCTGTCGATCATAGCTCTAAATGGGTTGAGGCCATTTCCATTGCTACCCCCTTCAGCTAAGTCTACAGCGCTATTTCTATAACAGCCTATCATTTCTCAACATGGGTGTCCCAAGGTCCTTATGTCAGATAATGTGACAAAACTTTACCTCACAACTTATACAGGAGTTATCTAAATTATTTAACACTGTGCAGCGATTTGTTGTCCCATATAATCCATCTACAAATGGGGCCATTGAATGAGTTAATGGAACCCTAGTTCAATTCTAAGGAAAGTGTCATCCACTGACCCAACTCGATGGAATTTTTACTTGTCTAGTGCCTTGTTTGCTTATTGGATAAGCTATCATTGTATTTATCAAGATGTTGCCTTTTAAGTGCATATATGGGCGGAATCCTTCAGTCCCTTCTAGTGTTCAGACGATCCTTTAGGAATTCTTCCAAAAAATTCTAATTTAATTATGAGGAATCTGGCCAATGAGATTATTTGCCTTCAAGCTCAAGCAATAAAAATCAATTGAAACAAAAACTCAAAAAAAAACTCAAAGAAGCAATAAACATAAACCTGACTTACCTGAATACCAGATTGGGGATTACACCATGTACTATCATTCTCAGCCTGGTGGGCGAACTGAAAATTAAGAACTAATTGTCTGGTCCCTTACAAGTATATTTCAAAAGGGATTAGAGTATTTGATTGTTCATGTTGATGCCAATAGTGGTAAATCATATTCATCCTAGGTTTTTGTGAAGTCACCCTCAACCGCAATTTAATCTTGTGGGGGAAGTGTCAGGATTTCACCAAATTCTCTTATCTCTGAAAGTTTCACTTCATCAATTCCCCAGGAATCATCAGAAGGAGAGAGAATTATCTCAATCTATTAAAGTTAATGATCAATCTCATCCTAATCAGTTATTGAAGATTCAATCGCAAAGAGATTAATTCACTCTGATAGATTATAAGCTGTTACAAAGCCTATAAATATCCCCTCTTTTTGATAATAAAATTTAGGTCGAATTATACCCTGTTTTTACTTTAATTCATTGCTTTTTGGAGAATAAACTTAAAGTAACTTTGATAGAAAACCTGCCCCATTGGAAGTGTAATTCAAAACTTCCAGATCCGCCAACACCAAATAGTTGCATATCTACATCTCATCCCAGTTGAATAGGTCCTCCAGGTTCATGAGTTCGGTTCACTGGATAAATTTAGTATGCCTAGTGAATCACAGCTTGTCATAATGGCAGTTGTACCACGTGAAAATTTCATGTAGGGTTAACAGAAGACCAGAAGAATCAAGAGGAAGCCTTATTTTAAAAATACAAAGTGATTTTTGTTGTTGATGATCATGATTAAGGGTGTGCATGAGGAGTTATCCATTAAGTGGACACTGGGGATCATCCACCCATCAGATCTCTGCCAATCCGCTAATCTAGAGCAGTGGAAGAAGTTGTCACAGCAGAAATCGATAGATTGTTGATGCAAGGAATGCTTGAACCATCAAAGAGCCCACAGGCTTCCCCTGTCCTAGTTGTCAAAAAGAAGGATGGTACTAACTGGGTAGTAATAGACTACCACAAGCTCAACAGCATTATGAAAAAGGACTCATACCCTTTGCCACGAATTGATAATGCATTAAACCAGTTGGGGGGAGCTCATTACTTCTCCACAATGGATTTAATATCTGGATATCGGCAGATTGAGTTACCTGTGGCAGAACAAAAAAAATGCGCCATTATCACATCAAAAGGGATTTTTCAACTGACATGTATGCCACAAGGGCTGTATAATGCCCAGGTACTTTCCAACGGGCGATGGACAATATCCTTGGCAACTTAAAGCTGTCATGCATTCTTGTATACCTTGAAGATATTAAAGTTTTCTCCCATACAATTTCTGAGCACCTTATCCATTTGGAAGAGGTATTCCGCCGGCTGGCTGAGGCCAACATCAAAATCAAACCCTGAAAATGCCACTTTTTCAAAAATCAGCTAGAGTACCTTGAGTTTGTAGCTGATGCAACAGGGATGGGGCCCCAACCCGCTATGGTGGAGGCAATTCAGAAGATGACTATACCAAGCAGTAAGCGAGATATATAAGTATATTTAGGGATGTTCATCTACTATCGCCACTTCATACCAATCTTTAGATGAATTTGAGGTCCACTGTTTGAGCTATTAAAAAAGGACGCCACATTTGAATGGACGGAATACTGCCAATGCTCCTTTGATACTCTTAAAACAGCATTGTTTGATGCGCCAGTGCTACGCTACCCAAACTTCAAAAAGGAATTTATTGTATAGATGGATGCATTTCTTTCCGCTGTGGGGGCAGTTCTGTCCCAAAAAGATGATAAAGGGGAGGAGCACCCACTGGCATACTGCAGCTAAAGCCTGAATAGCCATGAATGCAATTATACTGTGACTGAGTGGGAGTGCTTATCAGTGATTTATGCTTACAAGCAATTCAGATTATATTTGCATGGTGTAAAATTTGTAATGGATCACACCTCCTTACTCTGGCTGCATAACCTTAAGGAGCCTGAGGGCTGGTTAGCATGAAGGGCCCTTAAACTATATCTTACAATTTTGAGATCCTTCACTGACCAGGAGAAAAACAACAGGGTGCTGATTGATTATTGATGCTACCAACTATTAAAGTTACGGCAGATCTGAGCGATATTATGTATGACAAGATGCTCAGCGGGAAGTATGATGATGAGCCGCCCCAAATCCTTAAGGCGTTGAATTAAATGTGAGACACTACTTTACAGCAGAATAAAGATTTGTAAAAGTAAATTGGCAACTACACAGTAAACTTTTCACGACCCTCAATGCGGACTAACATTATCATGAGAGCACATATGGCAGTTGGGCATGGTGGTGTGTGCAAGATGTTGGAATTATTGCAGCCTCAGTATTACTTGGAAAGCATGAACTTCGATGTGCTTGATACTATATCCTCCTGTAGCCAGTGCAAAGTGGAAAAGCCATTCCACTGAAAGACCTCATACCAGTTAGTGAAGCCACACTCCGCTTGGCATATGGTTTCCCTTAATTTCATTGGCCCTCTGCCAACGGGAGCTAACCAGTCCAAGTATACCCTGGTGGCAATTGACCACTTGACCAGGCGGGTTGAGGCGCGGGCCATTCAGGATCTGGGGGCAGCTAAAATGGCTAAGTTTGTAATGGAATGTGTAATTCAGCATCACGGCTGCCTGCAGTTTATCCTTCTAAAAATATGACACTAATTTTACCTTTCACATACTCCCAAGCTCAACGAAATGATGGCCATCCACAGGATTCTAAAAACCCCGTATCACCCCAAATTTAATGGAATGGTTGATTGGGTCAATAAGACTGGTGAACATACTACAGAAGTTGGTTATGAATAGGACCTAAATTGTAGTACCCTCCTTTCTACCATGGTATTTGCCTACAACATTATCTATCATTCTGCCACGGGGAAAAGCCCATTCCAATTGCTTTATGGACATCACCCCGCCCTGCCTGAGCTTATATATGCTTGTGTAGAGGACACCAGAGGAGTGGATCTGCAACAATATTGACTGCCCTAATAAATTATGCTGATTAAATTACATACCGAAGCGTTCTCATTCAGCTTAGCCAAGAAAATCAAAAACCAAGCTGCTGATCAGGTTTGGTGAGTGGCCTAGCTCAGTTCAAAGATGGAGACATGGTTATATTCCAAGATCAACATGGGTTTGGGCAGAAACACAAGTTAGCTAGTTTTCAGATTTAGCCATTTGAAGTTATTGAGAAGGCAGGTGTTGGACGTTTACCATTGCAGACTAAAAATTAAGAATGCTGTAGGTTGAGTTCCACTGAAAAAGGGAAATGTCAGCCATTTACTATATTCTGATGTCTTTGAGAGCTTCTTTAGTCTAAATAATAATGAAAAAGTCGAGGAATTCAGCCAAAAGTCCCTGGCCAGTTTCTTAGTGGAACCCCATTAATTGAGGAAACACCAGTTTGAAACATGTATGGGCACTAGTAAAATCAGCTGGTGGGATTACTCTGACCTCACCACAGACTTTGGGGTTACCATTGAAAGGCACACCCCCAACCCCAACAAAGTCCTTAAATGCACCTATGTGGGGACCCTCCCCTTTAATAGGCTAGGAAGGGGTCCCCCAAGGTGCAAGAAATTTATCAGGTAGTGATTAGCTCAAGTTCATAAAAACGTTACTTCATGGGTACATTTGGGCCAAACAGAATTCCCCTTCCTTCCTCTTCCCTGAAGCGAGGCCCCAAGTTATGATACACTATTCCTGCATATTTCCTAATTTGTACTCATGCAGGCTATTCTGAACATATTCCCAAATTCCCCTTGACCTTCAAAATTACTTTAAGTACTAGATACTCGGAGGTCAAGGGGCATTGTTTTTCCATTTATCGCACCCTAATAAAATCATAAAAAACCAATTTTTATTTGTGCTTCATTTTTCAATCAAATTTATCATAAAAAATTTGTGGAAACCAGCCGGCGTATAGCACCAGCGAGTGAAAAACAACTGGTTTCCCACAGAATGGTGCTCACTACAGGGAATTTCTGTATAGTTAGAATCATTGCTCTTAAGTAGCAACTCTCCAATACCTTATCCCATCTTAAGGAGCTTGAGCAGCGCCCTTACCATTTCCCCCTTAAGGATAAATTCATTTCTGGCGAAGTAATCATCCATACTTTCCTGTATGTTTATATAGCTGCCATGTGTGGCTCAACTGATACACAAAAAGTTCAGTATATCCTTCCCCGTTTAAGCCTCCTAGCACAAGAAATGATAGTTCCTTACCTGAACTTCGCTCACTTGAAAAAGGTGAAGAAGGCTCTTGTGGCTGAATTTGGATCCATGCAGAGTCTACTCGGGGAAAAACAGGCCTTTATACGCCTTAGCATGTATGAGGATGAATAACTCCTTGCCTTTGCTGAACGGTTTTACCTCACTGCACAAAGGGTAACAGCCTCTAACATGCTCTTTATGGATGATGCTATCGCTGCCCTGTTAACTGGGTTAGCTTCTCAGCCCTCTCTAGCTAATTATTATCCCTGTGAACCAGAATTTTGAAATATCCGTGATCTAAAAAAGGCGTTAGTAGATGTTACCAATTTCCATTCAAATGCAACATCCAAGGAAGCTGAGGTGATTCCTTCAGCTCTCACTATTAAGGAGATACCCCCAGTACCACAGTTAAGGGTGAGCTCACCTATGCCTACCCTCCCTGAAAAAACTTTTTTCTCTGTGCAACCTAAAAAGGTTCTCACTCCTTCTCATGAATCAAAAAACCTGTAAGGTAGTAACAACCATCCGTCCACACCAGCTTACTAAAGCTGAAATGCCTACCCTTCCAGCTAAGGTGGTAAAAGCGTACCTTAAGGCTATCTAATCTCCTGTGGCCATCTCTCCTACCTCCATCATGGCCTTTCCAGTTGTTGAAAATACCCTTGGGGACAACTGGGGGTTATGATGATTTTAGTTACTACATACTTGGAGCCCCCACAGAGATAGAGGTTCCTGATCACCTGAACGCTGGAGGAGTAGACGAGACCACCATCCCTGAGGAAACATACTTCAGTCAAATCCTAGGTTATCCACAAGTGATTGACACTGCCAGCGATGGTGATCAATTCTTAGCTGGTTTGTTTTAACCTCTTCAGCGTGTTCATCCCTTACAATTCATTATGAATAACTATCCTGAGACTGCTAAGAAAATCACCTCCACCTTACGGCTCAAGGAGGTTTTAGCTTTGTCACCTAACTTTGGATGGACTCTCACTAAGATTTAAGTAGTTATTTAAAAGTTCCGTATCTTGGCCATCTTGGACACTGGCTCCCCCAAGCAATGTAATCTCTCACTAAGCTTATCAAGAAGATAAGCTAGCGCCTGACCTGGAGTACTCACATGAATCTGGAACTGCTGGCCCCAATAACACTCGTGCTATTGGAGCGTACTCTTCCCTTCCCATTTGAGTTGGAGAGAATTTATCAGACCCTTCTGTGGCTTTGAATAACAACGCATATAATATGCTCATCGGCACTAAGTTTATGATTGATTATGAGGGAATAATCAACCTGAAGCAAGGTTACCTCTCATTACTCAACTATGAAGTTCCATTAGTCTAAACCAATAAAGAACCCAGTAAGCAAGAATACTCTTGCCTGACTGAATACCCCCACTCAGCGATTCCTTTGTCTTATACTACTTCTGGGCGTCACACAAAGAAATTGCCTGATTCAGTGGATGCTATGGAAGGTATCCCTTTTTATGCTGCAGATGAGGTCGTGATCAAGCCTGGTGAACAACGAGTGGTTGATACAAAAGTCACTCTTCATATTTCACGTCATTATTTGTTGCACCACATTAGTATTGAGAGCGTCAATCCTTTGGAGCATCGGGTATTGCCTGGCATCCTTGACCCAGCCTACCAGAGGCCCATTACGCTGAAGTTGGGAAACTTACCTCAAAAGACATAGTTGTGAAAAAACACCAGGAGATCAGCAGAGGGTTGCTAGTCCCTGTGGAGGACATTGAACAAATTCACTCCATTGGTTCTATGATGGATATGGGCCTGCCAACGGATAACCTGGTGTGTACCTTGCCCAACGTCCATATTTCGGATGAGCTGACCCCAGATGAGCTAGAAAAAGTTCATACTCTCCTTGATGACTATAGTGACATATTCTCCAAATCAGATGACGATTATAGTTACATGAAGGGCTGGTGACACTCCATTGATGTGGGTGATGCCCATCCCATTTGGTCAAAACCCTACCACAAGTCCAAGGTGGAGGAGCAACAAATGAGGAAAGAACTTCAGCAGTTCTAGATGCGGGGTTGCTAGTTCCTTCAAAAAGCCCCTGGTCTTCTCCTCTCCTGCTTATAAAAAATAAAAATGGAGGACATTGGATAGGCATGGATTACCGCAAGTTAAATATCTCATGAAAAAGGATAGCTATCCTCTCCCTCGCATTGACAACGCACTGGCCCATCTCTCTGGCTCTAACTTCTTCTCCGCTATGAAATTGGCTAGTGGCTATTGTAAATGGACCTTTTCCCTGAAGATCAGGAGAAATGTGCCCTCATTTGTAGTGAAGGTCTTTTCCAACCAACCCAATTACCACGTGGGTTGTGTAATGCACCTGCCTCTTTTCAGCGGGCAATGAACCTTATTTTGTGGGACCTCAAGTTAACTTGTGTCATTATATATCTTGAAAATATCACAGTGTTATCTCGCACCTTCAACAAACATCTTGATCATCTGAAGGAAGTGTTTAAAAGATTACGCAAGTCAAATATTAAGTTGAAGCCTTCAAAATGTGCCTTCTTCCAAAAGAAATTGAATTTCCTTGGACACTCCATTTCACAAAAAGGAATCCAACCCATGATAGATAAGGTATGCAATTTCGAAGATGCCTCCCCTTAAGAACCTACGGGACATTCAAGTATTTCTAGGGATGATGGGATACTACCATCAGTTTATCCCTAAGTTTGCCCAGCTTAGTGAACCTCTTGTCCTCTTATTAACCAAGAACACTCCTTTCCAGTGGGGTACAGAACAGAAGGCTGCTTTTGAGACGCTGAATCAACTGCTGCAACAAAGCCCTATTCTACAGCACCCAGATTATAATAAACCCTTCATCTTATTCACTGATGCTGCAGAATATGCCGTTGGGGCCATCTTAGCCCAGTTGGATGAAAACGGTGAACATCCTGTCTCCTATTTTAGTAAGATGCTGTCAAAGGCTGAACGTAACTACAGTGTCACGGAGGAGGAGTGCCCTGCTGTTCTGTTAGCTGTAAAGCACTATCGCCCCTTCCTCTATGGACTAACTTCACGGTAGTTATTGACCACGAATCTTCAAAGTGCTTACAGAACATGAAGGATCCTACTGGCGGCTAGCTCGCTGGGCTCTAAAGCTCCATCCTTATGACATACAGATTGAACACCGCGCTGGAACCCATCACTTTAATGTTGATGGGTTGACTTGGCTACCAGTCCTACACTTGGATAATAGTGAGGCGGAGAGGTTACATGACCTCTTAATGACCCCCAATGAATGGGAGAATGATGATGAGCCCGTTCAGAAGATATTATCCCGGCACTCCCATAACACTAAAGTTAAAGATGGGAAGTTGTATAAGCAGGTGGGGACAAAGTAGCTACCTTACCTTCAGCCTTCAGAACGTGTACCTGCTATATTAGAAGCACATTCTACATTAGGTCATGAAGGGGCAAGGAAAACCTATTTGGATTAAGGATCTGTTTTACTGGGATGGAATGATGTAATCTATCGTTGATGTTTTGGAAGCCTGCCTTACTTGTAAGAAGCAATCTGGCTTCAATTCTAGATACCAATATCAACCAACTACCTCGCAACAACTATTCCACACCATCAGCTTATTTAATAGGTCCCCTTCCTCAATCTACTAGTGGGAACAATTTTATCCTAGTAGCTATTAACCACTCACTAAGTGGGTTGAAGCCGTGGCTCTTCCTGATAAAACAACCAAGGCCACAGCCACCTTTTTACATCAACACATCTTCACCCATCACGGTTGCCCTAAAGTACTACTCTGTGATAATGGCAAGAACTTCACCTCCAGAGTAGTCAAACTTCTGGCCACTTCTATTGGAGCACATCAACTCTTCTCATCTCCATTTAACCCCTCCACTAATATAACAGTGGAGTAGGGCAAATGGAACCTTGGTTTCCATTCTGCAAAAGCTGAGATCATCTGATCCTCTTCACTGGGATCAATATTTGCATAGCGCTCTTATTGCATACCGGATTAGCTATCACCTTATTTTAAAATGTCTCCATTCTGAGTCTTGTATGGGCGGGAACCAGGCATACCTGCCCTCTTAGTAAGGATGTATTCTCTTCTAGAGTTGAGGATCCAAAGAAATTTATCAGAAGATTGTCTCAACGCATAATACAACTATAATCTGAAGTTATGACCAATCTAGCCATAACAGTAACAAAAGAAGGGGAGGCTGCAAATGAATTCCAAACACCTTACCCACTTTCCAAAAATCTGATATGGTGTTGTATTACCATAACCGCATCACCCCTAGACGTGGTAAACTTGGAACAATCTGGAAGGGTCCTTTTACCATCATCTACAATAGAGGAAACAAGTACTATATCAAAAATCTAGCTACTGGTATCACTATTAATCGCGTACATGGCTGTTTCCTTTGACACTACTCTCCCCCAACATTATTGAGGGGGTGATGTTGGAAATTTACTTTGCAGACTAAAAGTTAGGAATGCTGTAGGTTAAGTTCCACCAAAAAAGGGAAATGTCGACTATTTACTATATATGATGTCATTAAGAGCTTGTTTAGTATAAATAATAATGAAAAAGTCGAGGAATTCAGCCAAAAGTCCCAGGCCAATTCTTAGTGGAACCCCATTAATTCGGGAAACACCAGTTTAAAACATGTATGGGCACTAGTAAAATCAGCTGGTGGGATTACTCTGACCTCACCACAGACTTTGGGGTTACCATTGAAAGGCACACCCCCAACCCCAAAAAAGTCCTTAAATGCACCTATGTGGGGACCCTCCCCTTTAATAGGCTTGGAAGGGGTCCCCCAAGGTGCAAGAAATTTATCAGGTAGTGATTAGCTCAAGTTCATAAAAACGTTACTTCATGGGTACATTTGGGCCAAACAGAATTCCCCTTCCTTCCTTCCTCTTCCCTGAAGCGAGGCCCCAAGTTATGATACACTATTCCTGCATATTTCCTAATTTGTACTCATGCAGGCTATTCTGAACATATTCCCAAATTCCCCCTTGACCTTCAAAATTACTTTAAATACTAGATACTCGGAGGTCAAGGGGCATTGTTTTTCCATTTATTGCGCCCTAATAAAAATCATAAAAACCTAATTTTTATTTGCGCTTCATTTTTAAATCAAATTTATTATAAAACATTTGTGGAAACCAGCCGGTATATAGCATCAGCGAGTGAAAAACAGCTGGTTTCCCACAGTAGCTATGGATGCATATGCTATCAAGGACCCCACTAGTGGTCAGATCATCAATTGAGTGCATGCGAAGTTCCTCAGGGACGGCATAAGCAATAGGAGCATTATTGCCCAGTTAAAGGGGTGGTAATGTTGCGATTCTAATATGACTAGATGATAGGCCCTAAGTCAATAAGGTGGAACGGATGGAATCTGCAAGTTGATATGAGTATGTACATTTTGACCTTAAAATGAGGTGATATTGGGATATTGGGAAATCGCCTCAAATTAGGTGATTGTGAAATTAACGAATGAAGAATTGGCAGAACCAATGAGATATGGCAAAGTGAATTATTAAGCCATGAAAGCGGTATTATCTGAAGTTGCTATGATACAAGAAAGATGAGATGATCAAGAAGGTCAGGTATTTAGTAGTTTAGAGTGAGCGAAACAGCAAGGATCCTCTGTAGTTATTATATTAAATAAAAAGAGTACAGTGGGAGCAAGTGCTCCATATTTATTAAATAAATTTGTTTCTGTTGTTTCAAGGGCAACGATCCTCATATTGTTGGTCTTATTGCTCAGTGGGTTGAACCCTGGCAAAATCGCTTATGGATTTATCTCACAATAATGCCAATTTTATAACAGGGGGAATATCATCAGGTTCCATATCAATCAAAGTGTGGGCCAAGTCAGATAGCTAGGGAGTGTGATTATCAGAAATATGTGGGGCAAGATTACAGAGATTCAGTTGATCATAGAAATTATCATCATCATAAATCGTGTTAAGGTAAGTGGACAAGTATTTTCTGCTTGAATTTGGGTGGCTGAAAGTTGGGAAACTAAAGTGGTGGTAGCATGGGTAACTTTTGATTTTAATTGAGAAGCAGCAAACAAAACCTGAATGGCATCTGAGGTATTTTTATGAATCTGGAGAATGGTTAGTTTGCTCTATGGGGGCAGATTGGGGCAAGCATGGGAGGGGGAGACCTTTGGCAAGCCTATTCATTATTTAAAAATTTTTTTATGGAGGAAACAGCTTTCAGGTTGGGCAGAAGCTGCCACAGTGAAATGGTTTTGGGTGCATAAAAATAGTCATTTGATGTGTGGGGAATAAAAGCGCTGAAGGATCTCAATGAGAATGTTGTAGGGTTAAATTCCCTAATGTCAGCTTCAGAGTCTTCAATCAAATTGCCTGATTCATCAGTTTTACCAATGAGGACCATGGATTTATGTCATAAAATTCTGCTTTTCTTCAATAGGGATGGCTGAGGCAGGTGATCGGGTTGGGGCTTGGGATAGAAATGTTGTCCAAGCCACTTCATGATTGGTGGGAGCATCTGTGGAACTGGGCTTAGGAGGGACCTGATTGGCTGCTGTGGGCGTGGGAGCGACAGGTTTTGGAGGAGGGTGTAATGTTCATGGCGTTGCCTGACCGCCATATTGCATCAATCTTCCCTATTGTGATGAATGGGGAAAATGGTGATGGTCAAAATCACTACAAGTTTTAAAAATGGAAATCTGATGAATCAGATGGCCCAAAATTAAACTCTAATAAATATTTCGAGGATGACAAGGAAATAAACCTCATAAATCGCGCTCTGCCATCCAGATGTTGCTAATTTAGTTGAAGCTGTATAAGCCTCTTGGAAATGGCAATTGGGATAATCAGAGGCTGATAAAACCTTTTTAATTAATTTTAGAAATTTATAGATAAGGACATCAACAAGGGGTCAGGTTTCAAGAATAATTTCATTTAAATTATAAGTGCAGAAAAGTTTCCACAGCTAAAAAGGTACCCGATCCTAGTGCTGGAATGGGTCTCAATAAAGAAATCAAGGGTTTATATCCTTGGGTTATGCCTGCTGTCAAGAAGTTTCCTGCAGACTTCACAGAGAACAAAACGCGCTTTCCCCCTAATCCTAGTATATATTTGAACTGACGAAGTTGCATAAAGCAGTTTTAATCTTCTATAATTTAAAAACTTAATAAATTCCAAAATTTATTTTTTAAATTGAAAATCTTCTTTATTAAATAACCAAGGGAAACTACACATGGACTACAGCTCAAATTTTGAGAAGGCCATTGAGTTCTTATATGCACTTTCTGGAGGGCAGACCCTCTTTCTTGGCGCCAGCATAGTTCTGACTGTTGTCCAAACTTTCTTAGTCAAGTGCTTTCCACACACTGATTAGGATATTTCTATGGAAGAAAAATCCGGTTTGTAGCACTTACCCAGGACCTCTTTCATCCTGCTTTGTGGCAGTGTTCAGGGACTCTGTTCGTCATAGAGGGGTAATGATTGC
>JAKSZP010016655.1:0-22522 GCA_022478985.1 Massospora cicadina | reverse complement strand
ATCACTAATTAGTAATTAATTTGATCTAAAACTTGATTAACATGAAAAACTAATTTTGACATAGACCAATAAAGCCCATGTGCCCAAGTCATTAAGTCAAAACTTAATTTAAGTTTGACCTAACCAACAAAGCCCTCAAGCCCATGTCTTCATAGTCAAATATTATTAAGTAAAATTGCTAGGCCACAAATCCCAAGTTTGGATATACTTAGGATATACCTGATCCATAATCGCTGATATCCAATATGATCCATAATAAATTAAGCATATTAAAATTACTATGTCCCTATTGAATATCTGATGATTAGGTCCAGTCAAATACTCAACAATAATAAAGTCAATCTTAAAATAAGAATTAGTATTCTGGATGTTACGCCAAGACTACCCTGGAGAAAATGGAGAAAAATATCAATCCTCTATTAGGATCAAACATGCTGACTCATGCATAAGATTGGACATAGTGACACATGTACTAAGATTAATAAATCCAAAGCTCACAGGATTTACATCGTCACAGGATTGGATGCCACTACCTTTAAACTCACGTTTAAGGACAATTTTACACCTGTTAAAGGGATGTCTCATCTTTTCTCTATGTCTATGAAGCAATGATGGAAGGTGTGACTGATCATCAAAAGGTTAAGCTACTTTCTTAACTAAGCTGTATGTCTTAAGAGGTTATGGTACCTCATATAGATGACCTGCACACCTGAAGAAGAGTTAAGTAAGCGCGCATCAAAGAATCCAGTTTCAAGAAAAGCATTAGTATGAATAACAGGCCTTCATGAGAGTTGCGCTATGCCAAAATGAAACCATGGATAAATTTGTAGGCTATTATTTTATATTAAGGCCCAAACGTTGTTGACCTCAAAAATGCTTACACTGTATAATGCCATAACTGCCATCTTTTCTGGTTTACATAGTAACCACAGCCTAGCCATGTACATCACATCTGTTAATTGAAGCTTTGATTTCATCTTAGACAATAAAAAAACCTGTTCAATGTGGTTAATATACATAAACCAGAGACCTTCCAAAAGGCATCCATGAAGCCTCAAGTATACCCTGAAGAAAGTGATGCCTAAGAAGGAGGAGAAGCCAAGATGTAACTACTTCAAAAAGAACAACCATACTGAGGATATGTGCTTTAAAAAGAACCATGCTTTTTCTGAGTAAGGAAAAGAAAAGTTAGTTTAGGGTCAGATACTTCTAAAGCTAAATGACCCAAAGTGCCTGAAAGCAAAACAATGCTGATTGCACATCTAGCATGCATTGAGAATGAACCCAGTGATGACATAAAGGGGTTTACAGATGCACAGTTTATTATGTTTTAGGTTTACTCGCTGAAATCGCCATTCTGGACGGTTTATATGCTGAAAATATTGATGTTGCATAGATTTTTAAAGGAACTTACCTAGGCCAAGTTATCATGTGCCCCAGAATAATTAATACAGCCAACAATGTTGATTAATACCTTGCTCTGTTGATCTGACCCATTTCTATAATTCACAGTATACTGTAGACCAAGAAGAAGTAACCAATACTGTCCAAAAGCTTAATTCAATGTTTTGTCTTAAAGAGGTTTTATGTAAGGAGAGTGTCTATACCTCTCCTGTTCCCAGAATGGTAGTGCACGGTGCACAGGGCCAACGCCATGGAACTATTCATTAATAATATAGTTAATAGAGCTCAACAGAGAGTGCTTGAGCTGTAATAACCTAGGTTGAGAGTGGTTATCAGTAGAGGGAAGAACCAAAATGGAATTAACAACAAGGTGGAGGTGAATTACAAAGTGAGGTATATACCCAAAAGGCGCTATAAGTGGGAGTGTTGAGGAGGCACAGGTTGGAGGGAACCTGAAAGTCCAATGGTTCATGAGAGGAGAGATTTATTGTTGTTAAAATTAAAAGTGCTAACGTTGCATGAGACCTCCTTAAAGAGGTCCATGAACAGGTTTATCCAAGATAACACATTAAAATTATACTATCAAAGAGCTTTTATTATAAGGGAAGTCAACCAACGAGAGAGATTGGTCTTGAGAAAACAATTTTAAGGGAAAATTGTGGGAACAATCAATTGATGGAAGCAGTGCTAAGCTGAGGTGCACCAATAAGCACATGCTTTCATTAGTAGTAAACTATACTTAGTAGTTAACTGGCCTTGGGTTATTTATTGTAGGAGAGGCTGACTTAAGCTGAAAATTTTAAAGACTTAACGGGTTTTAAGTCCCTGTTAACCTGAAAAACCAAAAAAACATCGTTTTTTATTGCAAAGATGGTTCATTTTAATACACCTGCTGTTATACAGGGCCAAACTTCTCTTGCATCCCTAGGACCAACTTGGGAATACCTCACCTTCACCCAGCGTTGATACTTGGTATGCTTGAGGTCATGGAGGCCTGCCAAATTCATCTTCTTGGCCTTCTGACATGCAACCTGTCCTTAGTATTTGTCCCCATAATAATTTCATCTATAAGCCATGACATGTTAGTCCTTCTGCTGAAGTTTGTAGATAACATTATCAAAGTGGAAGTGGCAAATCAGAAGTTCTTAGTTATGGCTAACTTAGATATGGGATCACATATCAATGTTGTCTCTTCTTGACTCATCAAGAAGATCAAGCTCTCTCAACATTGGAACACTCAAGAGTATAGCATTGCCAGTCCAAACAACACCAAGGCAATAAGTGCATATTCATCTCTGCCAATTCAAGTTGGCAAGTTAGTTTTCTCAGCTCCTGCAGTTGCCCTGGACAATAGCCAGTATGATATACTTATCAGGACGCAGTTTATGATTAATTACAAAGGAGCTATCAATATGAAAGGAGGATATTTATTACTCCCTAACTGTGGAGTTCTCCTTATACTGGATTTTAAAAACTCCATCAAAATGAATTACTCTTGTCTGGACAAGTAACCTGTTTCCACTTTAACTTTGCAATATGCTGCCTCTGTAAGAAATACAAAAAAGCTAACCAACTCAGTAGATGCAGCAGAAGGCATACCATTTTATACTACTGATGAGTAAAATCAAATTGGAAGAACAAAGAGTGATTTCTAGCCACATAACTCTGAGTATACCCCTGAACTGCTTGCTTCATATTAATAAAGTCAATGGAGTAAGTAGGCTTGATAAAGAGATTCACATGAGTTCTTAATCCAGCCTAACAGCAGCCTATTGAGTTACTAATTGAAAACCTAGCCAATCAATATATATTAATCAAGAAACATTAAAAGACTGGGAAAAGTCAACTACTTCTAAATACTACTAGTAATGAAATTTTATTGGTACCTAACTTGATTTTGGCCTATCCGCAATATTTTTAATTTGCTTTATCCCTCAAGTCCAAATATCCAATAAGTTAAATCAGGAGGAACTTTAGAAAATGCATCAATTATTTGAAGACTATCAATATGTTTTCTCTACGTCAGATGGTAAATATGGTCACATGAAAGACTGACATATATTATTGACATTGAAGATTAAAACCCTATCCAAACAAAGCCTTATAGGAAGTTAAAGTAGAGGAACAATAAATAAAGACAGAGATTAAGATATTATTGGATGCCAGCTTACTTGTGCCCTCCCAGAGTTCATGGTCATCCCCACTGTTACTTATAAAGAAGAAGAATGGTGGTCACAGATTAGTGATGGATACAGGAAGTAAACAGCCTCACAAAGAAAGGCAGCTATCCAATTCCAAAAATTGATGATGCCTTAGCACAACTCTCTGGCTTAAATTTCTTCTTTATGATGAACCTCACTAGTGGATATTTGGTAGATGGATCTATCACCAGAACACTTATAAAAATGCGCATTGATGACAGTAGGGTTTTTTCAACATACCTGGCTCCCTCAGGGATTATGCAATTCTCTAACTTTGTTTCAACAGGTAATGGATCACATCATGCAAGATCTTGAACCAAGCTGTGTGATCATGTACTTAGATGATATAACAAATTTATTTCAAACCTTTATCAATTGTCTAGACCACCTCTAGCCTTTTATCCAATGTCTGAGAGAGAACCACAGCATATTAAACCTGCGAAATGTACCTTCTTCCAGCAGGAACTGTAATTTTTAGGACATGACAAATTGCAGGAAGAAATTCAACTCTTATACAATAAGGTTGAAGAAATCTCCAAGATGCCTAAGATGAAGAGCCTACAAGACATACAGGTATTTTTAGAAAAGATGGGTTATTACCAATAATAGTATCCCCTAATTTTTCTTAAGTCACCAAACTACTTGTCTGTTTGTTTTCCTAAAATAACAATTTCATGTGGGGTATTAGAAAATAGCTGCATTTTTGTCAATTAAGAGTTTGTTGTATAGAAGACAAGGTAAAAACATTTAAACTATGGGAAGCCATTCATCCTGTTTACAGATTCCCCCTATTCGGCTGTAAGTGCCATTCTCTCGATTGGATGATGAAAGCATTAGCACTCAGTGTCCTATTACAGCAAAACGCTTTTTCCAAAGCTAAGTGAAAGTATAGCATCACGTAAAAAGAGTGCTCTGATGTTCTCCTGGTGGTGATTTTTTGGCTCCTAGTAAAGTACAAACTTTACAGTTGTTACAGACCACAATTTGTTAAAGTGTCTGAAAATTATGAGAGATCCAACAGGAAGGATAGTCTTCTAGGTTTTTAAACTTCAGCACTATGACATGAATATCATCCATTAATCAGAAACAAATAACATGAATGCAGATGTACTGAATAGATTGCCCCTACTTTATTTTGACAATAGAAAGCTGAGTGGCTAAAAACCTACTAATGATTTTAGACTCTTGGGAGGACAAAGATGAACCAGTTCAAAAGATGCACAAATGACGCACTCAATATACAAAAGCTCTCAATGGATTACTTTAGAAGAAAGTCAGAACTGAATGGCTACCTTACATGCGACCTTTTGAAAGTGTACCAGGTTTAATGGAATACTACAAACCTTAGGTCATGGAGGAGAAAGTAAACCTATGAATAGATCAAGGATCGCTACTATTGATAGGGAATACTGGATTTTTTAGTGGAAGTCTTAGACGCTTGCATCAGTCAAAAAGTAGATGCCACATAAATTCAAGTATAAGTATCAACTTAATACCCTTCATTAGCCATTTTGTACCATCAGTTTAGATGTCTTAGGCCCATTACCTGAATCCACAGGAGAAGATTGATACATCTTAGTAGTGATTGATCATTTGATAAAGTGGGTCAGAGCAAGCGCCATTCCCACGCAGACTGCCAAGGCTCTGTTAACTTTTTATACTAAAATATATTTATTAGGTACATCTGCTCACAGGTACTGCTATATAACAATGGAAAAATTTTCACATAAAGTGTTGTGATGATCTTAGCTCTTATCCTGGAAACTCAACAATTGTTTTCAATGCCCTACAAACTATCAACTAAAAGAAATGTAGAAAGAGCAAATGGAACGTTAGTTTCAATATTACATATGATGGCCACTACTGATCCCTTAAACTGGGACAAATATCTTCCAAGTGCGTTGATAGCTTATAAGATAAGTTTCCATTGAATCATCAAAATATTATTTTTCAAGGCCTTATATGGAAGAGAACCTGAAATTTTGGCTCTAATAGTTTTTTAAGTTACCAATGTGAGTACCAAATAGCCTGAAAAAGTGTTAATAATCTTAGCCCAGAATATTATAGAAACTTCAATTAGAGTGAATGAATAATCTAGCCAAAAAGTTTACATGAGAAGGATAAGAAGCAAATGTATCCCGCCAATCTTTACATCCTTTTAAAAATTTTGGATTTAGTCTTGTAAACCACAATTTTATAGTACTTTAAAGATGAAAATTAGATTCTATTTGGGATGAACATACGCCATACCTCAAAATGGGGACAAATAATCAATCAAATCCATAGAAACTGAAGTAAGTATCAACTGCATATATAGATTTACTGCTTTGGCACTCCCCTGTCAATATCCTTGAAGAAGGTGATGTCAGTGATCAGGATATCAGAAATGATGGTAAGAATATCAACTATTTTTCTCATATAATAGAATTGATACCTAAACATGAGAAGGGCAGTTTAATAAGTTACCTTGATTAATCATGCAGAAATTAATAGCTAATAAGGCTCAACCTAATACTAGGGATATTCCATTGGATCAATTTGAGCATATAATACCCAAGTTGAAATCCTGCCTAATCAAAATGAAAGATTATTGTTTTTAGGTGACTATTACTCAAGGCGGCACATGAGGCAATAAATTAAGACAAGCCCACAAAAGGTAAGGATCAAGAATCTGCGCAATAATTGACCTAAGTGTTACCAAGTCTCATCTGACTTGGTACATTTAACATACATCTTTGCCCTATAAAATAATGCTACAAGGCAATATACCATCTTTATTGCATTACCTGACCAAGAGCTTTCCATCTGGATTTTACTTTTATTAATTTAAATAAACCTCTTCCTTTTGATATATTGTTTGATGTGACATATAAAACCCCTACCCTTTTATCTAACTGAGGCAAGCCAACCAGGAGATGGACCATACTGAGCTTCAAGGAGCAAAGCTTATACTAAACTAAAACTGAATGGCTAGAAAGAGATGAGCGTATCACCAAAACCGAATCAAAAATAAATAAATAAAAATCTAAAATGATCCAACTAGGTCATATGCGGTAAACTGATATGCAACCATGGTGGGGTTGAGTGGGGATCAGGAGCCCCATTTTCATCCTCTGTGTTGGAAAGTGTACAGCAGAGCGTTGAGAGCACGGAAATGGGTGCATCCTCAAATTGGGGGTCAAGGTAGCAGGGTAAGGCTTGTAACTCAAATCTTGCTATGAGGAGGGTGGTGATACACAGATAGGGCTTTCTCAGCCTTAAGGTGAATTTTGGGTAGAGTGGTGAAGGTGGCGATGTTGTTGCTGATAATGTGGATCTTAGACCCAAATTTTGTGACCATCATAACTTTTTATATTCTTTTTTGACAACTTGGTGGAATTAAAGGGATTCTTTTTTATAAACTTGTTGCATGGGGGAAGGACAGGGGCAGGTATCCCCTTGGCCAAGACTGCAACTGATTTTGCTACAGCTTTTTGGAGGGGGTGAAAATTAGGGGAGGCAACAGCCTCTTTGGTGATTTAGTGGCACTTCAGAATTCATTGGCATTAGAGTAGAGCATAGTGCTGATTTAGAAATTAAGCTGCATATTAAGCTTTTAGGTACATTTCAAGGCCTGGGTCCTCAACTGAGTCAGGGATGGGATTTCCCAAATCATCAACTTCCTCCAAATAATCCTAGAGATTTTGGTTAAAAACAATAGGTTAATTAGCATATGGGTGGGTTTTTTTGAATTTACTGGGGTCCATGCTGGCTTCTGATTAGTTGGAGTGGGATTGGAGGTTTGACATGTAGGTTCCTTATTGGCTGAATCAGTGGCAGTTGCATCTATCATTCGGGGGAGGGAAGGGAGGATTGTGCCCCATTCAAAAAAAGTTTATATGTTAGCAATGGGAGCATCATGGGGGTGCAAGCATGTGTGCTCCAGCTCAGGCTTGATGGGGCAGCGCCACTTTGCGTGGTCCAGGTTAAAACAAATGGGGCAGATTATGTGCTCTTTGTCTATTCTGCCCAGAAAGGGTGGTTGAGGGCAGAGGGGACAACGGTGTGAGGGGGAATCATAATGGCAATTCTTGTTGATATTGGGCATATAGTTGCAAAGGTGCAAAGGCACGCAAATTGGTTGGCTCCATTGGGGACTAAAAATTTTAGGATGGGTCAGCGCCGTATACTAAATAGCCCAGCTATTAGTTTGTTATATAAAGTATCAGAGTGGTGGGTGGAGAGGCCTGAAAATTAAACCACAAGAGAGGTTTCATCAGGCAATTTGGTGCTTGTGGTTGGAATGGAGGTTTCCTGGAACATCAGGGGAATGTTGGCTGCAATTGCAGCATTGGCTTCACAGGTGAAGCTGAGGTCAAAGTCCCCTTGTAGGGGCGAAAGTCAATAAAGCCTGCAGGTTGCATAAGCACCTGGGGTAATTCTATGACCTGCTTGTCTTTGTAGGGAAACAAGTTGCCATATTCACCCAGAGGCCAAATTACATCTTGCTTTGGGGGAGCACAATAGAGCAAATAGGCACCACTTGGGAACGTGTAAGGTGGAGGGTGAGATCCTTGGGGGGAAGTATAGCCTGAGGCATTGGGTTCTGGTTGATCTAGTTTAGAAGTATCTTTCCAATGATAGGAAGATGCTAGGGGGGTTTTAACGCTGCCCCATTTTAAAGCAGTGGGTGGTAGGGATGAGGACATTGGGGTTTTACTTTGTGTTAGTTTTTAGAGTTTTTATAGTTCTGCCATAATTTTTAAATTTGATTGAAAGTGATATTGAGTGGGAAGAAAAGCTGCTAAAAACCCCTATCTTATACTATAGTAAAGTCATGTAATTAAAACTATATCTCATTTTGGTACTTGAACTAAATAAATCCATTTCTATGTACTTAACACTTCACTGACTGAAAAAATTACATCTGAGTATAAGCTAGCCACCACGTATTTTTAACAGCTAAAAGAATGCAGCTATTGCCAAATGGGAAGATCTCCCCAATCAGTCATGTATTGATAGTTTATAAAATGAGGAGATCTCCCCAATCGGTCAGCAAAGTGTTAACATAGGCCAGATACTCTAGCTGACAAGATATAGGCGGTTACTTGGCACCCTTTAAAAAATGATAGACTTATCATGCATTTTATACAGCTTAAGTATCAACTGTCAGGCTTCTTGCACATAGCACCATTGAGTTTAAAAATGGAAGCCTAACTACAATCTATTAAACATCAGTATCATCTTAGTAATCTTTTGTCCAACGTCATACACATCTTTATGGTTTAGATTGATAGAGCTATCCAATACAGATCTGGCATAATCATTTTGGTAAATCTGACTGATGGTAATGGAGCTGGCTTTGGTGGAACTGGGCATTCAGTTAATAAGTAGATGGGAATCAATCTACCAAAAGATAAGGCCATATAAGAAATTTATAGATGTTTAAATTTGGGTGGGAGAAGACAATTCCAAAATATTTGAGGTCTGATTGATAGGTATCAGTATGCCTTACGCTGATAATCAGGATGAGGGTATAAAGAATTATAAGTGCATGGGTTTGAGCCTAAAATGTTAGCAAAATATATCCCATCCATAATTGAGATATGGATAAACTGAGGTCTATAGGATTTTAAGGGTATTATGTGCTGAAGTTGATATCCTATGGTGAGTCAAACTCTTGAAGGCAACAGTTATATCTTTTGTTGCTAGCGCCCAATAAAATAGCAAAAAAGGCATATTGTGGGAAAACTTTTAATTTATTAAAATATCCCTAATAAGTATATATAGTATTTATGAATTGAAGAGTTTAAAGTAAAATTTGATCTGTATAGCATCAAATCTTTCTCATAATACAATTATGCATTTGGTGCTTAGTTTCAGGTTATAGGAGTCCAATTATTTAATCATTTGGGATCTTTCAGGCTACCTTTTTAGCATATATGGAGTTCTGTATTACTTTTAAATACATGGCTGCTTTTTGTTTACCTATTGTTGTCATGCCACATGATGCTGTTGCAGCCACATGGTAACATCAGTAGTCTTGATTGGTGGAACATGCAAAATAAGTACACTTTCCATATTATTGAATTTAATATTGCTCAGCTTTTTTCAGATGAGGTAACTTTCAGGGAAAAGCTAACTGAGATAAGTCTGGCCATATAAGCAGGGTGTCCTATCACCCAGTTCATGGCCAGAGTGCCAAGGGCAAGCTGGCCTATTGAATTTTAGTTTTGGAACTGGGAGGTTAAAGTGATTAATAAATTGAGCCAAAATTATACTAAAGACCCTCACAACAAGTTAGGAGGTTGTAAGGGGGCAACTGTGGGTCTTACTGGGGCAATCTCATGGGTCTAAGCCTCAGGGAACAACCCCTTCATCTTGACTGGAAGAAATTTCCATTTTAGACAAAAAAAGGTAAAAAGCTATTGGCCATCCCTCTTATCACCCTGGGTGATCTAGTCTATATGATGGACAATGGATGGGTAATGTCATATTCCCAGTGAATTGCGCCTCATCAGCCACTGCTCATCACCAAAGAATTGGTGGGTAAAATTCAGAAGATGTGCCAGGAGGTAGTGGAGGTAGAAGCCATTGTCAGCAAAAGGCAAATGGTGCATGTTCCCAAGTGGGGGTGTCAGCAGGTTTGAGTTCTACCAAAAAGGTCAAGCCAAATTCCTTAAAAAATATAGAGACTAAGTTAGTTTTGAGAGAAAAGATTAACATCTGCCAGGTTTCCCCAGAAGCTTTAAATAAACTCATCCCTGGAAGAAATAGGTGTGTTTAATCCTTTTCTTTATTAATGGAGCCAGCCATATGTTGCCTGGCTGTGAGTGCAACATTTTTATACACCAAAGACGTTTTCATCATCAAGCCAAGCGCAATTGCAGTGTAATAAATATACTTGCTAGCAAATTCAATGCAAACTACCTGGGCATGTCAAATCTGAGTCAGGATTGATAATTGTTTAGATTGGCAATCCACTGAAACCAAAGTTAATAAATATTATTGATGATAAATATGCTTGACTTTAGTTTCACTTTTAGTGAGTGTATAGGGCATAAGTACCTGACAGAAACTATTGTTGCTCCATCTCTTACCCTTTTTTACCATTTAGGTTTTAATAAAAACCCTTAAAGTAGACAAATCTATCTGTGTGATAGGTCCATTAGAAAATTAGTAGGGATTATTTCTAATTCTGGAAAAAATCTGGTTGGTCCTTGTGGCTTCCCTTTTCTTTCAATACCCATCAATATGATGGCTGTAACTGAGGTGTGCTGTCTGGGGTTTTGGGTGGTCACTCACCCAGAGCTCCAGGCTGGTCTTACTATTATCAGCATGCTCTATGACAATGGGCAGAGGAGGCAGGGTGGGCAACAACTTTCAGAGGTTCACAGCTTAGTATTATAGACAAAGATTGTAATAGTTTGGAGACGTGAAATGGATGTGATGTACCAAATTGTGGCGGATTGTCTGGGTATTTAGGTGTAAATGGCACCCATGGAATGCACGGTAGAACACCAAATGAGCTCAGGGATACCAAGGATTAATAGTTTGATGGTAACGTTAATACTACAGGATTGCTAAGGTTGTAATAACCTTTCCAATAATAGTCTGTATTAAATTTTAGATATGATATACATCACCAGAAACTTATTCAACATGGAAGCAAAGGGTTATGACACTTGATATTAACTTTGGACTGGAAGTAGTTTATCTTAGTAAGGGTGAAACTAAATACTAGGCTGGCAACCTACCCTAAGGAGGGTGGTTACCTATATATTGGAGGTGGGGGAACGGAGCTTAGAGCTTTAGATGTGACAAAGCCACATGTGAGCACCTTCATTGCCAGGCTTAGTTTTGTATTATGGTGCTGAGGGGTGAAGCCATTAAGGTTATATATTGCATCCTAAAGTTTTTGATAGAATGTTCCAGATCAGGGAGTAATCTAGTAGGGAGCTACCAAAACTTGAACGGAGTTTCCAATAGGGTCTATTACAAATGACAGTTCTGTGGATACTGTTCAATAACTATATCTTATTTAACAGATATTGGTGGTGGTATGCGTAATCTATAGGTTTGATCTACAATATGATTATTGATAAACCCAATCTAGCTTATTTGATAAATTAGGGCTAATATGGGGATTTGGGTGAAATGTGCCAGTTTACTAAATCTCATTAGTGACCAAATCAATCTTGAAATGAGCCTGAGGGTCCTATTTGAGGTCCCTAAACTGAACCATCTCTCTGCAAACCTCTTCAAAAATTTTCTCACCAGATCAGAAGAGAAAATAGGGTGCATAGAGTGATGTTCTTTAGGAGCCAGGGCAGTAACCCAACGCTCATCCACCACATAAGCTAGGTCACAGATCTTAGAGAGAGCATTACTGGGAGCTTTATCCTTTTCCTGCTTTTATATGGAAATTGCTCACAATCTAGCTGGAGAGGCTGTTCATCTTGAATTATAGAAACTCTCTTTGGGATAGGTTTTAAGTGATTCTTTTATCATTCACAGTTGACCCAAGGGTCTAAAGAAGGGTTCCTCCAAGGCATCATCTGTGATATCATACGCATAGTTATCTATACTAGTAAATATATTTGCAGGTCCTCTGACATCAAGCTGACTGGGTAGTAGATTATTTGGGTGGCTAGAAGTATATAAGAGACTCAATTTATTAATAATTTTTTAGCCTTTGAAGCCTTTAGAAGGGGTTTTGATTTTATTTAGAAACATCTTGATTGCTGGCCAGACAATTTTAGACTTGATTTCTTTCTCTGATAGCTAGATTATAAGTACCAATATTGGTATTATTAAATGGTGGTGTTTCAAAAGGGTTCAACTATAGCCTAATTAATTGAGCACTATAGTTGGGCGGTTGCCAACAGAACTGGGTTTGAGAAGGGGAGTCAAAATATATAAAATTATTAATAAGTTATAAACAAAGAAATGTATCGATTGAAATATCATCAGTAAGCTTATCTACCTACCCTGATGAAAGGTATTACCAAAGGAATAAATTTAAGCTATAAAGTTGAATGTTTAAAACTTACGTTGAAAAAATTTGCTGGTCTCATATGAGCTAGGGGTATCCAATCTGGAGGAATATTTGTATCACACTTCTTCCAATGGTGAGCTGATCAGTTTTTATCATGATACTTTGAGATCAAAAGGAGTTCCATAGCAGTCTTATAAGGTATGTCACTTATTATGGTAATCCATCAGGTTAGGTGAGAGATCTCATTGGCAATGAAGGTTGACCCTTGATCCAGATCTATTTATTGAATGGTACATCGATGAACTGGATCATCATATGTAAAATCAAAAGTATGGGCTATTGATTTATTTGTCAATTATAAAAATAATTTCACTATGTTATTAATCTTTGGTTAGGACCTTTAGTTATAGGTAAAATATATTTATCTAATGGGGGATTTCATTAAGCTAACCATAAATAGATAATTCAGTTGCAATTCAATTGGATCTTTGGGGTTCTAGCCAATCACCTGAAAATTTTTGCTATTGTTGAAACCCCCTTCAAGCCTATAATTAAGGCTTCTAACCTGATTGACACTTTTTTATTGAGTGATCAGTAGAATATTAAAGATATGTTAGTTTATTATAGTTTCCGTTAAGTTGATTTGGGCTAGAGGAATCTGATATTATGATGGGACCTTCAATATTCTTCCCATAGGAACAAGTATTGGAATATCTAACACAAGTTAAAGGTTTCTGAATGTCTACAATTTGTTATCAACGCTACATGTGGGATTAAATTGTAAGCTTGACTAACTCCTAGATATGCTAAAAGGAGGGTAGCCATAGTTGGAGTTTCAACTTCATGAATTGGATATTTCTGTAAGATTAGATATCCCACATGTGAGGTTAACTGAGATGGTTTAAGACTATAACTAACCAAGGGTTTAAAATACCATTGGCTTCCATCTTCTACCCTAGTATGAGATATAAACTTAAACCGATGGGTTTATCAACGCTTACCTTTTACAGATCTGTAGCTAGCTTAAATCTTTAGAGTATGGGAAAGGTTCACTTTTTAATGAACTTAAAGGGATCCCATTTGGGTGATTAGTGATTGGGAAAGTTTCAACTGGATTAGATTGATAGAGCTGAAGGTTACAATACCTCAGAGATGGTGAAATATAAGTTCAGGTGTTCAGATTACAGTTATAATTGTAGTGATGCCTTTTAACCTTTATTATTTTAGCCTAATGATTAGAAACTAAATTAAACGTGATGGATCTTATAGGCTACAGTTGAAGTGATAAGCGTAAAGGTATTGTTGAATATTATGAACCTGAGGTTATAAATTCAAGGCAGGAGTTGATTATTTTAAATTGGCTTTCCATCAAATTTAATTCTGCAACCAATGGTGTGAGCCTTACTTCCTCTCAAAGCTAAAAGTTGGGTTTCCAGTATATATTTGATTAATCCATTTTCTAAAGGGTAGTAGTTGGTGGGGGTGAGTTTCCTGTCAATTGTTAATTAACCCTAACCCTTGATTAAACTCCTTGATTCAGAAGGGGTACAATTAATTTAGAATTTTATGATAAATTCAAAACGTTAGTGAAGTTTACCACCTTTAAAAGATAAAAATTGGGGTATGGTTAATAAGCCCCCTGATATCAATACAATTAAACTAATTGTACTAAGTTGGTAGGGTTCATCAGGTATGGGTAGGCGGTTGGATGTATGGGATCCTGTGCGTTGTTGAAACTTTTAGGTCAAAATATTATTTGGGTTGCATATGTAAAGCAGATATCCTATATAAGAGTATGGTCAGGTGTGGGGGTTGATAGATTTTTCATCTCCTTTAACCACCAAAGTAATTCAACTGAATTTAAATATTTGGGTAAGGAGCTCCATAGGTGTTCCACAAATTTTAGAAGCGCCAGGTTTTTGTGGTGTATACTATTTTAACCCAGGGTAATTGGATGTGTTTAGGATTGGCCAGGTCATTTATATAGAACATTTAATAATTTACTTGGTCACGGGGTTTGAACAGATGTTTATGAATGTGGCATGAAGTATTAATTGGGGTACTGTTGTTGATCAACTGATGCATACTAGATTTTGTAACGCTTCCCTCAACCCCAATTTCAAGTTGGGTTGAGATAGATTATGATCATCTCAACCATCAAGGATACTCGAGGCCAAACTTTTGGCTTGGGAGACCTAAACACGGGGGTAGGGTAAACAGCTTTATGAGATCACTTCCATATGGTTTGGCGTATAAACTAGATGGTAGGCAGCTATGATTGAATATCAAATAAAGTATCTATTGATTTCCCGGATGTCTTGCACATATGGAGTTGATGTTTCCCATCATCCCAAAGTCAAAGTTTAACCATCAGCTGGCCTGGTACGAGAAGGATTATACCAACATGTTCCCCATCGGAAACCAATATTATCAGGACTTTCCCTTCTGTCACCATCCTATGGAAAATGAGGCTGGGAAGCCAGTTGAGGCGGGGGCAACTTTAACCACTAGATTTGCAGGAGATGCCCCACACGATGGTGGCCATTGTGAGTTCTCAATTAGCTACGATGGGAAGGAGTACGCTGTTATTAAAACAATCCTTAGCAAGTGTCTACATAATGGCATAATGGCATACGACATCACCATCCCCCAATCAGCTCCAAATGGCTGTGCCGTCCTGTCATAAACTTGGTTCAACCGTATCGGGGAGCGCGAGATCTACATGAACTGCGCCGCCCTAGACATCAAGGACGGACCAGCCTCAGGAATGATCTTTGGCCCCAAATGGCTTATCACCAACTTACCCAACTTTTCAACCATCCACCAGTTCAAGTACTCAATCAAAGGTGTCCACCTCTTCTACAACTGAAACACAGTTGAAACGGGGATTGGTTCTGATGGGACCCCCTATTCGGTTGAGTTTAAAGTTGACTTCTTTCCCTACCCGGCTGAGATTACTTTTATGACCCCTTCCATCCAACCATTGATCCCACCTTAGGGTTTCCTGACCATGGGATTGATGAGGAGATGGACGATTAGCATCGTATTTCAATAGCTTTTTTGAAACCCATATATTTACTCAATAAAAGCCAAATTTATGGTTGTAGATAACTTCAATTAAACTTGGTTATGTTAAATTTGATGACTAAGCGATACGTCAATTAAATAGCATTCATTTATTTTCCCACTAAAATTAAGCTCAACTATTTAATGCCCATCATCCATAAGTCAGCTAGAAAGTTGGATGGGTTGACATTCTATATAAGATCATAGGCAGTGTGAAATTAAGAGTGGAGGTTATGAGGTTAGGGGCTTTAACTCTTATCAAACTTTATCCATCATACATCGATACCATGAACCACATCAACTATAGATTAATCTGTGAAGAGAAACTTTTATACCCCTTTTAAGCCTATTGCATCATGGAGGAGTGGGAGATTTGGCTTAGTTAAAGTTTTTATGGAGAAGAAGTGCAGAAAGCAAAAAATTAAAATATACTTTTCATAATAAAATAAAAAGTTTTATATATAAGAAGTGAAAATATTTTACGTTTTTAATGTTAATCAGTATTTTGTTACAGGTTGAGCAGTTTGATATTCGGTTGATTCAATAGTTTAAATGGTTTTGCCAAGCAGTTGGTGGGTTTGGGTTGATTAATAAGCTTGATGGTTTTATTAAGCAGTTAGTGATTGGTTGATTCAATAAGTTAATTGGTTTTGGTAAGTGGGTGGTGGTTTTGGTTAGTTAAATAAGTTTATATTTGTTTTACGAAGGGGTTGGTGATTGGTTGATTTATTATATTCAATGGTTTTAGTTATTAGCAAGTGGTTAAGGTTTTGGCTGTTTTGATTTCGATAAGTTTAGCTTTACAAAGCAGCTAGTCATTAGTTGATTTATTGTATTCAATGGTTTAGCTTAGCAGTTTAATGGCTTATCAATATGAATTATCTGAGAAAACTATAAACGCTGTAGCAAAGCACAGGTATCTGGATGCTGGTTGATATGAACTCCCCTTCATAGCTCTTAGCTAGCTAACTCATCATTCATATGGTATTATAGTAAAGATATTGCAAGTATCCTATCTATTTAATAAAAAAATCACTGATATACTCACTGATTGACTGACTGACATCTGAAACCTTCAAGTCTGATAGGGTCAATCTATTTGGGTGTGTGGGTGAGAATTGGCGAATCTTATTGAATCTGAAATTATCGAGCCTGATGGGTTCAATCTATTTGGGCGAGTGGGTGAAGATTGACAAATATCATTGAATAATTCACCAAATTGCTCACCTGAAACTAATCGAGTCAAATAAGTTTAATCTATTTGGGTGAATGGGTGAGAGTTGGCAAATAAGATCGAATCTGAAACTATCGATTATGATAGGTTCAATCTATTTGGGTGAGTGGGTGATAATTGGCAAATATTATCTAATAAATAACTAATTGCTCCCTTGAAACTCAACAAAAATCAGTATTGAAGTTTTAAGTAGATTAATAGTTAGGATAATTAGCTCATTAGCCACAAAGGCAACAGCAAAGCTGTTAGTCTGAGTGGCTCGAGAGTAGTGCTGGCATAGCCTATAGGCTACAATGTAAGCTTATCATCTGATAAACTCCAAATACCTTAGCGAAGCACGGGTATATGGCTGTTAGGTTTATATATTTTAAAAACCTGCCTAATTTGGTTCACCTAATTAATAAATTACTTTGGGCAAGTTAAGTAGAAGTTGATTTAGTAGTTTGGAAGATATGTCACTTATTCAATGATTTTAAGTATAAAGAGATGTTTCGGGTAGCAGTTTGATGTTTTTTGATTGATCCGATAGGTTTATTTTGTTTGGCCGAGTGGTTAATGGCTTTTGGTCGAATCGACAGGACACGGTTTAGTTTTGAGGGATGATTAATTATTGGTTGTTTTGATAAGTTCAGTTAGGTTTGCCTAAGTGGTTGGTGGTTTTTGGTTAATTTGATTGAGCAATTAGATTTGGCTGAGTGGTTTTGTTTATCTATAATATAAAATCTAAATTTATAAATTGAAAATCTGAAATTTTAGACACCATAGCAAAGCATGGGTAAATCAGCTAGTAATATATATAAAAGATATACAATGAGTTTTAATTTTATAGAGAAATAGTAAGGGGTCAAAAATAATATATAGAGATAGTAATATTTAGTAAAAGTAGGAAAAAGAGCTACTTTTAAAAATGCACTAATTTTTTGAGGGGAAAAGAGCTTAAGTAAAAAAATTTTTGGATTAAAGAACTTCCTTTAAAAAGCTCTAAAAAGTATGAAATAATTGAGAAATTAAGCATACTCAATAAAACCCTTTTTGAAGTTGGCACCATATTTTTAACTGACTTATAATAGGTATTTATACTTTATATACTCAGTATTATTTATTCTAAGTTTCTTATAGTTTACACTTGGACCCAATCCAGATATAAGATATAATTTTTATTTATGAGAAAAATTCTATAATTCAGTTTAAAATATGGCTCCAACTTCAAAAAGGGTTTTATTGAGTAGGCTTAATTTCTCAATTATTTCATACTTTTTAGAGCTTTTTTTAAGGAGGTTCTTTTTATCTCAAAAAATTTTTAAGCTCATTTTGGTCCTTGTTTTAACACAAATATTCAATAAATTTTATGTTAAATCAATATAAATTTTATTTTAATTGGATGCATATATGCATTTTTAGATTTACATACCCCTAGATTTTTAACCGCATATATGCATTTTTAGATTTATATCACCCCCATTTTTGGATGCATATATGCATCAAATCATTAAAAGGGTTAACTAAACCATCCATCAATTACCTGGAACTATTGAGCCCATCAAATCAACAAAAAAATGAACCACCACACAGCAAAAACTAATTGTTGAATTTTTAAATCAACCAAAAGCTACTAACCACTTATCAAAATCTATGAAACTATCAAATTAGATGAATATTAAAGCTCAGCCAAATTGCTACATAATTACCATTGGAAACATATATGCTTTAAATATTATATAGAACTATTATTAAAATTTATATAATTTTGATCAAAAAATAGCTTATTATCAACTCCAAACCTTATAAGTACTTTGTGCCAAGTTTGATGCTTTTTGGTTTATTTGTTATGCAATAATGCACCCTATATAAATAAACTAGTTTCTTTCCCATGCTTTGCTATGGGTTATATATTTATCAGATGACTTGAAAATTTTATTTATTTTATGTTTTAGATACCATCAAATACTCAGCTAAAACCATTGAACCTATAAAATCAACCAAATAGCTATAATCACTTAGAAACCTCATTTTTAAAGTAAATATTTAATGGTATTAGGGATTACCCTGATAGGCAACCACCTCATCTTCCTTAATTCTAATAATATCCATACCTTTATTTAATCTTTATAAACATGATAATTTTAAGCAGGGCTAGAAGAAATAATATTTCATCCTAGATAGTATAGGTTTTGAACCTGTTACAAACCATATCTGCATCAGAGTGGTAAAATGGTTCCACCCTGCTAGACAACCACCCTACTTTCACTTTTATTTTTAACTTCATATCTTCATCCAATTTTTTGATATAAAATTAAAGAGGGGAAGGGAGGAATAAGTTTTTCTTATCTATTATAAGGTTCAAACCTGTTACAAACCAAACCTGCACCAGAGTAACAACAGGTCTCACCCTGCTAGGCAGTAACCCTAGCTTTATTTATTCATCATATCCTTATTCAATTTTCTAATATAAAATAATAATAAGAGAATCAGGATGAAATAGTAATTTTTCCTGGCTAGTATAGGGTTTGAACCTGTTTTGTACCAAATGTGCAGAAGATTGGAAGTAGGATATACCCCATTAAGCTAACCACCCTTGCATAGCAAACCTATTAATCTATTAAATCAATCAAAAATACTAAACTGCTAGCTAAAACCTTATCAATAAAAATGCTCACTACCTGGATATAGATTATGTGCTTCATATAGTTTACTATATGTTCTTCATTAGGTGTATAAACTAGTAACTGCTTTATTAAATCTTAAATTCTTAGCTTATGTAATTTATAAGATATGGAAAAGTAGCTTTTATATATTAATCTAAATTTTTTATATATATTTGGTTAGAAGCTAATATTTTTTAAACTCTACCTGTTGCAATTTGGTTTGATTAACCACTCTATCCCTTATTTTTTTATTTATTATATAATGGATTTAACTCCTTAGGCCTTGTCACCAGCATTAATGTGTCAAATTAAGTTATGGCAGATTGTCCTGACATAGCTGGTAATTTACAAAATCAAGTGACAGCGGATTACCTTGATCACACCCCCAGTTTTATATATGTAGCTGCATAGCTATTAAGGATTGAATTTTTACTACCCCACTGGAAATTTTCCCTAATCCTCCACTATAAATTTAAGAGGATTATGACATCATAATTTGAATCCCTTATTATTACCTCCTTTTCCTTAATTCTCCTTTTCCCTGAAAGCATAAAATAATTTAAAGGGTTTATTCTCAAAAATACAAGCCAATGATTTCTATCTTTTTCCAGATTAACTATGCACAGCTTGGTACTCTAGTGTGAAGTTTATTATGGCAGAAATGCAAAATTATGAGGATCTTTTCTTTTCACTAGCTAGTTTTAGCTGTTTAAAATAAAAACCCCTTGACAATACTCAGTTATCTTCTGCCCTTAAGGGTTACTGTATACATATAGTTCCAAATTTATTTATATCTAAAGTTCAACCTGTGCAGTTGTTATTGACACCTTAGCGCCAATTGCAACGCTGTCTACTTGATAATTTAACACTCAATTGGCATAAAAATACCTGTGAGTAAGTTTTAGTTTAGGAAAACTTATATTTTTAATATGTTTTCTAAATTTAATAATTTATAATGGACAATTATTACTTAATAAAAACAGATGGTATGTAGAGAGTAAGAATTTGTAAATATTTTCTTGGTAGTTATCAATGAACTAAAAATTTCTCAGTCAGAGCAATGGCAGATAAAGTTTATACTGGCCTGCCAGCCAGGATGCAGATGCATCCAAAAGGTGAGCAAGGATGTCATGAGCATTGCTTTCAGGGAGACGGCATATAAGGTTTAGACTGGCCTGCCAGTCAATATGCAAAAGCACCCAAAAGGCAAGCCAGAATGCCAGAAACATTGTTGCTTGAATGATGTTATATTGCGTGGAAAGATGTTAGTAATTGAGTGCTGGTATGTTGAAAGCATAAAAAGAAACCTGGCCATGAACAAGGCTTTAACAACTCCAGACTCAGTGGGTCTTGCTGCAGTGAGTCAAAAAATTATACTAGCTGCTTTGGGATACTCCATGGGAGGGTTTGGCACAATAACAAAGGCAAGGGATCAGATCCTTGTATGAAGTGGAGATAGATGAGCCCACAAGATTCTAATATCCTGTTGGCAGATGGCTTTGGCAATTGGGTTGGGACCCAGAAGTTTCTTACACAATAGCCCAGTTGGCTATGGATGGAGCTAATATTATCATCATGACAGGTATTGCCCAACCAATGTAGAGCCTGACGGACCACAGGGTTAGTGCTATAGGTAGCTCAGCAAGAAAAATATAGACTAAAGTCAAGAAATTGAGTACTTAGGAAGATTTTTAGTGGAAAGTGAAGGTAAGAAAATTGACTGACAATTTTCTCAGTGTGTTACAGCTGTTTAAATAGTGTTCAATTTGGCAATAACTTATAAAAGCATGGGATGGAGCCCTCAAGATTTGACCTATACTGGAAAACTTTAGGGTGCAGGGAAAAACAATTTCAATCTGAACTGACTTTGAAGAAATTGGCAGTGGGCTAAGTCACTGTTGGTTTGACCTCAAACGCCTGACTCACAGTAATACTGTGTTTTTGATGGTTAGTGCAATGTCATCTCACCAACAGGCAATGAGAATCCCCCAAAGCCACCCCACATAGAGTTGGTCCCAACTGGTTAGAAATGGGTTCAAGATACCTAACCTGCCCATACCCAGTTACTTTGGCGTCCATTTGGCAAAGTGAAAAAATTGAAGGATGATCTTGATTTTTGAGGTAAAGGTTTTGAGCTATCAGCAACATTTGACAATAAAGGTACATGTTGTCAGGCTTTGTCCTCAATGTTTTAGAGGGGAGTTCCAAATTGGCAACATCATTGCCCAATGCTCAATGCCATTAGCAATTTTGACTGAGGGTTCATCACTGGACACATTCTGATTAAAAAGAGCATGCCCATCGGGCTTTGTCCCCATAGGTTTTGGAGCAAATTTTGAACTAATGACATTTTCCAATGTCCTGATGCCATTTGAAAGTTTTGCCAGGGATTTGACACTTGATTCTTCCTTTACTGAATGTGCAAGCCTGTTGGGCTTTGTTACTGAGTGTTTAGGAATTTGGACTTTATTTTGAGGGCTTGGTGCTGTCAACTTTATAATATTCCTTTAGCACATGGGGGTGACGATTTCCAACTATTTTGGCAAAAATTTCCTCAATTCTATTTACTAATTTGCTGAGTCAAGCGTGGGGCAGGGGGAGCAATCTTCAAAGGAAGAGCTTTTACCCAGAGCTCATCTACCACATAGGCGAGATCACCTTGTGTGATGAAAATGACAGCCGCTCTGTTTAGACCCTTTTTATTTGGAAATGGAAACACACCTGGTCTAAGCAGAGGTGATGCTCCCCTGGACTTACATTACCCTTCCCTTTTGCTAAAGGGGAGGTGCCACCAAAGGAAACTGCATGAGAGCCACATTTTTATGAGCCTTGGGAAACTTAATCACCATTAAAGTAGCAATTCTTGAGGAGGGTCAAAGAGTTTTTGGGATGGGAGATGTGGAAAGCCTTGACCAGCTCCAAGCATTTTGCGCAATCTTGGGACCTGACCCAACTGTTCTTATAGGCCGGATAGCCCTTCCAAGCAACGAGATAT
>JAKSZP010016654.1:0-22580 GCA_022478985.1 Massospora cicadina | reverse complement strand
AAATTTAGCCCAGTAGGCGTTAATGTTATTTCAGCTCCCGTGGGAACTACATTTAAACCTTCTTTTAAAACAAGTTCACCATAGGGGAAGAAAGTATTGCTTCATTTCTATATATTTATGAGAACGCAATGGAGGAAGCTCCTGTCAAAAAAAGGTTAAATACTTACCCTCTTGCCTTAGTAGATTCGCCCAAGAAATTATGGTACACCCAACTCATGAGATGCAGCACTTGGGCTGAGGTGAAGGCTGCTCTTATTAAAAAATTCAGTAGTGATCTCACCTTGGAAAATCAGAAACAAGACTTTATGAGTATTAAGTTAAGATGCGGCAATTCTTCCGCAGAGTTTGCTGCTCAATTCTATGCTGAGGCCCAACTTCTTGACTAATTGGCGGGATTAATTTTTTTGATTAAAATTTGTTCAACATTAACTTTTATCTTTCGTTGCAATCATTTTTGCAACTTATTCGATTCAAGTCTGACTTTAGTTTGATAATCTCACAGAGGAGATTAGTTTGCGCCCATGTCAGGGAGAAGTTGGGCAAGTAAGGTAAAAGGCATAGGTGGTAGGCCTGTGACTTCCAATGTTCGCAAACGCCCTGGAGAAACCAGCAGATTAGATAAAAATAAAAAACTGGCGGTTACTATTTCCCCAGAAATCCTCACTTGGCAGGCGCGATGTAACCAGTACATCAACACGCCGCACTCTCAACCACTCTCATCGGTGGAATATGGAGTCTGGGTGTTCCTGGATATTCAGCAAATGGCGTTGTGGGAAAAATTTTGTTGGGATGTGCACATTCATTTCCTGACCGCGGTGTACTTTGCACCTCACTCCATGTCACACAGTTGGCTGGATCTCAGTTTCAAAAACAAAGGCAGCAGACGAAGCTGCTGTGGTGCGCATTGTGATTGACCTCTACAAAGGGCAGAGGGTAATCAAAACTAAGCGCACCAGATGGACAAAATCCAACCAAATTTTCCTCACATTTGACTTTCTGCCCACTACGGTCAAGTGTGCATTCTGGAGCAGCACCTGAAAGCTGGTCTCACTGTATATGGCGAAATAAAATCCTTCAAGATGCAACGCTTTATGCTAATGCCACACCTGTGCACCAGCAAAGCCATTGCAGTTCTGACCCCAATCAAGGAGATTGCAAAGGACCTAACCCAGATCCCGCACTCCACTTTTATTAATATTGAGGGGCATACCACCCACCCTTTCCGGGTAACCATGGACAGCGCACCCCCCATCTGCACCCACTGTGACGTGTTCAGCCATAAGGCACATACATGCCCCACCAAGGAGGGCATCACATTCCAAGAGCACCCCTCGGCGGCCATGACCAATGGGGAGGCTCACTATGAACCAACCACCAGTACCAAAGAGGCCTTCCCATGAGGAGCACAAGGCTGCTACTTACTAGTAAAGCCTGTCTCCCCTCAAGAGTGAAAGAAGGCCAAACAGGCCTGCAGGGCCACATCCAAGGAAGCGGCCAAGGTCGCCTCCACTATCCCACACTCCCAACGCCAGGAGGACATTGAAACCTTCATGGTGGAAGAAACTTGGGAATCCCTCAACCAATCAGATTGGGATGCCCAAGCCAATTGAACCACCCAATCTGAGGATCTGATGGGCAACTTGATCTCACCCAACATTTGCACACAAGCCCCGATTAAAACTGATTTGGTCTCCAACCTACCTGAAAATTTTTTTTGACCCAAACGTTGGTGCATCAAAATTGACTGCACCACAAAAAATTCGTTTGACAGCGGGGAAACCAAAAGTTAAGGCAAAAGCCAACGCGAACTTGTCTGCTAAAATAAAAAATCTTCCAATAGCGTTGCTGCAAACACCTGCGCCACCGTGAAGGCCCATGAGGATCCAGAGGAGGCTGGTGGGCCCAGGTGCCCACTCCCTCGCACCTAAGGTGTGATGGAGGGAGCTTTCACTTTAGGGACATTGAACATTGCCGGACTCAAGGCCTTGCTGTCCCAGGCTAGGAAACTGAGTTTTTTACAAAATAATTTACCTGTGGACATCCTGGACATCCAGGAGTCCCACTTTCTGTGAGGTTCCGAGGACGCTTGGAAATTTATGCTCCTCCCTTCCCTTTCCTTCTGGTCTGAGCTCTGTGGGGTGCTTATTCAGAAAAACAATTTTTTTGAATTTTTATTGTCTGAATCCTTCCTCTATGGCTAAGTCCTCATTGTCACAATTTCGTAGGCTGACATGGCACACGCTATCATCAACTTTATGCCTTGACCTGTGCATGAGAGCATCAGGAATTCTTTTCATCTGTCAAATCCCTTCCATTACCCCCTGACCCTTTAGTAGTTGGCGACATAAACTGTTGGCTAAACACATCCATGGACCGCTGGCCTTCCTCTTCCCACACCCCCCAGGGTCATGTAGAAATTCACGTTCTAAAGGCCACTCTTGGGCTGTTTGACGCGCTTCTGTGGCAAACTCCACTGCCCAAGAACATGATGCGTCTCCACATCCACAACATCCAGTTAAGGTCCATGTCCTGCATTGACCTTATCCTTGCACCGGTGCAATTTTGATCCCATATTTCCCACTTCCACATATCAAAAATCAATTTCTCTGATCACCGGCTGGTCTTGATAACCTACCCCATACCCGTCACAGTGGATAGGGCCCCACATTGGTGCAAACTCTGCCCACCCAATCTCGCGTTGCCAGGATTTTTCACATGGGTGGAATCTGCAACTTTGAAAAAAGAGTTTATTACACCATTTTGTGTAGACCTAATTTCCACATGGTCAGCCTTCAAAGCGGATACCATCCACCACGCTTGCCACCTCTCCTCCTGATGCTCACAAGCTACCTCAGCCTTCATCTCGCGCGCTCTGGCAGAGTTGGCAAACCTGGAGTCCAACATCCCAGCCACGGACTACAGCCCTGCTTGGGGCTGTAAGTGGGCAGAAGCACCGCCCACCTCAACGCGTTTGAAAAGCAACACAAACATCGGGTTTGTGTTCAGTACAGGGCCAAACACATTACAGAGGGTGGCACATGCTCCACTTATTTTTTTAAAAATTCTTCGCACCGTGCCAGAGCATGGCCTGCACACAGGTGTGGAGGTCAGACAATTCCATGACGGATACACTGGCCAAAGTGGCGACCAAAATACAAAAGTATTACTCTGAGTTGTACCAATCCAATCAAATTCCACAGGCCAAAATGGCGAAATTTCTCTATAGCACTCACATCTGCACCATTTTCTCATACCCGTAGTTAATGAATTTGATTACTCTGGATGAAATCTGGTCTACCATCCGCGGTGCACCAAATTGGAAATGCCCTGGCCCTGATGGCATTCCGTATGAGTTTTATAAGAAGTACTTCAAATATCTATCCCCACTGCTGCTTGCCTCCCTTAACCAGAGCCTTCTGGAAACGCGCCTTCTACCAGGAGTGCAAGAGGCCTTCATCATTACACTCTTCAACAAAGGGGATAGGCTAGACCTAGTCAACTGGCGCCCCATTTCTCTAACTAACACGGATAATAAAATTAAAACTAAAGTTATGGCTAACCATCTGGGGATTATAGCCTCTGCCACCATCTCCCCAGAACAATTCAGTCCCATACCCAGAAGGTCGATTTGGGACAATGTGCACTCTGTGGCTAACGCATGCCAGTCACAGCCTCTGGGGCACTAGTATTCTTGGACCAACAGAAGGCCTATGATAGAGTAAACTGAGAATACCTCAGGGCCTTCCTCCACTAGTTCTGCTTACACCCTCACTTCATCAGCTGGGTAATGATGCTTATGAAATCTGCAACAATGGCAGTGCGTGGCCCTGGCTTTCTCACGGAAGTAGTCCGCCCTCAAAGGGGCCTACGCCAAGAAGATCCCCTTAGACCTCTCTTATATAACTTCGCCTTGACCCACTACTTCAAAACGTGAATGCCCACATCACTGGGGTCCATGTACCAGGTCAAGCCCCAGTCAAGATGATGGCGTTTGCTGATGATTGTGTGGTCGGGGTGTCTAATAATCAAGATGCACGCGCGCTTGAAACTCTCATTCAGGTTTATTCCCGGGTAAGTAATGCTGCACTGAACGCCTCCAAAACCGAAATCATCCTCCTTGGTCGGTATCAAACCTGCTGGGCCCCAGCGACCTGTGTCCAGCCCAACCCATCTGCTCGCACACATGCTCGCCTTCCCTGCCCACCCCACACCGCCCCACTTGTGCTCCCCTTCGTGCCACGCCCTACCATTGGGCCTGTCTGCCATCTGGGGGTGTGGGTGGAGGCAGACGGGTATGCCTCAGCAGTAATGGAAAGTTATATTCTAGACAACGTGATGAAGCGCATCGCCTCCCTCAGAGCCCACCCTACTTCCCTTACTGGCAGGTTTGTTTTAGCCAACTCTATGCTCCTCTCCAAAGTCTGGTTTAGAGCCCATGCCATTGCCTTCTCCCCAGGTTTTTTCAAATCTAAGTATGCCCTTCTGCAAGGGTGGCTTTGGTCAGGCTACCCATCACCAGTGCGGCTTGAGGTCATATTTTGGCCCTCATCGTCGTGGTGGCATGGGCCTGCTCGACTTTAAAGCCCATCCTGCCAATATCCTGGACACCTGTATTGCGGCTGTCACCACCCCTACTCTCCTCTCCCAACACTGGTCCCGCGTGGCCCTCTCCAACTTCTCCCGCGCCCTGGGCCTTACCAATCTGTCGCACCCTCACTCCTTGATGAAGTATCTGGCTTCCCACCCATCGGCCATGGGTCCTCATGGTCTAAGCCCCACTCAAACGAATCCTTCTCTCCATGCAGAGCGCTGAGTGGAGAATACGTATTTGTGGGCACACATCCCAGAGAGGCCGCCCCTCTCCTCAGATCACACAGGAGGTACAGGGGCTACCCATTCAAGATGGCTTGATCCCCACACGGCCCCATGTCCTATCCAGGGTGGACTACCTGAACATGATGGACATCCCTTATTCCCTTGAGACCCAGAAGACTATTTGGAAATACGCACACCACCCTCTGTTACTGCCTCATATCCGTTCCTATGTGTGGCACTGCCTGAGGCAGTTGTATCATAAAGCTGAGTGCTCTAACACTTTACACTCATCATGCGTCGTGTGTGGCCAGTATGGAACGCTGTTCCACCACTTGGAGAAGTGCCCTACCTCTGAAGCGATATGGCGAAGTTCAACATCTGCTTGGCCAGGATCAGGCACATCCCTTCAGTATGTCAAGGGATATGTTTGCTATATCCATGGTATCCCCTCTTCCACCCTTCCTCCGTGCTCTAATGGTCGCAATCGCCATGTGGACTATCCACACAATTGTCTTGGATGCCATCGCAGGCTTCACCCCCACCCTCCCAGAAGCTGTCCACAGATTATGGTCCCATTTGATGGACCACTTTCAAGTGTGGATGTTTGGATACCTCCCACCGCGTCACTGACAGCTGGTCTCCTCCTGGTTCCCAGTCTGGTTCATCAACTCGGACCCCTTCCTCCACACATGTCAATTGTGGTTACGGCCCCTTTACACGTTCACCCATCCTCCCCATAATGGCGTTCCCGCTGGCAACAGGAGATAGCATTGCTTCCCTGGGGTGCCTTCCCTGTTACTGAGTTTTGTTTTTCTTTAGTGTGTATTTTCAGAAGTGTCCATCCCCTGGTCAGCCTTCCCCACAATAAATTTAAAATCTATGCTGAGGCCCAGATATTGGTAGCTAATAACTGCCTCACTCTTGATGATGCTGTTGTTGCCGTCCTGTCTTCTTTGGAGTTTAACCCGCAGCTCCATCTTAACATGACTTCAGTTAAACGAAATTTTACTTCTATTTTAGATATTAAGGAGGCCCTTCTTGAAATTCCTACTTCTGTATTTAATGCCGCTCCTGCTACCGCTTCAGCCTCACATCCTCAAATTTATGTGTTGAACAACAATGAGTCAGGAAAAAATCGAGCTCAACCTAACTGCACCTATTGTGGCCGAAACAACCACACCATTCAGCATTGTTGGACAAAAATGGCCTAAGAGAAAGCAAAAGAGGGGTCAGTATAGGGCGAGAGGCTCCCTATGATGACAACTTTACTGCGCCTTGAGAACAATCAGTTCATGCTGTTTCCACTGACCTTGTTGGCCCAGTGCTCCTGAAGAGGAAACCCCTATTGAGCCTTCCATTGACATTAAACCTAGCGATAAATCTTCCTATCCTCTTTCTAAGTCGGCCCCTGCAGCTATATATTATATCCCAGAACAGTGGGGAGTGATGGTAAACCATATTGAAACAGTGGTTCACAAGGTGAAGGTTCTTGCTATTGTTGACTCTGGATCTCCAATTAACATCATTGCTTCTTGACTAATCGGAAAAATTAAGATTCAGCCTGATCTTAGCCAATTGTCAGAATATGGGACCGCTGGTACCGCATATGCTCGAGCTATAGGTGCTTACTCCCACTTGCCCCTAAAGTTAGGCGGCCTACAGCTCTCTATCCCTGCTGTAGCCTTGGGTAATAATAACTATGACCTCCTATTGGGCACTGGGTTTCTTATGGAACATGCTGCCATTATTAATTTTAAGGATAATTTCATTTCTATATTAGGGTACCGTGTCCCTTTACATTTAACTTCTGCTCTCAAGGAAAAAGGGAAGCGGAAGTTGAGGATGTGTCTGCTCAAGTCTCCTGATTCCATTGACCATTTAGAATATTGTAAGTTGGGGTCCTAAGTTAAGTTGCCCCCTCCCATGGTCGAGGCTGAGGAGGGTATGCCTTTACATTCTCTTCAAGACCTTACCATACCTCCGCAGGCCCAAATCCTGGTAGACACTGGGATCCAGTTAGTTCCCCACCTAATCATTTGCTCAAGATATCTAGTTTACCTAACCCTTCTGTATTTGAAGCTCTCCCCTGTCCAGGGGTTTTAGATCCCGCTTATCAAGGCTTTGTCACTGTTCTTTTAGCCAACCTCTCCCAGACTACTAAAGTCATTGAGCTGAACCAACCTATTGCTTATGTCTGCCTCTTACCTTATGACCAGGTGATGGGGATTCATGGCGTTGGGACCCTTCAAGACTTTGATTTAGAGGAGCCTCCTGTTGTTGCTGCAGTGCCTGTATAAATTGGTTCTGATTTTGTCAGCTGAGCAAAAAGTGGCTGCTGAAGCTTTGATTGACAAGTATTCAAATATTTTCTCCTCAGGCCCTTACAATCATGACCATATGCAAGGCGTTCAACACCAGGTCAATACTGGAGATGCCTCTCCTTTTTGCTCTCGACCTGATCAAAAATCAAAAACTGAAGAAGCCCAGGTTAACCTCGAATTAAAGTAATTTCTCGATGCTGACCTCCTTCAACCATCACATAATCCCTGATCCTCCCCTCTCCTGTTGATTAAAAAGAAGGACGAAAGCCATCGTGTTGTTATGGACTATTGACATTTGATTGTATTACGCGCAAGGACAGCTACCCTTTACACAGCATTATTGACTCCTTACACTCCTTATCTGGCTCCCTATACTTTTCTGCGATGGACCTGGACAGTGGCTACTGGCAGATTGATCTTTCCACTGAGTATTGTGCCAAGTGTGCCCTCATTTCCCATGAAGGGTTGTTTGAGCCCACCCATATGCCTCAGGGGTTATACAATGCCCCTGCTACCTTCCAGCGGGCTATGGACCAGTTGTTTGGGGACCTTAAACTCATGTGTGTTTAAGTATACCTTGATGATGTCACTGTCTTCTCTCAAACATTTAATGCACACCTCAATCATCTTTGTCAGGTATTTCAGCGACTATGGAAGGCCTTCAAAAAACTAAAACCTTCTAAATGTAAATTCTTTGAACGAGAAATGGAATTTTTAGGACACAGGTGACGCGGCAAGGTACCTCCCAATCCCAGATAAGGTCTCTGCCACTGAACGCATGCCCGCTCCAAAGAATTTGCGATACATCCAAGTCCTTTCTGGGAATGGTGGGCTACTACCGCCAGTTTATCTCTCACTTCGCTGACCATGCCAATCCCTTAGTTGAACTCCTAAACAAAAATGTGCCCTTCTTTTGGGGCCCTGAACAACAATAGTCCTTTGATTCCTTACGCACTGCCTTGTCATCAGTCCCTGTCTAAATACATCCTAACTTTGAGCAACCTTTTGTCTCTTCACTGATGTCAGTGACACCGCTGTAGACGCCATCCTTTCCCATTTAGACCAAGACCAAGTTGACCACCCGGTTGCCTATTTTAGCAAGATGTTAACCAAGGCAGAGCGTAATTACTCAGTAACTGAATGTGAGTGCCTGGCTGTTTTACTTGCTATCAAACACTTCCGCCCCTATTTGTATGGTAAACATTTTACGATAGTTACCAATCATCCTCCCTCCATTGGCTTTGTCAAATGAAAAATCTTGATGGGATGTTAGCTCGCTGGGCCCTCAGGCTCCAAAATTATGATTTTTCTATAGTTCACAGACCCAGCGCCATTCATTAAAATGAGGATGGGCTATCTCGCCTCCCTATTTTCATGTAACTATTCCTGAAGAAAATCAACATTTTAAAATTCTCCCTCACCCTAGATTGTGGAATCAAGAATCTTCAGACATTCAAGCTCAACTAAAGAGGGTGGCCGCTAACACTAAAGTCGTTGATGGTGTCTTGGTAAAACAGGTTGGCACCACTTTTCTGCCCTATCTCCGCCCTTCTCTTTGGACTGAAACTATCATGGAAGCCTATAAGACCCTTGAGCATGGGGCTATAAAGAAAACCCTTGAGTGGTGTTGAGACTGAGGGAGGTCTGAAGGCGAGTCCTTCAAAGCTTGATGAGGTGGACAGGCTAGAGTAGGACTTAACCTTAACAACAGGTTCAGAGGTCCTAACAGTTAATAATTAGGGACTTAACCTAGGCAGGTTCAGAGGTCCCAAAAGTTAAGAGTTAGAAACTTAACCACACTGGTTCAGAGGTCATAAAAACAAGAGTGAACTTTACAGAGAGCCTAATTGAAGGTAGAAGTGTAAAAGTTATTTTATTGAGAAAATCATTTGCACATTAAATAGCTCTAGTAAAATAAGAGATAAAATAAGGGATATAAGGAATGATCACCGCAAGCCCTGTTGGAATTGGGAATAAATTAGGAAATATTATCCTAGTCTTTTAGAGGATAAAGAGAAGTAGGTAACAGATAAAGTATCATAAGATAAGGTGAAGTTTGAGATAAGATACCATTGAAATAAGGGATTCTTCCCCTCCAGGATAGAATAATAGTTGTGATAGTTTATCAGCCAGAATTATCAACTAGTGGAGCAGTTTGATTCATAATTTATCTCAAGTTCGTCCAATATTAATTGAATTTGGACAATGCTAAGTAAATCGAAGTTGATAATGATTTTGGGCTTTAGACCAACAAAGCATCAATTGGTAGATTAATAATAAAAAAATATATGTTGATATTGCCCAAAATAAGTAACAAGTTTGAAGCCCCAAGTCAAGGCTTTATTTAAACTGTTGAGAATCCCAATGCCCCCTCCAAGCCTTGACCAGGGGTGCCAAATGTTAGTTTGTGAGAATGTAGAGAGTTTGAGTATACAATCAGTGGAGTGCCAGCCTTAGTCTTGGTATTAGAATGTAAGGGCTGGTTAGGAGGATAGAAGGAACTTGATTTAGGCTTTTTCAATCAAGTTGATATCTAATTTAATGGAGATAGAGCCCACATTAGTGTGAAGGGATTACATGGTTAATGAGATAAATGCAAGTAATTTTGGTTCAAAAAACTTTAGGTTGTAAAGAGAATAAAGGGAAATTATTAGGCTTGTAGGTGAAGGCAGGAGAATTTGAGTACAGCTTTGCATTAGTAATTTAAAGCAGTCAGGAGGCAGCTTTTTAAAATCTTCTCCGGTGTTTACAGAAAAACCCAAGATATTAGTAAAACCAAAGAATAATAAATAAACGATTTAGAATAAATTAAAGCAGTAAGAGAGTGTGATTTGGTCTCGAGGGCACTTTGCTTGGTTGGCTTGAGCAAGTTGTTGGAGTTTTTGGGAGCCTCAGCAGAGAAAAACAAGTTTGGTGCCAAAGCGTTTAGGTTGGCCGCTTCATTTTGATCATCAAGAGGTTCTGGATCGGCCACCAAAATTTGCTCAAGATATTCTTGTTGGGCTTCAGCTTTAGTAGCAACATCCAATTAACGGTTTCAGCAAGCCCAAGTTCTTCTTGGTGTTCCTTATTGAGGAAATGAGAGTTGATAACATAAAAGTTAGAAGGATTATTTTGGACAGTTTCTGACCCAACAACCATTGATGTGAGGAGCTTTTTATTCACCCTGTCGCTCATTCCAAGTTCATTCAAATTTCCTTCAGTGCAGACGGGAAGGGTATTTGGATGGGTTTTGGATGCAAGCATCTCCTGAAGGTAAATTTCAGAGATGGTAGTATTATATTTAGCCAAGAGTGCATCAACCTTAGCCATCATCTCGTTCCTTTCTAGTGTAACAAGTTTAAGATCACGAAACATTTATATAAATATTGACCATGATGTAATGGGAGGCGATTTTAAAATGATTGCAGATCCTGATGGCCTGGGCATATGTTAAGTAGTTTTTGGAGTTGGCGCAGTATTTGGGATAGGATAAATGTGGTAAACTTTTGACATGGTAGATTTGTACTCGTTGGCATGCTTATCAAGCAGAACCTGAGCAACGTTAATGATTGTGGCGCATGAATCCAGTCCAGTATATGCTTGCTCATATTTGACAAAATGGTCAGTCACCTCTAACTTGTAGATGGGGTCCTTCATTTGGGATTTTTCACTCACAGGTGTTTTATTAATTTCTGTCATATTGGTTGCTTGTCCTAAGAGAGTGTATTAAGCTCAGGGTGCAGCTCTGAAGGGACCTGGCAGAAAGCACCAGTTTTTTTGGACTGAGTGAGGTCGGAAGGCGGGTCCTTTAAAGCTTGCTGAGGTGGACAGGCGAGAGTAGGATTTAACCTTAACAACAGGTTCAGAGGTCCTAATAGTTAATAATTAGGGACTTAACCTAGGCAGGTTCAGATGTCCCAAAAGTTAAGAGTTAGGGACTTAACCACACTGATTCAGAGGTCCCAAAAGTAAGAGTGAACTTTACAGAGAGTTTTATTAAAGGTAGAAGTGTAAAAGTTATTTTATTGAAAAACATTTGCACATTAAATAGCTCTAGTAAAATAAGAGATAAAATAAGGGATATAAGGAATGATCAGCGCAAGCCCTGTTGGAACTGGGAATAGGTTAGGAAATATTATCCTAAATCTTTTAGAGGATAAAGAGAAGTAGGTAACAGATAAAGTACTCACAAGATAAGGTGAAGTTTGAGATAAGATACCATTGAAATAAGGGATTCTTCCCCTCCAGGATAGAATAATAGTTGTGATAGTTTATCAGCCAGAATTATCAACTAGTGGAGCAGTTTGATTATGACTTATCTAGAGTTCATCCAATATTAATTGAATTTGGATGATGTTAAGTAAATCAAAGTTATTAATGATTTTAAGCTTTAGACACAACAAAACATCGATTAATAGATTAATAATAGTAATTATATGTTGATATTGCCCAAAATAAGTAACAAGTTCGAAGCCCCAAGTTGAGGCTTCATTTAAACTGTTTAAAATCCCAACAAGTGGCTAAAAACCAAATGCTACTGGGTGAATATGGCCGAGTCCAATCATGATGTTTTGGAAAGTTGCTTCACCTGCTATTCCCAGGACAAGTCTAATCCTCACTTTAAATTTGATCTTATAGCCCCTGGGGCTCTTTTTAATACTGTTAGCACCAATGTTGTAGGTCCACTACCTGTGGGTATCTATGGCCATCACTATATTATCCTTGCCATTAACCACCTAACCAAGTGGGTTGAGGCCACTTCATTCCCTTACGCTACCACTAGAGAGCTACTGCCTCTTCCTGTACCAACACGTATTTTCCTGTCACAGTTTTGCAGGTACTTTTATCAGACAATGGTAAAAATTTTATTTCCTCTATAGTCCAGAATTTCCTTCTTTGCTAGGTGTAAAGCACCTCTTTACTTCACCATATCTTCCCGCCACCAATGGCATGGTAGAGCGTACTAATGGTACTTTAATTTCCATTATACAAAATTTAGCTGCTTCAGACCCTGTGCATTGGAATAATTTCCTCCCTAGTGCCTTATTGGCCTACCAAATTAGCTATCACAGGATAATTAAGATGTCCCCTTTATAAGCCCTATATGGGCGCGAGCCACTTTTGCCTTCTAGCCTTCAACCTATCCTCAAAAAGCTAATCTAAGCAATGTAGAGATTACCCCACAACAGCTAACTGATGAGATCAAATGTCTCCAAGCTATGACCAATGGATCTATAAAAACTACCAATTTAGAGAAGGAGTTTGAGCCATTCAGCACCATCCTGCGCTCCCTGAATACTCTTTAGGAGATCTAGTCTTGTTCTATCACCATCGCCCTGGGGGCAGGACCCATAAGCTTGCCACCACTTGGTCTAGTCCATATTGGGTGATACACCGTAGGGGCCCTGAATATTATCGCTACTACTGGTATTGACACAGTAGTTAATCGCATCCACAGCTATTTTCTGTGCAAGTTTTATCTCCCTCAGAAAGATCTTGAGGGGGTGTTGTTGGGATTTGACCTGCTCCCAATCAATTTAATTCTAATTTCCCTACTTCTGATACCTCTCCAAATTTTCCTCTAACAGAGCATTATTTTCCATCCCCTAATTGAATTGTAAAAGAAAGCCTGCCATCGACTCCCCACCTGATCAACATAGGATGCTGAAGATCTTGCCAGTGGAGGACGTCACTATCCTGAAAGGGTTAGGAGGAAAACCTCGCCTTTAAATATCCGCGCCTTTTCTTAAATAAAATTAATTTTTTTATCTTCAATATGTCCTTATTTTTACTATTTTCAAGAGCCTCTGTTCAGCAAGTTCCTCTCCAGCCATCAGCTTCACCGGTTTTATTATTATAGGTCCCTCGTCACCTATTCTCAAACTTATAGCAAGTTAATGGCCCCTACAGTTAGGATTCCCAGCTCTCCCTGCTGTCTGCTCGCTGCGGGACATTTTATCCCATCCATTTTGGTACGCTTTGGAGGAACTATTGCCTTCAGCTACTCTATCCTGACATCAGGAAATTTTGTTTGACTTTGACAGGCGCAAGTCTTTGGTTGCTTCTGAGTTCTTCTTCTGCCATAGACTTGGCTTGCGCTCATGTTAGTACATTCACCCCTTCAACCAACTGCTGATATAAGAACTCATCATCATACTGAGGGACTTCTGCTAAACATACTTTGATAGATTCAGGAGGGACGTTGGGGGTTGGGATAGCGGAGGTAGAGGGTACCATCTCTACTCTGCTTCATCTTTTTTCCTGGTAGTACTAGTCCTTCTGTACGTAATGGACTTGACGATTGGGGCAATTTTATGAAAGTACACCCAAGGCGACTTTATTTAAACAATTTACCCTATAGGGCCCACTTCCTTGGTTATCAAAATATGGGCCAGGCCAATATTTTAACTGCTGATGGTCAGTGCAATTAGGTCCAGGTCAGAAGTTAGGCTGCTGCTGATTGTCATAAGCTGGTCTGGACCAAAAGTTAAACTTCTGGTTGTAACTTGGCCAAGGCGAGAAGCGTAGTTTTAAAAAGGCCGGGGGTTACTAGGAGAAATATGAACAGGAGGATAATTCCCCCAAAATAAGAAGTTTCAGCGACGGCTGATTTAGGTTTCTAATCTGCATTGGGTGGAGTAAAGGCAGCAGATAGTTAGCGCAAAAATTGAAAAATCTTGAGCAGAGGTACGGCATTTTCAAAAACTGGAGCCATGATTATAAATTTTCTAGTATGGCTTCACCGCAGAGGTCATCGCAATTCTCACATTGGCGTCATCTAGAGTGCCTGCCCTTATCAAAATGTGGGTTTCCACTTTGAATCATTCAGAAAATGCAGCGAGGGTCTCATTACAACAGAACCCAATGGTCAAGCTTTTAGCTTTTTGCTGCAACATCTTTGTGGTGCCCACAAACTACCGCAGTTCAGTATCTCTCACTTCTTGATATGTAAGAGAACTAGTTAAGAGATAGCACTTGACTTGATTGGCGCTGCCAACATCTAATGCAGATATCAGCAATTTAGCCTTGCGCCAATTTTTGGCTTCTTCTTCCACAAACTTGAATTGTTTAAAAAATCTGTGTATGTTCCCATCAAGGTCAAATAGAGGCAGCTTATAAATAAAAACCTCCATCTCACACTTGTAATTGCAAGCCTTTGGAGCTACTGAGAAATTGGTCAAGAACCATAGGTGGTATGTCATAGTGAGTTGGTTTAGTAGGGCCAGCGGCACACAGCTTGTCCTCTGCTTCAGGGGTGGCGTGGGTACCTTCAGTGGGCAGTATGGCCAACCCCTAGGTGATTTGATTCCCCAAAACATAATCATCTCTGGAGCTGCCTTCATTGGTTGAGTAGCTCACGCTGCCTGTATGACCGGCGAAAAGTGGCTCAACTAGTAAATGGCTTCAAACTCCTCATAATACAAGTCTTTCCGAGTGTGCCCTTGTTGTTATTCCACTTCCCAATGAGGGTGGGAGGTGCTTATCAACTTTTGTTACACGCAATGTAGCCATTCATTAATCTCATCCAGGCGATTATAATGTTGCCTGTTTTGTTGTCCAAGGTTCCATAGTTGGCTGAACATGTTGTCAAGCAGGGTCATTACATTATTGCGCTCCTGAAGGAGCTCATCTTGCTTTTTGAGCACCATGATTACTTTTGAGTTTGATGTCCACATAATCAGCTGGAGCAGTGTGCCATGAGGATTCCCGTCAATGTAGGGTAGATGTAACGTGGCTGATGACTGGAGAATTTTTTTGTGGTTGTTCAATGGTTCCCCTGTAGTGAGCACCAATGTTATAAAATTAACTAAAATTACTATAAACTGGAATAGTTGCAAAGGGTCAATACCACTGAGCAACGGACGGATCATATGGGGATTGATGGTCCTTGAAACAAATGGTAATAAGTTAATAAAATATGAAGCAACAACTTTAGCGACATTACTTTACTTATTATAAATTATATAGCTGATTTTCTGCTCGCTCTCTTCTTCCTATCAACAATCCTCCACCTCTAAGATTCTTATCACTCTTATATATCTTGACTTCATCTGATACCAACTCTTTTTGCTTAGGCCATTCTGTTTTACCATATTATCATTGGCTTGTCATCATACCTGACAGACTGCAGAAGTGCCTATTATTCTTAGATTTGCTACCGCCTTAGTTTGAGGCGTTCTAATAGATATTTATCATAAGTTGACATCGCCTTATTGCCTTATTTGGATGCAATACAATTTTATACATCCAGAGCTTGGTAAAGCCAAATATCACTTTATTTTGGGGCAATCTAACCAAGATTATTCTATTCTCTTGCTCCAGCCAATATCACCCATTTTTCCGCAGCTATTTGGAGCTTATCATCCAGTCATATCAATTCCCAGCTATAACCCTTAGGTTTTCTTGGTAATAAGATGGGGACTATCATAATGCATAAATTACCGGAAGCTCAATAATAATTAAAAATGGGTATCCCATTTCCTGATGCTGATTACCTGAGTCATCAATTGTCTGGGGCCACAACATAACCATAGTTGACTTGAAGGACACAAGTAATCAGATATGTTTAAGGAAGGTTATTAATGGCAAACAGCATTAAAAACGCGATTTGAGTGTTTAGTTATCTATAGATGCCATTTAAATTGTGCAATGCACCTATCACATCCCAAAAACGATTAAGACGGTACTGGGTGGCTATATGAACGACTTCTGCGTGGCCTATCCCAATGAAAATTTGATTCATAGCAAACTAGCAAAAGAACACTTAAAGCACCGAATTTGATTTTTGAGCATTTAGCAAGGTAAAGCTTACATGTGAAGTTGTCAAGTTCTGATTTTATAAAGTAGGAAGGTGTTGAAAGTTAAATTGAAAGCCTTATTCAACCTATTGACTAAATAATGAATTTGCTTTTAGTTATAGTTGTATAGTATCAGTAGCGTTCCCCAATTTGAAAGATTTTTAGTGGAGATTATCACTGATGATTTTAAACATGAATTTGATAAGGGAATAACAACCCAATAGTCACTTTAGTGGAAATCGTTCAGAGCAGAATGAATGGGGAGTCATTGGAAAATACCTAAGCGATTTAACATCAGAGATAGAGAGGTGGATCATCATCAGCCAAAAAAATTGGTTTTAAGTTCCTAATACCAGTTTGGTCGACAAACAGCCAAGGATTATGCTGCCTAAAAAACCCAAGTTAAAGATATGAGATGAGATTTAGTGCCTAACACTTTAGGGTCAAACCAGCATAGGAGCGCAAAAAATTCCCAGCGGACAGCTGAAAAGTTGTGTGTCAATTTTAGCTATAAAAACCTCCAAATAATCCCTAATAAAGTTAGATTAAAACTTGATAAGTACTTGGGACCATCTAGTACTAAAAAAACTTGATAAGTACTAAGTTGTTATACATTGTTTGTTTAACATTACTCTTAAGATAAGAGTGCAAGGATCAGATATCCTTAAGTTGGTTATATCAAGTCTTCACCAGGCTCTGCGAGAAGAGAATAAGGAAAGTGTTCCCTACTGGTACCAAACATCTTCAAGAGGAAGAAGCACCTGTCTAGCGTTGGACAATTCACTCAACGTGGCTTTTGAGCATCCAACTTTAATAGTCTTCATACTATTATTGCCCCAGTTAATTAATTCCAATCAAATCAACGCAAGTATCCAAGAATCTGTGCAGTCTAAGTCAGGGCGCAGAAGCGAGCAACCATCTAGCAGCCCAGATTTTACCAATTGGTGCTCATTACAGGGGTAGTTGAGTTGTCAAAAGCCAATAGAAACCACGATGTCTTAAGAGGATGAGCTTTGGAAGCTCTGGAAGAACTACAGGCCGTCAATCAAAATGAGCCTAGCTCAGCATCTCAAGGTGATGTTAGTACCTTAGAGGAGCGTGTGATCAAGGCGGAAGAGATGCTCAAACAATTAGGAATGGTGAGTAACGACCTATCTGAAAAATTTGCCTCTTTAAAGTGAAAAGAGGGCGAACTTGTTATAGAAATTTTATTTTAAAAAACTGAATGGGAAGTGGATCAAGAATTCATCCAGAGTTTTCATGAGGAGAGGGCTAAAATGACCAAGTATATTGAGGAATTGGAAAAATACAAATGTGAGTGTGAGCAATTTGAGGTGAATGAGACTGATGAAAATGCATGCAAAAACTCCAATTGGGAAAACCTCTCCACCCCAAAATATGCCCAAAAGATTTGCTAGTGTGTTGGAAATGATCCCCAAAGCCACTTCTATGGCTTCTCGAGTGGCTGGGCAAGGATCTGTAATGAGTAGAGTAGCTGAGGATTTTTTAAAATTTCCCTCCTTTCATCAGGATAACTACAGCATTTTTCGCCTATTTGAGAAGACCATATTTGGTTATGCTGGCTGTCAAAAAATGGTGACCATAATGAACTGTCCTAGCACTAATTGCCAGAATCTGGTGCTACCTCACCTCAAAAGGGATAATTGGACATACACGGAAGCAAAAGCAGCAATTATGTTGGAGTTTGGAAGCCCTACTCAGATGGCAAATTGTAAACAAGAGTTCATGGATATCCAATTCCTCAAAGACGAGACCCCTGGCTAGTTTTTCCGACCAGTTTTACCAAGTAGCCCAGATCTTGGAAGGAGCGAATGTGTAAACTGACTTTGTTACATGCATAGTCATGCAGTCGGCACTTCATCCCTACTTAGAATTGCATCAGATTATGGTGGCAGTGCTAGTGACTCAAACAACAACCTCTCAGATGGTAGACCATCTGAGGATGCTTGGAGCCACGTTTGATGCTCCCAATCGCACTTTTAAAGTGATTCAAACAAAGGATCAAAATAATGTTAAATTTGTCAAACCATCTAAATAATCTGAGAGTCAATTTGTGTCAGGAAGTAAAACCAAAGTTCAAAAATGTGCGGACAAATCTCCAATACATTATTACCAATGCAGGAAGTTGGGATATGTTTTTCAGTGTCAGGAAAGAAAGCCAAAGGATTATATTAATCTCATTCAAACCCAATAAACTGGTTCAGATTCTGGAAAAGGACAAGCAGTCTAGATCAGGGATGATCTAATACTGCTGATTACCTGTCCCACCTGATATAATGAATGAGGAAATCAATGTCTCTGACCTATTCATGGATGATGACTTGCCAGATCCGCTCCATCATGGAGTTTATATGGATGTTAACGCTATAACTCGAGCTAAAACAAAGGAGATCAATCCCAAAATTGTTAATAAGGTCACTCGACCCTACATATGACTCTTAGCAGAGAAAGTCAGACCTGAAGAGAGCCCTGGAGACTTAGTCAAAACGAAGTTAGATGAGGCGAACATTTCTTTACCTATCAGCACAATCAAGAAGTTATTCCCTGATTTATCTGCTCAAATAATTCATACATTTAATTTGGCAATTGAGTCCAATATCCATTCATTAAATGCCTTATTGCAGTACTAAGAGTGTACCTATGTCATTATCTAGTCAATAGGATTGTGTACAAGCAATAATTGATAGTAAAGCACATATCAACATCGTTTTTAACATATTAGTGAAACATATGAAGATCAAGCTGGTTTTGAGTATCATAATAGAGTATAGAATAGCTGGACCAGACATTACCATATTATGTGGAGCCTACTGTGTGCTACCACTTCAGTTTGGATCCCTGATGGTGTCAGCACCTGCCATAGTTCTGGCCAATCTAAATTATAATCACTTTTTAGGACAGAGTTCAAGAGGAAGTATGGAGTGAAATGTCATTTCAATGCAAACACTCTGACAATATTGGGGCAGACATTGCCTTTGGTGTACCAGCAGAAGGGATAAATTCTGCTGATGAAGATGAATAATTTTCACTTAGTCAATAGTGATGGTACTATACCCATTCACTATAAATTAGTTGGACAAAGGTGGAAAGCAATGCTGATGAAAATTATGGAGAATTGTGGGTACCTCTAATGATGAATGCAAAAAACATTATTATGCAGGGGGCTCAAATCATAGTTAACACTGGGTTAATTATGGAACTCCCAGAACAGCTATATGGGAAAATAATCAATCCATGGGAAAATTGAGGGTCAAACCGTGGGTGGCGCCAGGGATCTTAAGGTCAGGTCATGAAGAAGTATAAATACTCTTAGCAAATTTGGGAGAGAAGCCAATAGAAATTAAATAAATTAGATCATTGCATTTCTACACTTGCTTCCGACAGCAGTAACATATACCTTTCAGGAATTTGGATCATTTTCTGAAATGGGATTACCAGCAGAAATTGCCAAAAGTGTCAACGTATTAGTGGATCGTGAGCTGCTAGCTGTTCTGACTGAGAATTAGCAGCAGGATGTGCTCCAATTATTTGAAATTTATTGGGGGATATTTACTTAAAAAAATCATGACAATGGATTTGCAAAAAACGTTGCAAAGTTGATACTGGAGAATATCCACTGATAAGAATGAGAACTGTCTAAAGGTCAAAAGCAGTAAAAGCAGAGGTCAGCAGTGAAATTAGCAAGTCAGTGGAACATGGGTTACTCATTCCATCATTGAGTCCATGTGAGACCAATCATTTTGGTAAAAAAGAATGATGAATCAAATCAAGTAGTGATTGACTATCGCTGACTAAACAAGATCACTAAAAAAGACTCCTATCTGCTGCCTTAAATTGACGATGCGCTTGATTATCTGGGGGAGGCAAAATAATTTTCATCTATGGAACTAATTTTGAGCTAATGGCAAATCAATTTGACAAAAGAAGATAAGTAAAAATGTACGATAATTACTGCACAAGGACTATACCAGCCAACCAGAATGCCCCAAGGTTTATGCAACATGCCAGCGACTTTTCAGCGTGCTATGGATTCAATACTCAGTGACCTGAAGCTATCCTGCGTGCTAGTATGCTTAGACAATAACAACGTCTTTAGCAGGACATTCACAGATCATTTGGACCATCTAGAGGATGTTTTCAAGCGGTTATTAAGGTGAAACTAAAAGCTAAGCTGAGAAAATACCATTTTTCATAAAAGAGCTCAAGTTCATAGGGATTGTCATAAACTCTAATGGATTACAACTGGTACCCATGAAAATAGAAGATATCAAGTTGATGTCAATCCCAAAAAGTGTTTGGGATATTCAAGTCTTTTTGAGGATGGTTTGGGTACTATTGCTGATCCATTAAAAGCTTTGCTGAAATTGTCAATACTTTATTTCCACTTACTCAAGGATCCAAAAAAAAGATTTGTATGGAACAAAGAGGTACATAAGTCATTTGACAAAATCCAAAAATTTTTCATGAGCAGTCCAGTGTTGAAATACCTGAATTTTAATCGGGAATTTATAATTCAAGCGGATGCCTAATTAATGGTGATTGGAGCCATCCTAAGTCAATTTAGATGACAACAGGGATGAACACAAAGTAGCCTATGTGAGCAGAACCCTGTCGCCATCAAAAAGAAACTATACCATGACAGAGCGAGAGTTTTTGGTTGTCATCCATTCTTGGAAAACAAGTTTGAGTCTACATACATGGGATGCACTCTATATTCATAACCAACTACTCATCCCTGTGATGGCTTCATAATCTAAAGGAACAAGAATGCCAATTGTCATGATGTTTTACAAAGCTACAAGCATACAATTTTGATTTATTCACAGGGCTGGAGTGGTATATCAGAATGCCGACAGAATATCTTGATTGCTGGTTATTTATGTAATCTATCATCAGTATAATGAATTGTTCTTAAATTAGATATTTTCCATGGCCTTTTGTAGCACATTCCAAATTTCTTGAGGTTCATCCCCAATATCTCATTTAATAACAATCAATTATACAAAATTATTATAGAAGAAACGGGTTTTATTTCCTAAACCATCAGAACAAGCAGAAATTATTTGAGCCACTAATAAAGTCATTGACCATGGTGTCCTAAAAAAAGTGGATCATATTTGCCAGTATTATTACTGGAATTTGACTAATATGATGTTGCGCATTACCTAGCCTGTTGTGTGCGATGTCAACTTCACAAGCCACACAAGGACTCGTAAGGTACTAGCTAGTACGCCCTGGTTTTGCACGACACATGGTATTCATAGACGTTATGGGACCATTGAGTGTCAGCACTTGAGGAGTGAAGTTATAATTGTCACAATAGACCATTTAACCAATGGGTCGAAACAAAAACCCTCAGCAAAGTAGATGCAATGAGTATGGAATAGTTTTATACTTGACTAAGTGATCTATTGGCATGAATGCCTCCAAGTTATTCTCAGTGACAATGGAACCAATTTTACTTCATATGTGATTCTCAAGCTAAACGAAATAATGGGAATCAGCAGTGTTGTATCTGTTTCCAATCATCCAGGAATGAACGGAATGGTAAAAAGAGTGAATGGAACTCTAGCCTAAACCTTACTAAAATTGGTCATGGGAAAAACTTCTGCTTGGGGAGCATATCTGAATAAGGTCACATTTGCTTATAATATCAGTTACCATGAGGTGACTGAAAAAACGTCGTTCAAACTTTTATAATGGTGGAAAGCCGCATTGCCACCAATATTGTATTCAGCAGTGGAGCCATCTTCAGGGATGAGTGCCAAACAATATCTATCCTGACTGGCCAATATCCTGATTGAATTACAATCTCAGGCATTCAAAACAAGATTGATAAAGAAGATTTTATGCAAAGAAAGCGGATAACCATAATTGATCTATGTTAAAAGAATACCATGCGTGAAGTATAGTAGCCTATTGCGATACCCAAGGGTTTGGGAGAAAATAAGCTGGACGCCCTATGGATGGGACAGTTTGAAATTATTGCTAAGTCAGTAGATGCATATATGATCAAGAATATTGAGGATAGTTGCATAGTCAATAGAGTCCATGCAAAATATTTAAAAGTATTGGACTTAAAGGAAAAATAATACTGGAAAAAAGAGATAAAAGATAAAAAATTCTAATAATAAAAAAGATTGCAAAAGATCTAAACTAAAAATTTATTTAAAAATTGATTTTATTTCTTTGATCAGTGATGAATATGGCAATATTCCCACTTACCCAGCGTTGAGGAAGGTAAAGCCAATAACGAACATGAATCCCAAGCGTTTTGTAGGATCAGGACAGGCTAAAACTAGATCTGACATAATAGTCTTTACCAACAAGATGTTAGACCCATCCTGGGGTTGGTACAGGTAGCAAAGTGCCATTGAGAACCCGTCTGGGGTTAGTACAGGTTGAATATGGAGTCAAAGAAACCATAAAGAGTTTGGTACAGGTGAATGGCAAGAAGCCCTTGGGACCTTTCCTGGTGTTAGTACAAGTGGACCAGTTGATCTTTTAGCAAGGATGCAAAGATGGGACTGGCGCAGCATGATGTCGTGAGAACTGCACTAAAGAAGAGGCAGCAGTGGGCGTAACCAATAATAAGAAGTTGCCAACACTGAGAAGAGCATATGGGCATTGAGTGCAGGCTGAG
>JAKSZP010016653.1:0-22638 GCA_022478985.1 Massospora cicadina | reverse complement strand
GCATTAAATCCCTTTGATACCCAATAGGATCTCCCATATGTAGCCTGGCCATAGGCACACCCTGTCACCTGCCAGATGAAGTGTCACCAATATGCCAAGAGAAATCATGATGGGAGGAAAAGATTTGGCAGCATGATTTGAATGTAAGTCAGCTGACTAGAATGTGATCAATTTGGTATCATAAAGATTTTAAAAAGTTGATCTGCCAGAATCAAATGTGATTGTGTACCCTTGGTTAATACAAAAATTATTTATTTCCCAAGCCCCAGCACTTATGACAACTGCCCCCACATGTACAGTTGTCAGTCAAATTTTATCCTTTGTTTCAATAAATAGACCTTGTGTGCAAAAAGTTAAATGTTCATATTGAGCTATCTGTTAGTCACACTTTTATCTGATGCCATGTTCCCTGGTTTATATAATAACTGGGCCATAGTGACTATATATTTAATGCCATGCTAGGCTCCCTATTTAAATGAGGTTATCAGTACAGCGGTCACATGGGGTTGACTCCCATTCTGGAAGCCTTGTGGCACCATGATGTACCCTTTATTCTTGAAGTGATCCTCACCCAGTGGATGAAGTTTTTTGACCTCTCTATGCGCTCAAGACCTCACATTCCAGTAATAAACTCTGGACCCCTAAAGCCCAAGGAAACAAACCTCAGAAAAATCTGTGGTTGCCTTTCCCACAACAGTGGCTTTTGCTGGTGGGTTTGTTAGTGATGGTAATCATCAATCATTGTTCTATGGTTTTCCCCCTCATGATGCAATACCAAGCTGTTTGGATGGCTATGCCTTCAGCATTCTGGTTTGTGTTCTGGGCGTATACCTACCCAGAATAGCTGTTGGGATTTTTGCCCATATTCCCAGCCAGCTAGATTACCTTTTATTGCTAGGGGAAAATTCCCTAAGGCAAAGTAAATTGGAAATCAGTTGGCCCAAGTTTTGGAGGAACTACATTTGGGGGATTTTGGAATATTCACCTGGTCATATCCATCGGGGATCAATCTGGATGAATATCTAAGATCTTATCAAGCAGAGTGGCTGACAAAATAGGGGCATCTGATAGTGATTAACTATCAGGTGTACCAATTGGGATTGGTCAGGTTTCATCACTGACTGATTGGAAATGAATAGTGAGTTGTGAGGCGAGTGATGCCACCTGCAACTAGCAAATCAATCAGTTGGTGAAATGATCTGCCATAATGGGTAATAGTCCCATTACCTAATCAGGTCGCTAGCCAATTTTGGTTGGTTCACTTGGATCAAGAGGAAAACGTTAGGGACACGTTTTCTGACTCTTTTCATTTGAGGTCTTGAGGATGTTCAATGACGGAATCCTAGCCAGGATGGGGAAGACAATTGCTGCCAAGATGAGGAAGGGTGATTCAATGGCAACGGCTGCCATTTCATCAAAGAGGTGTCAACTTAGGGTTAGACAGCTGAATCTCCTACTATATAATTCACTAGGATTTACTATAATAAAAAACTCTAGTTTGAAAATAACAAGTACTTTACAGTACTATTATCAATTTGGTGTATAGTTAGACTATCAGCTTCTATTGTATCATTTTATCTCAAGGATATTATTACAGAAGGCAATAATTGGAAGACTCTCAGAGAGAATAGTAAACATCTGAGCGGGGATTTAGAGACAAAGGAACCACAATCTGGGATAACTGCCAACTGTGTGTTGGGCTGAGAGAGACTGTCACTGGGGTATCTTAACAAAGATTGGGTGGACAAGAGTATAGGGAATGAATCCCTACAAGTATGACTTACAGAGTATTTAATCAAAAATACTGGCTGAGCGTTGGGCCAAATAATTGCTCAATCTCAACTACAGATAATAGTCTCCATACTATTATTGATTAATACTTTCTACACAATGCAATGAAGTGCACAAGGAAATTGAACCTGTGCAGTAAAAAGGTTACTGGGTTGATGGCCAATAATCAATCCTAGAGTAAATTTTTAAAAGGTTGGTGCTCACTACAGGGGTAGTTGAGTAGAGAATCTATTTTAATGTCATATAAAGAAGAACTTTGCAAGTTGTGAACTGAGATTGCCACTGTGAATCAGAATGCTTTAAACTCAGCAGACCATCATGAGTTCGCGGCCTTGGAAGAATGAGTCACCAAGGTGGAGGAAGGAATGGAGAATGTAGCTAACTTTGGGAATAAGTTACTCAGCAAAGTAAACTTGTTGAAGAAGAAAGAAGGGAACCTCGTTCAAAAGGTCCTATTCCTGAAAACAGAGTGAGAAGCGGATCACGTTCATTTAAGAAAGTTTGGTGCGGATATTGAGAAATTAATCAAACAAATGGTGGAACTGAAAGCTCACAGATATGCTAGTGAGCCCAATATGGCCAGCGATGCCAAAGAGAGAAGTCCTCGCATGATACTTGAGAAGTTGAATACCCCAAGGACTATGCCACCTGCTTTCAATGTCATTTTGGAGATGATGCCCAAGTCATTTTGCAAGTTAACTGAGTAGCTGACTGAGAGAATCAGACAGAAAAGACTTGAAGGAATTTAGGGCAACGCCAAAATTGCCAACCTTCCATCAGGATAACGCCCCAGCATTTTTCTGACTGTTCGACATGACTATGAATGGCTACAGAGATCATCAAAAGGTGTTGATGGTCATGAACTGCTGGGACACCATCTGTCAAGACTTAGTGTTACCCCACCTGGAGGGGGACAGCTGGTCATATGCAGAGGCAAAGGCGGCCATCATGAAGGAGTTTGGGAGTTCAACCCGCATGTCAAAACACAAGCAAGAAATTTATGGGAATTCAATTCCATAAAGATGAGTCTCTTGCTAGCTTTGCAGATTGATTTTACCAGAAGTTGCAGATCCTGGCTGGAGCAAAAGTATTGGATGACTTTGATGCTAGAATTGCTTTGCAAGTGGCCCTTTGACCCTATTGCAATTTGCATCAAATGATGTCTTCTGTATTCACGACAGAGAAAACTACCTTGCAAATGGTAGACAACCTGAAGATTTTGGGAGTGACATTTGATGCCCCAAATAGAAGCTTCAAGTCAAATCTGGTATGAAATCTGAATCCCACAAAGGGAAACAAAGGAGAAAAAGAGGCTATCAACTGAACTGTGCCAGGAAATAAGCCCAAAGAATTCAGACAGTTAAGAAAGAAAGAGAAGGTCTGTTATCAGTGTGGAAGGAAAGGACATTTTGCTGTACACTGCAAAAGCCAAAGGATCAGATTAACGTGGTCTAGGTTAAGGAGACAGCAGCCACCAAGGATTTGGGAAAAGGGCCTGCTGCCTAGACAAGGGACAGTCTAGAGCGGCGGAGAAACCTGTTCCTCCTGATATCTTGAATGAAGAAATAGATATTAGCGATCTGTTCATAGATGACAAGCAGGATCAGCTATACCAAGTGGTCAATATGGATGTGAATGCCATGACCAGAGCTGGGGCAAAGAAGATTGACCCTGAGATAATCCAGGAAGTTGCCTGGCTGTATGCCAGACAACAGGTGGAGAATATTCAAACTGCTGAGAATCCTGAAGAGTTATCAGACGTCCCTTTAGATGAGGCCAATCTGTTTATCCCCCTCAGCGTGATAAAGGAATTGTTTTCTGAATTATCAGCACAAATTATTCACACCCTAATTCAGATAATAACGCCGCCATTCACTCAGTAAATACTATATTACAATACACTGAGTGTATGTATATAGATATAATAAGTGAATTGAGTGGGGGTGAGGGCAATTGTCAACAGCAGAGCGCCCATCAATATTGTGTTAACCAAGCTGGTAAAGAGGTTGAAGATCTCTCCAGACTTGGAACACAAGAGAGAATATGGAACAGCTGGGCCAAACACCACCGTTTCCTGTGGAGCATATTGTGCACTGCCACTATGATTCAGGTTGTTGGTGGTATCTGCACCAGCGATAGTTTTGGCAAACCAAAACTATGACATCCTTATTGGAATGGAGTTTTTACAGAAGTATGGAGTTAAATGTAACTTCAAGAATAATATGTTGACCATCCTGGGTCAGACGTTACCATTGGTATACCATAAGGACAGCGAAGCTCCATTGAATTGGAGAAACAACTTCATTAATCTGATATACAATGATGGCATTGTACCAATTTGATACCAATTAGTTAGTAGGAAGTGACGTGAGATGCCAGCGGAAATACTAGAAAACTGGGGAATTCCATTAAGGATTAAGAAAGAGAGGATTCTACCATCCAGATTGCAGATAATAGTTGACACAGGGTTGACTTTGGAGATTCCTGAGCTGTTGTATGGGGAAGTTGGAACCCTTAGAAGAAGTCCAGGGTGGAGCCATGAGTGGCTCACATGATAATAAAGCTGGGCCATGGAGAAATTCGAGTTCTTCTGGAGAATTTGAGTGAAAAACTGATGAAGATCAAGAGGAATCAGATCATGTTTATTCATCTGATCCTGATAGCTGAATTGTGATGATCATGATTTTGGGTCTCTCAATGAAATGAGATTGCTGGCCGGGGTAGCTGAAAGCATCAACCTATTGGTTGATTGGGAGCAGCTCGCTGATCTGCCAGAAGTCCAGCAGAAGGAGGTGCTCAAACTATTTGAGAAATATTGGGAAGTGTTTGCTCAGGATGACCACAATTTGGGATGCACATGAGATGTAATTCACAAGGTTGACACTGGGGAAAATCTACCAATAAGGATGAGACCAATCCAAAGATCAAAAGCCACCAAAGCGGTAGTGGAGGATGAAATCAGCAAACTAGTAAAGCATGGGCTTCTAGTTCCATCATCAAGTTTCTGGGTGAGTCCAATTCTGATTGTGAAGAAGAAGGATGGATCAAACTGGGTGGTGATTGACTACCGGAGGCTGAACAAAATTATGAAGAAGGATTTGTATCCCCTACCAAGGATTGACGATGTGCTAGATTGTTTAGGAGAAGCGAAGTATTTCTCCGCAATATATCTAATCTCAGGATATTGGCAGATTGACTTGCCAGAAGAAGACCAAGAAAAATGTGCAATTATTACCATGCAGGGGTTATACCAGCCGATGAGGATGCCCCAGGGTCTCTGCAACGCGCCTGCGACGTTCCAGAGGGCCATGGACGCAATATTAAGCGACCTGAAGTTGTCATGCATCCTGGTATATCTGGACAGTATCAACGTGTTCAGTAGGATGTTTACTGATCACTTCCACACTTGGAATAATTTTTTAAGAGACTGTCCACAGCTAATCTGAAGATCAAGCCAAAGAAAGTGCCACTTCTTCAAGAAAGAGTTGGAATACCTGGGATTTGTAATCAACTCAAGTGGATTGCAGCTGCAAACCCAGAAAATAGCAGCTATAGAGTGTATGGCTGTACTGAAGAGTGTCCAAGACATCCAAGTATTCCTTGGGATGGTCAGATACTATAGAAGATTTATTCAAGACTTTGCCCAAATAGCTGAGACATTATTCCATTTATAAAAGGATCTGAAAAAAGGATTCATGTGGAATGAAGAGGCCCAGGACTCCTTCGATGAGTTACGCCAGTATTTGATAGATTTTCCAATTCTGAAATATCCAAATTTTGATTGGGAGTTTATCATTCAAACTAATGCTTCATTGATGGCGATTGGCGCTGTACTAAGCCAAGTAGATGAGCTTGGGGACGAGCATCCAGTGGCATATGTGAGCTGGACACTCTCAGCCGCTGAGAAGAACTACACCATGACTGAGCATGAATGCCTTGCGGTCATTTATGCATGTAAGCAGTTTTGGGTGTGTGTCCATGGAACACACTTTAAGGTGGTGATGGACCACTCTTTGCTGCTTTAACTGCACAATCTAAGGGAACCAGAAGGATGACTGGCCCAATGGGCACTTAAGCTTCAGGATTATGATTATGAGATAGTCCACCAAGTGGGGGCTTCTCATCAGAATGTGGATGGCTTATCGCGGTTGCCAATGGTCCAATTGGTATACCCGCAGGCAGATGAGCTATTCCAGAGAATGGTCAAAGGAAGAATTGGGGATGAGCCTTGAGAAATCCAAGGTGCGCTTCAAAAAGTAATGGAAAACACTGAGACTATGGATGGACAAGTATTCAAGATGATCAATGGGAAGCAGCTATTATTCCAAAAACTGTCAGAAAGAGCAGCAATAGTACAAGCAGCTCACAAGGTTGTCGGGCATGGAGGCCTGAGGAAAACAACTGACCATATTCGCTAGTATTATTACTGGGAATCAATCAACTACAATGTCACGGATCATCTGGCTTGTTGCATTGAGTGCCAGCTTCATAAACCACACAAGAATAGAACTGGATACTGAATGGTCCGCCCTCGATTTGCCTGGCACACGGTGTCCATTGATGTGATGGGACTTCTGATGATGAGCACAGGGGGAGTCAAGTACATCATAGTTGCCAACAACCATCTGATGAGATGGGTTGAGATAAAGGCCCTAACCAGAGTAGACGCTACCAGTACTGCGAGATTCATCCTGGATCAAGTGGTATACTGGCATGGATGTCCGCAAGTCCTGTTGAGTGACAATGGGACCAACTTCACATCTCATGTGATCCTGAGGTTAAATGAAATAATGTGGATTCAAGGAGCTGTGTCAGTACCATACCAGCTGGAGACAAACGGACTGGTAGAATGGGTCAATGGGAAGCTGGCCATGACGCTGAGGAAGCTAGTTGCAGGGAGAACTTCCGCATGGGAAATGTACCTGAGTTTGATGATGTTCACCTACAACATTAGTCATCATACGGCGATGGGAAAGATGCTGTTTGAATTATTATATGGAAGAAAGGCTGCGTTGCTGCCAATTTTATATTCAGTGGTGGAACCTACATCAGGGATGAGTACTGAGCAATACCTGAACTGAAAGATGAGTATCCTGATCAACATGCAATCACAAGCATTTGATACAACCTTGAAGAAAAGGATATGAGCGAAATTGATGGATGACAAAAACTGACTGGCCTTAGAAGAATATCAAATAGGGGAAAGAGTCACCTATTGTGATATGCATGGTTTTGGATGAAGAAACAAATTAGATGCTTTGTGGTTGGGTCCATTTAAAGTAGTCACTAAGACGGCAATCAATGCTTACTCCATCAAGAATCTCTTGGATGGAAGAGTTGTAAATTGAATCCATGCTAAGTATCTAAAGCATTGGATCGAGGAAAAAAACAAAAGAGTTCCTGAAAGGACCAATGAATCATTAAGTTGGTCATGTCCTGATGATTAGGTCAAGTCTGAAAAAGGACCTCTGAACTAATCTAGATGGTTAAGTCCAAAAAAAGGACCTCTGAACCATGGAAAACTGGCAGGTTTAAGTACCCAGGTCCCAGTTTGGGGAAAAAATAAAAAGATGGACCTCTGAACTGAAACAAGGTCAAGTCCCATAGTAAAAAAGAAGAATAAAGATAAAAAATTGATAAAAGATATTGGAAAAAATTATAAACTGCATATATAAAAAAGCCAATATATTTTTATAATTTTTATTTTTTATTGATTGTCCTCAGTATGGGGATGATTCTGCCTATGTCACCTCTTGGGGAGGGAGGATGAATCGTGGTAGAAATAAACAGCCTGTCAAAATTGATATGCAATTGGACGCTTGCAAGGGCAAGACCTACACAAAACCACGTTTGTTGAGCAGATGCCAAGCCCTGAGAAAAAGCAGCTAGGGGAAGGGAAATTGAGATGTCAGAAGATGCCAATCACAAAACCCTGGAGCGGGAAGGAAAGCAGCAGTATAAAAAGAGGCAATCAGAATAACCCCCAAGTAATCCAATATGGCACTGGAGCTGGAAGATTAGTCCTGAGCGCCTGCTGATGGGCTTCATCAAGGACACCGGACATGTGGGCTGGCAACAAAGAAGAAATACTTGATGGGGGTTGCCAAATCATGCCCCCTATCAATGCCATCAGTGGAAGATACTGATGGGAAGCTCTGGAGAAGAGATAGTTGTGCAGAGAGCAGATTGCATCCTGCAAGCAGTGACTACGGGCTTTGCAGAAGCTAAAGCTGAATGATTGGTGGAAACCAGGTGAGGCTGGAAGCTTTGTAGACCAACTTTGAAGAACTTGGCCAGCAAAGCGAAGAGCATAAGCGGCAGTATATTGATCTAGAAGGTTATCAAGATCAGAGGGATTCAGCACTAATATCAAAGCCTTGGTGACTTGGGCCCAGAGTTCAGTGTAGGGGAGCTCAAAGTGTATGCTGTTACCAATTGAGAGCTCAGAAACCAGAACAGCGGGTTTGTAAAATTGACTGAGTCAGAAGAGGAACTCAGAAGCAAGTCTGACCCAGCCAGAAACAACAATCCAGAGCAACTGGCATAATCTCAGAGCATCTACGATGATGTTTGGAGCATCAGCAAAAGGAGCTGAATCCAGGAGGGTTTTGAAAGTCCAACTATGGAATGACTGAAGAGGAAGAGTCAGCAGAGAGTTGTTCAAAACAATGGCCAGCCTGGTTTCAGAGGGATTAGTTACCATTTCTGGTAATTCGATGGAAGGACTAGCCACCTGCGCCAGACTAGGCGTATGAGTCCTGGAAGAACCATAAAAGAGGTTCTGTCAAGCATCCTGACTCATCTGCTGGAAGAGATGGAGGTCTGAATCAGACAGACTATTGAGGAGCTGCTGGTAGTGAGATTTGGAATTTGACATATGAGCTGGATGAGAGGGGGATGTTTTACTTATATAGAAGTTGGCATTATGCACTCTATAATCCATTAAGCTCCAATTTTGGGGAAATTAATCTCAAAATTAATGAGATAAGCTCTTCAAGGGAAGAATTAGGAATGAATTACAGCCAAGAGGTTATAAGCAAAATAACGAGGGTGAATAGAAAAAGTATTCTTAATTAAGCCATGAAACGAACATTGATGGCAAGAGTCTCCTGTCTAGGATGAGGAGAAAATCAGGAAATCAAGGACGCCAGACCAAGAATCCTGAATATGACAGTGGGTCATATACCCTGACAGGGGGAAAAATGGAACCTGGGACTAATATTGTCATGAGTAAATCAATCAGCTCAGCATGACAGAAGGTCATGAGGGCCGCGCTCTGAGAAGGCAGTAGCAAGGAGGAAGAGGAAGAACGCCATATGCTGAAGGTCATCCCAAGCTGCGTTTAGTATTGATGAGTGTACTCCACTTTAGCCAATGAAGTATTCAACTAGGTGTCCAAAATGGTGTTCTCATGCCCAAGTCCTTTTATTGCTGGAAATCTAGACAAGAGGGGGATGTGTTGGGATTTTTGCCCATATTACCAGCCTGCTAGATTACCTGGTATCTCTAGGGGAAGATTCCCTAAGGCGAAGTTAATTTGAAATTGGCTGGCCTGAGTTTTGGAGAAACTATGTTTGGGGGTGTTGATTATTGGCATTTGCAGCTTGATTCTGCCGAGTTGGTTTTGCACAGGGTATGAGCCACTGAGAACGAAATCATACAATATGAGGATCGCCAATTTATAATAAAACTTTAATAAATTATGTATGGAGCTATTGCCCCTTCTTACGACCTTTATTTTACTATAAATTGCAGACTTCTCTGCGTGCTCTTCTTTTCTCCAAAAAAACCTTTTCTTCTTGTATCTTCCATCAAACTCTTTATACCTCAGTTCCTCAGACAGATGCATCCTCAGCTTGGTACTCTTCTATTCTGCTTTCCTTTTCAAATTACTCTTATTTATATCAAATCTTGGCATAAATCCTCTCAATTTGCCAAATGCCTCATTTTGATGTGCTTAGATTACCAGTACCAGTTCAATTTCAGCAGATTCCATATATTCCGCTATATCGACTTAGGGCTTATCATCCAGTCATATTGGAATTGTGACAGGGGGAATTTGGGGTATTCACCTATTTTATATCCATCGGGGATCAATCTGGATGAATAACTAAGATCTCATTGGGTGGAGCTGCTGACAAGATAGGGGCATCTGATAGTGATTAACTATCAGGTGTTTTAATTGGGATTGGTTGGGTTTCATCACCAACTGATTGGGAATGAATAGCAAGTTGTGAGGTGAGTGATGTCGCCTTCAACTAGCGAATCAATTGGTTGGTGAGTGACTGCCTTAATGGGTAATAAGTCCCATTACTTAAGCAGGTCGCTAGCCAAATATGGTTGGTTCGCTTGGATTGAGAGAAAAATGTTAGGGACACGTTTTCTGAATCTTTAAGTTTTAGGTCTCAAGGATGTCCAATTACAGAATCCTAGCTAGGGTGGGGAAGACCATTGCTGCCAATACAAGGATGGGTGATTCAATGGCAACGGCTGTTGTTTTATCAAAGAGGTGTCAACTTAGGGTCAGACAGCCGAATCCCCTACTATATAATTCCCTAGAATTTACTATAATAAAAAAACCCTTGTTTTAAGATAACAAGTACTTTACAGTTATATTATTAATTTGGTGTATAGTTAGACTATCAGCTTCTATTGTGTCATTCTATCTAAAGGATATTATTGCAGAAGGCAATAAATGGAAGACTCTCAGAGAGAAGAGTAGAGATCTGAGTGGGGATCTTGAAATTAAGGAACCACAATCAAGGATAGCTGCTGACTGTGTGTTGGGCCAAGAGAGACTGTCACTTGGGTATATTAATGAAGATTTGGTGGATAAGAGTATAGGGAACAATTCCCTACAAGTACAATTTTAAGAGTATCTAATCAGAAATACTGGCCAAGCGTTGGGCCAAATAATAGTTCAATCTCAACTATGGATAATAGTCTCCATACTATTATCAATTCATATTACATTCTACACAACATGACGAAGGAACAAGGATTTCAAACCTGTGCAGTAAAAAGGTTACTGGTTAATGGTCAATAATCAACCATAAAGTAAATTTTTACTTAAGCCTAAGGCCCAAAATCTACTATTAGTATTAGTTCTAAAGCACCAATCATTTACAGTTTTAGCGCCAAATTTGTGACCAAATGAATTTAGGATTAATTCTTTTCAGTTCACCAACTGGTAGGATTAACTTGACACCCAGGCCATTTATATAAACTTAGCAAAATAAAATGGCGAGACATTGTTCAAAAAATCATTTTCCAGTTGCTAAACAGCAGTATCCATTATATGCCCTTGTATACTGGTTTTCCAATATCAGATATAGAATTACTATCCTAGTCTACTTTGGCCTTAAACTGGAATACTCCATTTACTAATTTAATCCTTGATTTTGTATTAGTACTATTCAAAGTACTTTATTTCGACTTTTCTTTCTTGTTGCAAACACTTTTGCAACCCATTCAATTCAAGACTAAATCTAGTTTGATAATCTCATAGAGGAGATTAGTCTGCGCCCATGTCTGGGAGCAGTTGGGCAAGCAAGGCAAGAGGAGCAGGCGGAAGGCCCGCGGTCTCTAACGTTTGAAAACGCCCCAAAGAATCTGGCGGAATAGAAAAAAATCTAAAAAAACCAGCGGTCACAATTTACCCAGAGATACTCGCATGGCAAGCACGATGCAACCAGTACATCAACACGCCACACTCTCAGCCACTTTTGTCAGTGGAATTCGGAGTCTGTGTGTATCTGGACATCCAAAAAATGGCCTTATGGGAAAAATTTTGTGAAGATGTACACAAAATTTTCCCAACCGCAGTGTACGTTGCACCTCACTCCATGTCACGCGGTTGGCTGGACCTGGGTTTTGAAAGCAAAATAGCAGCAGATGAGGCTGCAGCAGTGCGCGTAGTGGTCAACCTCCCCGAAGGGCAATGGGTCGTCGAAACCAAATGCACCAGATGGACAAAATCAAACCAAATCTTCCTCACGTTTGACTTTTTGCCTACTATGGTAAAACGTGACATTTTGGAGCAACACTTGAAAGATGGTCTCGCCATATATGGCGAAATACAATCTTTCAAAATGTAACGTTTCATGCTGATGCCACACCTGTGCACCGGCAAAGCCATCACAGTTCTGACCCCAACTGAGGAGATCATGAAGGACCTAACCCAGATCCCACACTCCACTTTTATTGATATCGCAGGGCACACCACCCACCTGTTCCAGGTGACCGTAGACAGTGCGCCCCCCATTTGCACCCACTGTGATGTGTTTGGCCATAAGGTGCACACATGCCCCATCAAGGAGGGCGTCACATTCCAAGAGCACCCCTCAGCGGCCATGGCCAGCGGAGAGGCGCACTATGAACCAACTGCAAGCACCAAGGAGGCTTTCCCGTGGGGAGCACAAGGCTGCTACCTAATGGTAAAGCCCATCTCCCCGCAGGAGCGGAAGAAGGCCAAGCAGGCCCATAGAGCTGCGGCCAAGGAAGCAGCCAAGGCCACCACCACTATCCCACACTCACAACACCAGGAGGACATGGAGACCTTCGTGGTGGAAGCGACTTGGGAATCCATCACCCAAACAGATTGGGAGGCCCATGCCAAGCGGGCCACTCAATATGAGGATCTGATGGGAGATTCGATCTCACCCAATTGCTGCACTCAAGCTCCAGTCAAAACTGACTTGGGACCTATCCCAATTGAAAATTTTTTTTTGCCCCGCTTGACGGTGCACCAGTCTTATCTGCACTGCAAAAAATTCGTCCGACGTCAGGAAAACAAAAAGCAAAGGCCAAAGCCAACATGACTCTTTCCGCAAAAATTAACAAAAACCCTGATAGCGTTGCTGCTAACACCCATGCTGCTGTGAAAGCCCGTGGGGAACTTGAAGAGGCTGGTGGGCCTGGGGCCCACCCCCTCGCACCTAAGGTGCAATGGGGGAAACCTTCACTCTAGGGATGCTGAATATTGCCAGACTCAAGGCCTCCCCATCCTGGGCTAGGAAACTGAGTTTTTACAAAACAATTTACCCATGGATATCCTGGCCATCCAGGAGTCCCACTGTCCACGAGGTTCTGAGGAAGCTTGGAAAACAATGCTCCTTCCATCCTTATCCTTTTGGTCAAAGTACTGTGGGGTGCTAATTCAGAAAAATAATTTTTTCAAATTCACATCCTCAGAAACATTCCTAAATGGCCGAGTGCTCATTGTCACCTTCTTGTGGGCTGACGTTGCACACACAATTGTCAACATTTATGCCCCAAACGGTGCACATGAGCGTCAGGAATTTTTCTCATTGGTCAAATCCCTCCCGTTACCCCCTGATTCTTTCCTAGTTGGCGACATGAACTGTTGGCTAACCTCACCAACGGACCAGTGGCCGCCCTCACCCAACGCCCCACAAGGTCACGTAGAACTATGTGTTCTAAAAGCCACCCTTGGGTTAATGGATGCGCTACTGTGACATGCCCCACTGCTCAAAAACATGACGCGTCCCCATGTCCACAATGGCCAATTAAGGTCCATGACCCGCATCGACCTTATTCTAACACTGGCGAAATTCCAACCCCACATCTCCCACTTAAAACAACGAAAATGGAATTCTCTGACCACCGACTGGTCTCGATAAAATACCACTTACCCATCACAGTTGAAAAGGCCCCACATTGGTGCAAAATCCGCCCCCCCGAGCTCACATCACCAGGATTTTCCATGTGGGTGGAAGAGGCAACTTTGGCAAAAGAGTTTGTTGCACCGTTTTGTGCAGACCCCATTTCCACATGGGAAACTTTCAAAGAGGACACCATCCACCACTATCGCCATCTCTCCTCCAGATGCTCATGAGCCACATCGGTGGTTATCTCGCGCACTTTGGCGGAATTGGCCCACTTGGAGTCCAACATTTCAGCCACAGGATACTGCCCTGCATAGGGCTGGAAGTGGGCGGAGGCAGCCGCCCACCTCAATGCACTTGAAAGGCAACACAAACATCGGGTTTGTGTCCAATACAGGGCCACACACATCACTAAAGGTGACAAGTGCACCGCATACTTCTTTAAAAATTTTTTCACACCACGCCAGAGCGTGGCCTGTACACAGGTGCGAAGATCAGATAATTCCATTGCGGACACACCAGCTGAAGTGGCAATCAAAATGCAAAAATATTACTCCAAGTTATACCGAGCTGAACCAATTCAGCCAGCTGAAATGGCAGAATTTCACAACCAAGCTCATATCCGCACCATTTTCTGATACCCAGAAATAATGAATTTAATTATTCCAAACAAATTATGGACAGCCATTCACGGTGCACAAAACTGAAAATGCCCAGGCCCAGATGGCATTCCATATGAGTTCTACAAAAAATATTTCAAATATATATCCCCATTGCTGCTAGCCTCACTTGACCAAAGCCTGTTGGAAATGCGCCTCCTACCAGGAGGACATGAGGCCTTTACTGTCACACTCTTCAAGAAAGGGGATAAGCTTGACTTAGCCAACTGGCGCCCCATTTCTCTAACAAACACAGACACCAAAATTTTAACAAAAATCATGGCTAACTGTTTAGGGACTGTAGCATCTGCCACCATCTCCCCAGAACAATTCAGTTTCATCCCCAGAAGGTCGATTTGGGATAATGTGCACTCTGTGGCTAATGTATGTCAATCCACAGCCTCTGGGGCACTTGTATTCTTGGACCAACAAAAGGCATGATAGAGTAAACTGGGAATACCTTAGGGCCTGCCTCCATCAATTCCGCCTACCCCCCGCTTCATAGAATGGGTGATGCTGCTCACGGAATCTGCAACAATGGCAGTGCGTGGCCCAGGCTTCCTAACGGAAGTAGTCCGCCCTCAAAGGGGCCTGCGACAAGGGGACCCCCTCAGCCCACTCTTATACAACTTCAGCCTTGACCCACTACTGCGAAATGTGAATGCCCAACTCACTGGGGTCCATGTGTCAGGCCAAACCCCAGTCAAGATGATGGCATTTGCAGATGATTGCGTGGTGGGGGTGTCTAATAACAAAGATGCACGCGCACTTGAAGCCCTCATCCAGGAATATTCCCGGGTAAGCAACGCAGCACTGAACGCCTCCAAAACCGAAATCATCCTCCTTGGTCGGTTTCAGAACTGCTGGGCCCCAGCAATCAGTTCCCAACCCGGCCCATCTGCTTGCCCACGTCCACGCCTTACTAATTCAACACACACCGCTCCACTGGTGCTCCCCTTCGTGCCACGTCCCACCATAGGACTGGTGCGCCATTTGGGCGTGTGGATGGAGGCAGGCGGATATGCGTCAGCAGTAATAGAATGCTGTATACTGGACAACGTGACAAAGCAAATCGCCTCTCTCAGAGCCCACCCTACTACCCTCACTGGCAGGGTTGTTCTTGCCAACTCTATGCTCCTATCCAAAGTCTGGTTCGGAGCCCACGCCATCCCCTTCTCACCAAGCTTCTTCAAATCCCTGTATGCTTTGCTGCAAGGATGGCTTAGGTCAGGTTGCCCTCCACCAGTACAGCTAGAGGTCATGTTTGGCCCTCATCATCAAGGTGGCATGGGCCTGCTTGACTTCAAAGCCCATGCTGCCAAGATCCTGGGCACTTGGATCACGGCTGTCACTGCCCCTACACTCCCATCCCAACACTGGTCCCGCGCGGCCCGCTCCAACTTCTCCCAAGCCTTGGGCCTCAACAATCCATCAAACCCCCACTCCCTGATGAAATACCTCACATCACACACATCGGCCACACGTCCTCACGGGACTAAAACCCACTACAAACGAATCCTACTTTCCATGCGAAGCGCAGAGTGGAGAATTTATATTAGTGGACATACAACCCAAAGAGGCTGCCCCTCTCCTCAGTTCACACAAGAGGTACAGGGGCTACCCATCCATGATGGCGTGATCCCCATTCGACCCCATGTCCTATCCAGGGTGGACTACTTGGACATGATGGACATCCCTTACTCAACTGAGACCCAAAAGACTATCTGGAAATATGCACACCATCCTCTGTTGCAGCCTCAAGTCCGCTCCCATGTGTGGCGCTGCCTGAGGCGGGTGTATCATACAGCTGAGCGCTCTAACGCTTTACACTCATCCTGTGTTGTGTGTGGCCAGTATGGAACGTTGTTCCACCGCCTGGAGAAGTGCCCCACCTCTAAAGTGATATGGCGCGAAGTCCAACGTCTGCTAGGCCAGGATCAAACGCATCCCTTCAGTCTGTCAAGAGATATGTTTGCTTCATCAATGGCCTCCCCCCTCCCACCCTCCCTCCGTGCCCTGGTGGTTGCAATCGCCATGTGGACTATCCACACGATTGTCTTGGATGCCATCGCTGGCTCCATCCCCACCCTCTCAGAAGCTGTCCACAGATTCCAGTCTCATTTGGTGGACCACTTTCAAGCGTGGATGTTTGGATATCTCCCACCGCGTCGCTGACAGTTGGTCTCCTCCTGGTTCCCAGTCTGGTTCATCAAATCAGACCCCTTCCTCCACACGTGCTCAATAGTGGCTACGGCCCCTTCACACGTTCCCTCCCCCTCCCAATAAGTGGCGTTCCCGCTGGCAACAAGAGATAGCATCGCTTCTCTGGGGTGCCTCCCCTGGTACTAAGTTTGTTTTCCTGAGTCATATTTGGAAGTGCCTGTCCCATGGTCGGCCTTCCCGCAATAAATTTAAAAAGTACCTTTATTTCCTAATTATATAATTTACATATACTTCTATTTTCTCAAGTTGTAAATTTTCTAGTTTTTACTATACCTTGATATAGGTTTTATTAAATTTAGTCAAACAACTTTTGTTTTAGTGATAAAAGTATTCTTTTAAAAGGAGCTAAAGAGCTAATTGCCTTAGTGATAAAGTCTTCCACTAATTAGATCAATGCTACCAAGACTAATAGTAATGTAGCCTCTGAAAGCACTGACAACTATTTTGTTATCCAAAAGAGACAACATTAAGGCTAAGGTAATTTTTATAATAGTAGCACTCAGTCGTTTACAATTGAGACACTGGAAAATGGCAAAGTGTTTAATGCAAAACCTATTGATAACTAACTTGCGTTGGCACAGGAAAAAGATAGTAATTATAATATAAATATTATAGATGATACAAAAGCCAGGCCCCTGTGCAAGGTAATTGATAGATTAGAGTAATCAAGAGTTGCATTGCCATAAATTGGAGATGATCTTAATTTATAATTTCCACTAACTAAAGGACCAGATGATGTTGTTGATAGTATTCAATACTATCCATTGAAAAACCTTTTAAACCTTGGCGCAGAGGCAAGGTAATCCATTATAAATTTTTATAGATCAACATCAACTAGCAAGAAACGATAAAATCCTTTTATCTATATTTATAGTAAACATATTAGATTAAACATACAAATAATTACTTAGATGGCTGTTCATACCAATCGCAGCCCTTCCCCACTAGAACAAAAATCAGATATCAAAGATGAGCGTTAGGTAGAATAGGATTATCTAGAAGATTGTTCCATAAGGCTAATACTTGCTTGTTGCCCCTTTTTATACTTTATCCAGCTATTCGAGGTTTTTAATCAGAAAATAAAAAAGGGGGTTGAGCTTTAAGGGTTTTTTGGTGGTGGGAAATTATACAACACTTTTGCAGTGTACCCATAAGCTTACAGGATTAGTGTTGCTAGTTACTATCTTAGCAGCTTGCAGCTCATAGACAAGGCATTAAAGTAATTCCCTTAATGTCTATTGTAGTCAGCTCATCAGACCTTGCTCACTTAGTTTGGTTGGACAGTTTTTCTATAGAGAGGTTCAGTTACACATATTAGATACTAGCCAACTATTTGAAGGCACATGATTATCCTTACTGATTAGATATTCCTCTAATGCTACTTGATGTAGCATCAATGTCTCACTGGAATTGCTCATCTCCATACTAGCGTTATCCTTGTTGAAACTCTTAAACATCTTTAAAACATTGGCTTAACACAATATGCAAAGGAAACCTTGAGCACCTTTTCTTGGCGTAATCAGCAAATTAGGTGTCCTCCTAAATGAGAGTTTTATAAATCCAAGTCTGGTTACTGGCAATCTTCTTCTGTAAACACAATATAATGGAAAACAAAATGATAATCTTAAGAACTTCTGGTTGAGTACTTTTATAAGAATGGAATAAATTTGGGTGATATACTTGCTATACGCCAGAAGAGTTTACACAATGTCAAGCCCACTGAGCAATTGAGCGGACAATATGAAGATTGCCAGTCCTCAGAACTCTTAATAAATATAATAAAATATGAAGCAATTGCCCCAACGACACCTCTTTATTTAAAATCAATATTTTATAGCAGATGTTCTCTTCTCCGCTCTGTTCTCTATCAACAATATTCCTCCCTTCAATTGTCTCATCTATCCTAAATATCAGCGACTTCAGTTGATACTTCATCTTTGCCTTAGACTATTCAGTTCCACAGTTTTACATTGGCTCTGGCAGAGTATACTATTCTTAACCTTTCTTTGCCTTTCAAGGAGATCTAATATTTATTCATCAAATTTTAACATTGACTTATCACTTTATTTGGAAACAATCCAATAGTTATCCTACCTGACCCAATTTCGCCTTATCCCAGGCGCTTGAATTTTTGTACTCTGCAAATTGATGTCAGCGGATTTAGTTAATCCGCCATAGCTATTTGGTGCTTATTGTCCAGTCATATCAGAATCTCAACAATACCCCCCCCCCCTTTGACTGGACAATAAGTCTCCTATTGTTTATACGCTTAGAGGAACTTTGTATGTACTTGATTAATAATCCTATTGCTCGCAGGGTCCTTGATAGTATAGGCATCAACGCCTGTTTTCTCAATAATCTAAAACAGAACAATTCAAGGCTGTATAGCCTGGGAGGTAAAATTGCTTACACCCTAGTGCAGGTTTTGAGTTTAAAGCCTATACTGGCTATAAAAATTCTCAGTGTGATATATTTGTCCCAAGTTTGACCCACCTCATATATTTTAAAACAGAACAATTCATATGCTGGCCAAATTATGGTTCTGACCAAAACCATGCTGTTCATGGAATAGACCCAGCTCTCCATTTTTGAACTGAGCTACCCACTATGCCGTACATGATTATGGCTTGATCTTTTTTTTGGCTAAGCTGAAGGAGTATGATTTGGTTTGCAACTTGTTTAGTGTTCACAAGGTTAGTTAAGAAATGTTGGGGATCCATTCCGCTGTTATCTTCCCTCCAGGCATAGAGCAGTGCTGGAAGAGCTGGGATCATCCATATAGTGACTGGAAAGGACTCTTTCACGTGGCAGAATGGTAGCTAATATTGTAAGCGAAGATGTCAGTGGATAGGAAGGAGCTTTAATCTGAAGGTCAATCCACTACTAATTTCCGTAGTATGTTCACCAAGTTCCCATTTACTCACTTGACCACCCCATTAGAAGTGGTAATATGGGGCCAACAAACCTCCGTAGAAGGCCATCATCTCGTTAGTTTGGTAAGAATATGTGAGGTGAAGTTAGTTCCGTTATAAGTAAGGGTAAACTGAGGGTAGCCATATCACTGAATAATACATTCCATTATGAACTTGGCCACTGTGGCTTACCTAAATCCTTGACCGCCCATGCTTCTACCCACCTGTTCAAGTGTTAAATCACCACCAGAATGTATTTGGACTAGTTAGCTCCCATTGGCAGATGGCCAACAACATCAAGGAAAACCATATGCCAAGCAAAGTGTGGTTTCAATAACCAATAGAAGGTCCTCTGGTTAAACAGTTTTTCCACTTGGCACTAGTGGCAACAGGAGATTGAATTAAGAATATCAAAGTGCATGCTTTCACAGTAATACTGATGCCACAACAATTATAACACCTTGCGCGCTCCACCATGTCCAAGTTTCTTATGAGTGCTCATAATAATGCTAGGCTGTGCAAGGGTCACGGAAAGTTCACTATAGAGTCTCCAATCCATTTGTACACCTCTCAAATCTTTAAAAGGTGTTAGCTCATATCTCATTCAATATCTTTATGACTTGAGGCGGTTCTTCATTTTATTTACTGCTGAGAATTTTATCATAAATCACATCACTCAGATCTTATGTGATGGCAACAGTTGGCAGTCTCAACAAGCAATCAGCATTATGGAGTTTTGCTTCATGTCAATATATTATCTTGAGGTCATAAGCCTGCAGTTTGAGGGCCTTTCAGGCTAAAAGCCCTTCAGGCTCCTTGAGATTCTTCAACCAATGCAACAAAGAATGTTTATAAAAACTTTAAATTTTACTCCATGAAAGTAAGCCCTAAATTGCTTATATGCATACATAACCTTTAAGCGCTTCCGCTTGGTAACAGTGTAATTGCGTTCATGGCATTTCAGGCTCCAACTGCAGTGCGCAACTGGATGTTCCTCCCCCTCATCATTTTTTGGGATAGGACCTCCTCTACAGCAGAAAGAGACACATTGATCTGAAAAATGAACTTTTTATTGAAGTTTTGATAGTGCAACATTGGCGCACTGAGCAGCACCATCCAAAGTATGTCAAAGGAGCATCGACAGGGTCCGTCCATTTTAACATGGTATCCTTTTTAATAACTCAAACAGCGGACCTCCAACACAGTTAAAGTTGGTTATAAATGGCAGTAGTAGCCGACAATTCCCCAAAAATACTTTTATGTCACACTTACTGTTTGGTATAATAACCTTTCAGATAGCATCAACCTTGGCTGGTTGGGGCTTTAGCTCTGTTGCGTCTGCCACAAACAAGGTACTCCAGTTGGTCCTTAAAGAAGTGGCATTTACAGGGCTTGATCTTGATGTTGGCTTCAGTGAACCAGCATATACCTACTCTAGATGGTTAAGATGCTCAGAAAAGTTTGATAGAAGACATTGATGTCATCAAGGTAAACGAGGATGCACGACAGCTTCAGGTCACTAAGGATAGTGTCCATGGCTCGTTGGAATGTAGCTGGGGCGTTATATAGCCCATGAGGCATATGTGTCAGCTGGAAAAGCCCATTGGATGTGATTATGAAAAATTTCTCCTGTTATGCCGTGAGTAACTCTACTTTGCAAATAAACCCAATATCAGATCCATTGCTGAGAAGTAGAGATCCCCCTAAACAATCCAAAACATCATTTATATGAGACAAGGGAAACAAGTTTTTTAGTAATACTTTTGAGCTTCTGGTAGTCTATCACCGCTTGGCTGGTACCATAATTCTTTTTTTAAAATTATAATGGGCAAAGTCCATGGAACCTTGTATGGTTTGAGCATCACTTGCTCCAACAGCTTATCAATTTCCTTGGTGACAGCTTCTTCAGCTGCCCTTGATTAGTGGATTGGCAAAGACCTGATGGGGGATGATCTCCTATGTCCAGTCAATGGCCCCCCTCAAATGCACCCTAAATTGTGGTCATTGACAGCAAAAATCTCCTTATATCTTTATAAATAATTTTATTGCTTGATCCTTTTGTTCTTCTGATAACATCATTAAATAATTGCATGATACCACCGCCATTACGCTGGGCTGCAGCTTAATGGGTAGACCAAAATTACCAACCCAAACTCGTGAGCCTGAAGGACCTCCTCAACTGGGGTCAAGTGTAAATATGCCACTATTTGATGACAGCGGATTTGCAATGGGTTGCTTTGTAGATTCACTAGAAAAACCTTAACCTCTCCATGTCCTGGTAGTATATTGCCTGAAATCACATGGGGCTCAAGCCACAATTTCTGATAAGACCCAATGACCTCCCCATAGACCAGCTGAAACTTCCACCTCTAACTCAGTGTTTACTATTACTTGTATCTGGAGGGGATAGATATAGGTCCAGCAGCTCTGAATGGCAGCCCTTGATATTCATATATCTGCTGGGGAAGGGCCCAGGTCTTGATCTTTAGTCGATGGTAGCAAACAAGAATCACCCCGCCACTATATGCAAGGTTTATATGTCACATATGCACCGGATCCTTTGGAACTTCGCTTGAGGTAAAGTAAATTAGGATCTGCAGCCCCAAAATTTTGAAGGTCTCTCCGACATATCAATGACAGCCTCAAAGTGTTGCATGAAATCAGTTCCAATTAACAGGTCTTAATTGCTGTTTGGTAACACTATTGTTAGAGCTACAACAACAATCAACCCAAAAGTAAAAGTAGCGCGCTGTATGCTCCCACAGAGACTGTGCTTTCTGCTCCAGCGGTTGCATACACTATTAAATTTTATACATCAGGTTTTAACGTCAAGTTTGCAACCAACTTAGTGGAAAATATGTTAACAAGGCCCATATCTAATATAGCGCAAAATCAATTTTTTCCTACAAAAATGTCACTTTATGTAAACTCAGAAATAAAAAGAACATTGACATTTTATTACGTGGACATTTAGAGGAACTCTTTTCCCAAGGAGGATCGTAATCCCTTCACTGACTTTGGGTTGTTTTTTAGCAATAAAGTCTACTGGGAGGGCGACGTTTACACCTTTCAGGGAAGCTGCATCTGAGGATGGGTCCAGCTCTTCTAGGAGCTTGGTCGAACATTTGACAGGTGTACAGCTTCAGTTACTCCTGCGGTCCTTCTTCCACTGTGGCCTTGGCTTGTGCACATGTCAGTAGGTTTACCCCTCCGATCAAATGACAATATAAAAACTCGTCATTGTACAGGGGAACTTCCGATTTATACTACTATAGGTTCAAGTGTGACGTTTAGGTTTTGAATAGTGGAGGTAGAGAGTCCCGTCTCTGATCCACTTCATCTTTTCCCTGGTAGTATTGATCCTGCTGTATGTAGTGGACCTGACGGTTGGGACAACTCCATGCATGATGGCCTAGTGACCACATA
>JAKSZP010016652.1:0-22679 GCA_022478985.1 Massospora cicadina | reverse complement strand
ACACTCTTAATTGATAATTCCTTGACGGATGGACTTGCTTCCAGTGTTCCTTTTCTGACTTGGCCAGTTTTACAAACCAGCTGTTATATCAACTGAACTAGCCATTGAAATCCGCAAACATTTTGAACTCCCTATGCAGAATTGAGAATCCAAGTATTGAGGTTCTATCCATAGCTCTTAAATACTCCAATCTTAAAAAAGCTAGATTGAGACGTTGCACCCTATGCTCTGTGCTTTTCTGGCCAAGAACTTTAAAGTTGTATAATGAAGCTTCCGTCCTCTCCCAGCTTCCATCGCTCATTCTTCTTTTGCTTCCAAGAAGCTCATAGTCATAATCTTCAGGAATCCATCTGTTCCCTGCCTGACTATATCATATTGGTGCGTCCCATTGGTACCTTCCCCTAATGGATTTGGTTGAGGGCATGATTTAGAAAGCCCCCACCTAGTATCTCTTGCTCAATGACAGCTATTATGTCCAATGAACTTGACAAAGCCCATTGGCAAGCGCTCAAGATCAATCATCCACCTCTAAATCTAGATTGGAACTACTAGAGGCTATTACCTGGCTGCCTCTTATTGTTCTGTTGCTTCCTACCCCAATCCAGGGTATTGCATATGGCAAGTAACAATATCTCCATCTCTCTTCCCCTACTCACGTTATCACAGGGATCAGCCTCTGCTCAAGGAACTTGGATTTGAGTTGGGCTAGCCATTGCTAGCGTCCATTCTCGCATAAATTTTAACCGTTTGTTTACTCTTACTGTGATACTTCCTCCCTATCCCAAGAGGCGACATAGGTGGAATCATCCCCAAGTCAAGGATAACTGGTAAAATTTTTTATAGAAATTATTCTTTTTTCTGAAATATTTAATATATTTTTCTTATATTTTTAGCAAATTTTTATTTTGTCTTCTTTTTTATATAGGACATAATCTTCACTTGATTCAGCGGTGCATTCTTTAATTAATCCCTAAACTGTCTGAGGTATACTTAGACCTACCTGTTTTCTATGATTCAGAAGTCTTTTTTAGGACTTAACCACTATTTTGGTTCAGCGTTTTTTTTTCAGACTTTTCCAAATCATCAGAACATAACCATCTTAATGTAATAGCGGTCCTTTGAAAACACTCTTATATTTTCATCAATCCACTGCTTCAGGTATTTAGCATAGACTTAATTTAGAATCCTTTCATCCAATAGGTTCTTGATGGTTTAGGCGTCCATCACCGCCTTGGCAATAATCTCAAACGGACCCAACCACAAATCATGTAACATTTTTATTCACCTGAAACCATGCATATTAAATAGGCAACTTTTTCACCTATCTAGTATTTTGATAAGGATGGTCTTCTCTTATCATCCATCATTTTTGCCACGATCCTTTTTCTTCAAGATTTTATTAAATGCCTGCGATTGCATCTCATTAGGATATTAAACAATTGGATCAGTACTGCTTGGCACTCATCACTGATGTTTTACCACTGAATATAAAATCAGCAGTAAAGCAGCCTTCCTTCTATATAGTAAGTCAAATGGCTTTTTCACATTACCAGATGATGACTTATGTTATATGCAAACGTCAACAAACTAAGGTATGTTCCTCATGCAGAAGTTCTCCCTGTGACCAGCTTCCTCAGCATCACAGCCAGCATTCCATTGACCCCTTTTACTAGTCTATTTGTCTCCAATTGGTAAGGTAAAGACATGAATCCTCAGATCCCCATTAACTCATTCAATCGCAGGATCACATGAGATGTGAAATTCATTCTAATATTGCTCAACAAGGCCTGTGGGAATTCATTTCGATATACTACTTGATCCAGGATAAACCTGCAGTGCTTGTAGCGTCTACTTATGCCAGGGCCTTCATCTTAATCCATCTTGTCAGATGGTCAATTGCAACTATGCTGTATTTGATTCCTGGTACTCATAGCTAATTGTCCCATCACGTTGATGGACACTGTATGCCAAGCAATTCAGGGTGGACCAGTCAATATCAGGTTATCTTCTAGTAGGGTCTGTGCAACTGGAACTCCACACAGCAAGCGAGATAATCTGCTACATCGTAGTTGATGGACTTAAAGTAATAATACTGGCAGATGTGATTAGTCATTTTCCTCAGGCCTTCATGCCTGACAACCTTATGAGTGGCTTGAACAATAGCTGCTTTTTCCAAAAGCCTTGGAAATAGTAATTACTTCCCATTAATTTTCTCAAAAACCTCTCCATCCATGGTCTTGGTGTTTTCCATCGCTTTCTAAAGTACACATTGGATTTTGTGGGCTCATTCCAAATTTCTCCTTTTACCATTCTCTGGAATAGCACATAATTCTATCAGCATACCACTTGGACCTCTGGTAACCTTGATAAGCCACCCACATTTTTGATGAGAAGCTCTAGCTTAATGGACTATCTCGCTATTGTAAGCCTGTACAATGCTCATTGCAAGTCATCCTTCTGGTTTTCTTAAATTGTGTAGCCAAAGTAATGAGGAGTGGTCCATCACAACTTTGAAGTGCATTCCATGAATATACACCTGCAACTGTTTACATGCATAAATTACTGCAAGGCATTTATGCTCAGTCACTGTTTAATTTCTCTCATCTGCTGAGAGTGTCCAGCTCACATATGCTACATGATGTTTGTCCCCAAGTTCATCCACTTGGCTCAGGATGGCGTGGATCAGCAATAAAGAAGCTTCATTATGTATTATAAAAACCTCAATTTAAATTTGAATATTTTAATATTGGTGAATCTATTTAATACCTGAATAATTCGTTGAAAGAACTCTGGGCCTCTTCCCTCCAATTGAATGCTTTTTAGATCCTATAGTAAATGGAATAGGGGCTCAATAATTCTAGAAAAATCCCAAATAGTCTCCAATAGTACCTGACCATTCCAAGGAACACTTGGATATCTTGGACACTCTTCAGTACAGCCTTCTCTCTATGGCCTCAGTTTTCTGGGATTGCAGCTGCAGTCCACTACAGTTGATCACAAGTCCCAGATATTCCATTTCTTTATTAAAAAAGTGGCGCTTCTCAACTTGATCTTCAGGTTAGATGAAGATATCTCTTGAAGACTTCTTCCAAGTGATGTAAATGGTAAGTAAATGCCCTACTGAAAACATTTATATTGTCAAAGTACACCAGGACGCATGACAATTTTAGGTCATTCAATATGGCGTCCATGGCCCTCTGTAATGTTGCAGGCGCATTGCATAGACCTTGGGGCATCCTCATCAGTTGATACAGTCCCTGCGCGGTGATAACCACAAATTTCTCTTGGTCTTCAATTGGCAAATGGTTCTGCTAATTTCAGATATTAGATCTATTGCAGAGAAATACTTCGCTTCTCCCAAACAATCAAGTGCATATTTATTTCATGGTAGTGGATAATTATCATCTACTTAATCATATTTAGATTCTGATAATCAATTATCACCCAAATAGAGCCGTCCTTCTTCTTCACAATTAGGATAGGGCTCACCCAGGGATTCAGTGACAGAATTAGAAGCCCATGCTTCATTAGTTTACTTATTTCTTACTCCAATACTGCTTTGGCCATCTTCAACCGTCAAATTGGTCTTACTGTTATTGGAAAATTTACCCTGGTGTCGATTTTATGGATTAAATTTCTCATGCATCCCATATTGTGATTGTCCTGGGTGAATACTTCTCAATATTTGTTGAACAATCCTAACACATCCTCCTGCTGTCTATCTATCAGATCAGCAAGTTGCTCTTGATCAATCAATAGATTAATACTCTCAGCAACCCATGCCAGCAAGCCCTTCTTATCATAGGTCCAAAAATCATGGACTAATAAATTGATATTAAATCTTTTTATAATTTTTATAATTTTCTAATTTTCTTTTGCAATGAAACTTTTAACCTACAATTAGGTTCAGAGGTTCTTATTTTTTATTTCATCCAAACTGGTTCTGAGTTATAATTTGACATAGCAGTTCCATGGTTCAAAATCTTATTTTTTTAAGAATTTAATATCTAATTTGATAAGTGGTCCTCTCTTATAACTTGACCAAAATATTAGAACAGGACCATTTTAATGGTTCCGTAGTCCTCTGGGAACATTAAAATTATTTTCTTTTAGATCCAATACTTTTGGTTTTTTAGTATTGACTTCTTCACTATACGACCAGCAGCGGTGTTTCTTCACATATAGGAAACACTTGATGACTTTGGCAATACTTGTAATGTTTCATTTAAAGAATCTTAAATCCCAACTCGTCATTCTTTTTAACAGATCCTAATTCATTTTGTATTTCAGCAACTGAAGCTTGAGTTTTCATATCATTATATTATGAATTCTTTGGCAATTGTCAGTTCCGTTCAATTGCTCATATCATTTTTCTTTAAAAACGAATTTTGGCATTCATTGCCATCCAAAACGTTTGAAGTAAAACCACTGACAGCTCTTAAAACAATCCCCTAAACACTAATATTGATATAGTAAAATTATCTTCATATAATTCTATCTTAAATAGATGATCCTCGTCTTCTACAATTTTAGCCTCGTTGATTTAATAATATTGGGTCAAATTATTTCTTCACTATCTTGGATCAATCACTATATTTTTTGACCTTGTAATCTTCATTGGTATTACTATCCAATACTCTGAAGCGATTGCTTTCCGTTTAACTCATCCAATGTCTCATCTGGTATCTCATCTAACACCTCGCTCCTCAGGACCTTTCAAGCGGACCCAAATTAAATCTGAGTTGGCCCTGCTGATCCTCAAGACTATCTGAAGTAGACCCATTTTCATCTGAGTTGGGCCTACTGAAAATCAACATCTGGAGTAGATGACAGGTGGAACAGGTTTTCTTGCAGCACTAGAAAGCTCCATATCTATGCTGCAAGTCCTTTTCCCAACTATTGAGTATCTTCTTTGCATATTTGCTTTATAGAGGTCACATTTGCATTTTTTATTCTTCCTTTTCTTTGATTGTATCACTAGTTGCTCCACGTCTGAGAAGAGTGAACGCAATTTAACGTGATTCACTTCAAGTTCCATATCCAATAAAACTTCCCAGACTAAATTTCATTCTTTCTTCTTCAATGACATTTTCACTAGTAACTAGTTCCTAAAATTATAAATCTTTGACCCCTTCCTTATATGACATCTTGATTAACATATCCTACTCAACTACACCTCTGTAATGAGCACCAATTGTCAACATGTTGAGGATATGCTGCTTATTCACGAATAAAAATCTCTAATTGATAACTTGCACAGGTTTGGTTTGTGCTCTTCACGTTGTCTGATGATATATGATATATAATTGATAATAGTATGAAGACTATTATCTGTAGTTGAATAGATGACCTGTTTTTATTAGACCACTCTACCTTTTTTCTCCTTAAAAACACTCCTGATGTCTTCAATAGGGTTTTATACCCTTACACCACCTAACTTGATCCATGTTCAGACCCTAGTTTACAGCTTTTCCTTTCATTTGCAGAGTCTTATGGAGTCCACAGCATTTCCTATTCAAGTTTAACTTCTCTTCTTGAGGATCCTCAATCATTACTCTTTATCCTTGTTGAGATCTTAACAAGGTGGATTTCTTCCGATAGTATCAGGACTAGGGGTGTCATTTAATCAGGTGTAACTGCCAGCTAATTGCCTAGTTTGATACTATTTAGATTTAAAACTTAATTCAGGTTTAGGTTTGGCAGAAGCTGCGTTTGCTGCCAAAATGCCATTAAAGATGTTTGTTGGAGTTTCTAGTGGAAGGCTGATGAATCTGTTATGAATCATCTAAAAAAGGTTTCGCTGACTAATTTGGAGCACTGATGACTCATGCCAAGGATGCATGATGTTCTAATTAATTATAAACATATATATGATCAATCATCGACTCATGCCGAGGATAGATTAGCCTAATATTAATATTTGGTGACCAAGACAACCGGATCTGGAGGAAATTGCTATTAAGAATTAATGAAAGATTTGAAAGAGTCTTGGCATCAATGTGGCTAATGGGGTTCTGGAATTGATTGACCAAGGAGTACTTGATCGCAGTAGCCCAGAAGTAGTATAAATAGTCTCATCCCCTCCTAATAAACGATCTTTCTTTCACCGGTTTCCTTTAAGTTGATAGTAATTCAGTAGCTAGATTAGAAGAAAATAGGATTGGAGATCCCCCAAGAGGCGCAGGTGATAACGCCTAAAGTTGCAGGCGCTGCCAGCTCCCATGCCTCCTCCCTATGAGGAACTGGCGGGAATCTGGCCACCCAGCTACCAGCGGATGCGCTGTCTGGCTACCAACCTTACAATGTACAGTACAGAGTGTGATAGCCGCCCAAGATGGGGGATGGACTCATCAGGGCATTCCCAGATGGGTTGGTGAAGGGTTATGAGGGTGGGGAAGCGTGGAAGTGCCTGAGCCACCCAAGGTAGAGGCATGACTTGCTGAGGCACATACCAAGGATACCTGAGGCTAAAGGCTAAGTCGCTGGTGGTTGGTGGGTTGGACGCAGACTTGTAGGGGTTGGTACACCAACGAAGGTGAAATGGCAAAGATCAATTAGTTTTCATACTGGTTGTCCTAACACACTAGTGGAGCATATAGTTGGTTTTGCAACAATCCACTAAAGAGTCTTTAATTAAAGCAAACAGCAATAATTTTGAAGATGAATAGAACTAAATTATAATAAATTATGTTAAAGTCTGTTTTCTATAAAGTAGACTATCAGGGGAGTTTTATAGAGAAAATTAAGCGCTCATACCTCAATTGGCGCCTCAGCCTTGAAATGGCAGCGTTGCTGTTGAATTACCCTTCATCATCTCATCAGCAATGGTCTTCCCCATCCAGGTAGGATTCATTCATTAGACATCCTTGAGACTTAAAATGGAGTCAGAAAATGTTTCCCTAACATTTTCTACTCAATCCTAGTAAACCAACTATATATGGCTAGTGACCTGCTTAGGTAATGGGACTTGTTACCCATTATGGAAGGTCGCAAAACAACTCACAATTTGTTAGTTGCAGGTGGCATCACTAGCTTCACAACTTTCTCCTTAAATTCTCAATCAGTAGGGATGAAACCTGACTGATCCTAATTGGTACACCTGATAGTTAATCACTATCAAATGCACCTATCTTGTCAGCAACTCTGTCCGACAAGATTGTAAGAAGTCAGCCAGATAGATCTGATGGATACAAGCCAGTCAAATTACCTAAAAACCCACAAACATTATCAACCCAAATTTGGGGTCAGCCAATATAATTCACTTGCTATAGGGAATTATTTCCTAGCGATCCATGGTAATCTAGATGGCTGGAAATTGGGCAAAAATGTCAAAAGTAGGGATATTGAGAACCACCAGCCATTAGGAAAAGAAGGTTGCTTTGGTGAATATCTTCAAATTCAATGTCAAAGAGGATTTTTAATGAAGTTTTGGTGGAATATCCAGAATACATTATGATTGGAAAGGTATACCAAATTCTGAGATCCATGGGTGCAGGGTTTTCCATGTTTGGTAAGAAGACTTTTGTTTTAATAGTTGGTGTTTCATAGTTATATAAGGCCAGAGTTTATATATAGATCTTGACTTAAAGCAGGGCTTTATTTGAATAAAAACTAAGGGATAATAGAATAATGGCGTTCTTTACTATCTTGATGGCAGAAATCCCTTCAGATTGATAGGGATTATCTTGTTGGGTTGGGGCTGACTGCTGAGCAGCCTAAGAGAGGGTATTGAGAGCAAAATTCTTCAAAACTAATTTTTTTAGTCTGGGTTAAATCATGAGAGGTGGTCAAAACTTGTTTTTAATGATTTTGGATTGATGCTGATGATTTTAATTTAATTTAATCTAATGTTTACTAACAAAATTCAGTAGAGGCAACTCTTGAGCATTTGACGGATGTGGGGATTCTCATCATACTTTCCTATTGGTGTTCTGTGGGATTTGAGAATTTTTGGGGTTTCTTAATCAAATAAACCTTTGATCTTAATTCTCTTTGAGATTTTTGGTAATTTTTGGGCTCATAGCTTCTTCAATTCTTCATTTTTTGGTGCCATATTCTTCCATTAAAAGGGTTAATTGGTCCATTTTATCCAATGTAACTTCATTCACATATTAAAACTGGTTTATCAGTTTTCAAGTCAGGATATCCTTAATCATAGGATGATTATATATTCAGATATGAGGAAATTTAGAATGGCAAACTGGAGTAGTCTAGTTTGCGGGTGTTGAAAATTTTTAATTAGCTAAAGCATTTGCTTTTAGTGTTCCAGGCCAAACAGTATGAAGACTTATGGCCCTTGCTTTTTCACCAACATCGAGGACCTTTCACTACAGGGCCACAGACAAATCCCCAAACCAAGTGGATTAAAACTTCACCTTAGAAGATTAACCCATCTTGGTGGGCAACAGTAGTTCAATCCCATCCTGGGCGACCTGACTTTTGCTCCTCCACCTCATGGTTAATCCCAAATTTTCTTCGCTAGCTCCACTGACTAAGCCATTCCCACTGTTGCTCTGAAATTCCAGGTTAGGAAATAATTTCACTGACCACTTCAAGTGTTGTATCCTAGCGCCTAACCTTTGGGGATCTTCCATTACTCCTCCACCAACTAAGCTGAAATACACCCACTTTAAACTAGCAGAGATAGGTACCACAATTAAATATATATATAAAGAATATTAGATCTGAAGATGTTCTTATTAAGATTTGGAAAAAACTATATTGCTGTTACCCCAACTTTCAAAAACATTAACATTTATTGCAATCTCTCAAATATCAGTACTCACATTGGCACTTCCAATCATCAGCTCTCTGCCTGGCAAACTACCTTTAATAAATTATTATTCTCCACATCTAATATTGAACATGGAAGGGGGTGAAAGGTGAGTTGGTAGGGCATACGGCTACCAACCTGAAGGTTGTAAGTTCAATTCCCGCCCTTTGCACATCAATCAGGGTGCCAGCCAAAGGAAGCTATTGGCGGTTAGTAGATCTGATAACACGAAAACCTTACCCATGATGTAGCCAGAAAAATCTGAGTCCCAATCAGGAGATGAAAAAAACTTTCTACGACAGAGTTGACCCTGCTCAGGTTTCATGTCAATACTTTCTTTCTCCATTTTTGGTAATGTCCATCCCCTGGTCCGCTTGCCTCAAATAAATAAATATTGAACATGGAGTTATTTCATTTTCAGCTTCAGTTTCTGAGGACATAAGTTGACTAATTGTCCCAATCATGCTTAACATTTTGGTTTGCTTTTTTAATCCTCTGACACCATACCCATTCAACTGATCAACTTGCCCACTTCACCAGCAAACTTGAAATAGTAAAATGATAGTATCATTCTTATCCTCAATCAAAATGATCCTGTAAAAATCGCCATAAACTTTCATATGCCTTAATTAATTATTAAATATATAGTTAAAATTCTTGTCCAGTCACCGGTGTTGCATTTGTCCAAAACGTTATCAAGAGTTTATACTTGATTTATATTTGACTTTAGAATGTCAATCTGTCATCCTAAATAATGATTATAGGCATTTTGATATACTTAGCCTAATTCCGGTTTTGAAATGCAACAACTTCCTATTGGGGATCAAACCCACACTTTTTCAATCTGGCAATCAAAACAGATTAACTCACCCAAATGGGAGCATATTTGGGTTTTATATTTGGAAAAGTTATTTAGGGATTTCTGACCATGAGATGGACACTTCTGATTTATAATAATAATCAATTTTAATCAGGCACTAATATGCTAGTGGCACCCCAGAGAAGCTATTGCTGTTTCCTGTTGCCAGCGGGAATGCCAATTAAAGGAAGATGGGTATTGTGAGTAGAGGCTTGCGCCACTATTGAGCACATATGAAGGAAAGGTTTTTAATTGATGAAACATACCTGGAATCAGGTTAAGACCAACTGTCATTAACGGCATGGTAGATAGTCAAAAAAACTTATTCTTGAAAGTGTTCTATAAGGTGTTACTGGAATCGTTGTACAGCTTCATGGAGGGTTGGAATAAAGCCTAAAATGGCATCTAAGACAACCGTGTGGATAGTCCACATAGCAATTGCAACCACTATGGCTTGAAGGGAAGGTCGTTTAGGGGAATTCAAGGACAAGGCGAAGGTGTTCTTAGAGAGGCTGAAGGTCTGTGTTTGCTTATGGAAAAAGAGACGCTGAACCTCACGCCAGATCGCTTGTGAAGGCGGGCACTTTTCCAGGAGCTGGACCAAAGTCCCATATAGGTCACACATAACACATGAGGAGTGTGAAGCATTGGATTGCTCTGAAGTACTGTATACCCGTTTCAAGCAACGCCAAACACATGTGAATGAACCTGTGACTTTAGAAGAGGGTGATGGGTGTATTTCCAGATGTCTTTCTGTGTTTTTAGGAATATAGGACGTCTAACATGTCCAGATATTCTACTCTCTCCATGGTAGGGGACCTCCTGGGTATTAAATTGTTCATAAAGGTTTTTTCTTGTACTTCCTATTTGAATTTGGGGGGTAGGACGACCCCTCTGCAAGGTATACTCACATATACTGATCCTCCAAAAATCACTCCTCATATTAAGTAAAATCCTTCTTAAATGGGCGGTGGTCCCATGTAGGCCAACTGCAGATGGATGAGTTGCATATATGTAAGAAGAGAGTAGGGGTTAGTTGGGTTATGGAGTCTAAGGGCGCAGGGGAAGTTGGATTGTGCTGCGCACAACCAGTGTTGGTTTGGGAATGAGGGGTTGGTTACTGAAGTAATCCATTTACCCAGAATCTTGGATGCCTGGTTTATGTAGTTAATTAGGCCCATTCCCTCACTTTGACGTGGACCATAGGGGACTTCCAATCGCACAGGGGGAGATCTACCTAGCTGAATCCACCTTTTTAAGAGGTCATTTAATGAGCAAAAGTAGATGGGGAGAAAGCGATGACATGAGCTGCAAACCATACTTTTGACAGTAGAGTAGTGTTGGCAAGCACTACTATACCTGTTAAGCTAGTTTGTTGACCTCTTAATGATGCAATATGCTTTGTTACATTGGCTAGTATGTGGTGTTCCTTTATCAAATTGGCATATCCACCCGCCTCTATCCATACTCCCAGGTGGCGTACTGGGTCCTCAGTGGGGGCTGGACACAAAAGGTTGCACGAGATGAGTGTTTTGGGGTGGTCGCCTGGGTACTCTTTTGATAGACTGAACTACTGCATCCCTCTGATTAATGGGGGCTGGGGACCAGTGTTTGGTATCTACCCAGAATAATGATTTTGGTTTTGGATGTGTTGAGTGCTGCATTGCTAGTCTTAAAGTATCCCTAAATTGTGGACTCCAGTGTTCGTGCATCATGGTTGCTGGAGACCCCAAAAAAACTATTATCCGCAAATGCAAGAATCTTAAATGGTGCTTGGTCTTGCACTTGGCACCAGTAAGATGTGCATTTATACTGCGGAGAAGTGGGTCAAGGCTAAAATTGTATAAAAGTTGACTCAGAGGTTCCCCTTGGCGATTACCCCTCTGAGGGCGCACCACATCAGTGAGGAAACCTGGTCCTCATACTTCCATTGTAGCTGATTCAGTGAGCATCATTGCCTAACTGATGAACTGTGGGGGGAGTAGGTGGTGCTAGATCAGGAAGGACCTGAGGTATTCCAAAATTACCCTGTAATACGATTTTTGATGATCTAAAAACACAAGAGCCTCTGTGGCTGTAGAATGGAAATACATTAGCCACAGTATGTATATTGTCCCAAATTGACTTTTTGGAAATAAAGTCAAATTGCTCTGGGGATATCACCTCAGATACAATGACCATAAGCGGTTAGCCATTATTTTTGTTAATATTTTAGTATCAGTGTTAGTGAGGGAAATAAGGCGCCAGATTGCCAAGTCTAGCTTATCCCCTTCTTAAACAATGTTACTATATAAGCCTCTTGTCCCCCTGGGAGGAGATGTGTCTCTAAGAGACATTTGTTCATTGAGGCTATCATTAGGGGGATAAATAGTTAAAATATTTCTTATAGAACTCATAAGGAATCACATCTGGACATGGGCTCTTTCTGTGTGGTGCACTGCAGATGGCATACCTGTTTATCTCAAGTTATTAAATTCATAAGCTCCAGATAACAGGAATGGTGCAAATGTGTGCGCCGGCAATAAATTCATCTATTTCATTTCAATCAAATGGGTTGGCCCTGTATAACTTATAGTAATAATTTGAACTTTGGTTGGTACTTCTGCCAGCATTTCTGCAATGGATTTGTCCAACCGCCTTAACTGTGTGCAAGCTAAGTTTTGGTGTGGGGCGGAAAATTGGCAGAAATAATGTTCAGAGCATTTTTCACTCACAGTATTATTTTTTGCTTTAAACTGTACACAAATGCAATGTTTGTGTTGTCTGATCAGCAAGTTAGTATGTGCCGATACTTCAGCCCATTTGTGTCCCCAAGGAGGGCTGTACCCTGTCCTGGGGACATTATTCTCCAAGTGGTCCACATCTGCCAAGGCGCATTTGATGACTGTCAAAGAAACCTGAGAGCGCCGCAACAAAAATATGGCATGCTTAGGAAATTGTGGTTTGTTAAAATTTTGATCAGCTTGATAGGGGAATCACACAGAAAGGAGTTGTGAACTCCTGTGTTGATGTGGCGGTGTCTGATCAACTTGAGAATATGGGTATCTTGAGTATGGCTGGGCGAATATTTCATTATTTAGGTGCTGTTGCACCAGAATCAATAAAGTAAATGACACTGAGACCATCCACTTGTTTGAGAAATCTATCTTTGTCATTTCAAAGTGTGAGATCTGAGAGTGAAATTCCAGTGGGGAGAGAATAAAATCTATACGGGACATAGACACCAACTGTCCATTGTTTACATGGGGACATGACATGTTGGGTAGTAGTGCTTCTTGCTTGGGTATGGTATCGAAGAGGCCCAAGGTGGCTTTCATCACCCAAAATAAATATGTCCTGCAGTGGATTAGGTACAGTTTGCCAACAGTCGGTGGCTGGGTTATCCCAACAGTTTAGGTTTCAAACCACAAAGGATTTGGATGGGAGGGTGGAGGGAGGCCACATCCAAGATGAATTTCCGTCAAATTTGTACAAAGGTTGGGGCGTAGATGTTAATTATTGTGTGAACTTTGGCGTCCCATGAAATGGTCGTGATGGCATACATCCATCAAGATGTGTTGTTTTTTCTAAAAATCTAAAATTGTGGTTCATCCATATCAGCACCCCATAGTGCAGTGACCAAAAGGATTTGGAGGGGAGGAGCATGGTTGCCCATGTTTCCTTGGCACCTTGCGGATAGTGGTTTTCCTGGATTGCCAGGATGTCCACAGTTAAATTATTTTTAGGAAGCTCAGTTTTAGCCCAGGATGGAGATGCCTTAAATCCAGAGTTGTTCAGCGTCTCTATTGTAAAGGATACCCCCATCAATCCTTAGTAGTGAGGGGAGGGCCCCTCAGGCCCTGCCACTCCTTGCTGCCATGCAAGCTTAGCCAATTTTTCCTTAATCTTTTTGGTGAGTGTTTGAGGCTAGCAATTTTTTTGGTGTATATAAATTATATTTGAGAGGTCCTTTAATTGGAGTCTTATTGCTAATTGTTTTTTTCTTTTTTCAGTTTCTTACTTTTTGAGGATTTGTAGTGCACCGCTGAATATGTCCAATGATTCCTGTCTAAAAAACTCTGTTAAATTTTAGTTGAAAATTCCGCTTGCATTTGTTGTGCATGAATCCAGTGGATGTGTATCATGCATATAATGCGAGTTTTAGGGCAGGTCCCCCATCTGATTGGGTGGGATTTTGGAATTTCACCAAAGTGGAAAACTCAGTCTAGTAAGCTTATATCTGGGAAGGGGAGATGGCGGAGGCTGCTGTGGCCGCTGCCTTAGCCTGTGCTTGGCATTTCTGTTTTGCTTTTTTTGTTCTTATGTGGACACAGGTTTTACCTGGATATTACACCCCTGTTCGCCCCATGGGAATGTGACACTAGATTCTACTGTGGGCTCACTTTTTTACTCACCCTTTACTTCTGAGAAAGCTTCATTTGGGATAATTCCCTCTCTGGTGGGACAAGTGTGTAACTTGTGGCCAAACGCCCAACAATGAGTGCATATGGGCGGTGCGCTGTCAACTGTTATGCAGAATGGTTGAATCTGTTGTTCATTGATGGTGAATGTCACAGTGTGTGGGATCTGAGTTAGATCCTCAGCTACCCCTGAGAACGGGGTGATCGCTGCAATTGCCTTACCTGTGCTCATTTCAAGAATCAGTAAAAAAATCGCATTTTGAAGGAGTTGATTTCCCCATAGTTTTGTGGTCCTGCTTTGATATGACTCTCAAGGGACTTCATGCTTGATGATTGTGTGGAGAAAAACAAAAAGTTACAAATATCTGATTTTGATTTTTTCCATCACGTGCGTTTGTTTTCAACCACATGTTGATCCTCATAAGGTTGACCACCACGCTCACCTGTGCAGCTGTGTATGCTGCTTTTGCTGTTTTAAACACAAGATTCAACCAACCATGGGTCATCCTGTGCTTGCTATGTACACGACTTCTGGGAAGTGAGTGTGTACATCCCTGCAAAACTTCTCTCAGAGAACTGTTGAATAAATGTCCAGGTAAACTCAGACCCCAAATTTCTACTGAAGACAGTGGCTGTGATTGGGGAGTTTTTGAAATACTGGTTACATTTTTGCTATTCCAAGATTTCTGGCAGAATATTCACCGCAGTTTCTTGTTTTATCCAGGCCAACAGTGTCCCCAGGACGTTTTGAACTTTAGGCGGTGCAAACACTGAACCTGTGCCTTTTACCACATTTGCACAGCCCTTACTAAGCATTAGGTGCGTACTAATCTTCCCTAATTGATTATTGAACTTTATCTGTTTTGAATTAAGTTGATTTTATTTTTCTAATTTGCAACGGGAAAGAAAAGTTAATATGGGTTTTTAATCATTAATCATAAAATTAAAACTACTAGCATAGTTAGCAACCAATCCTCAACTAATATAAACCCTGATTTTGATAATATGAGAGGATTTCATCTAGTTAAGATCCTGACAAAAGGTTTCAAAGTTGGTTGCATGGCTAAGACTGCTACTCCACCATTAGGGGCAAAGGTCATTTAGAGGGATGTAAAAATTTACTTATTTGGTTATTATTGGCAAACAACCCTAGTAATCTTTTTACTGCACCGGTTCAGTTTCTTGTGCACTTCTTCTGCGTTATATAGTATATTATATTATTGATTAATGATAGTATGATGACTATTATCCATAGTCGAGTATAAATTCTTATATCTCGGCCCAATGCTCAGCCAGTATTCCAGATTAAAATACTTGAGATGTCATGATTTAGGGATTTGTTCCCTCGATCTGTCCAATCCAATCTTCTCTGAGATTCCCTGGTGACAGTCTCTTTGGTCCAACACACAGTTGTCTGCAATTACTGATTGTGTCTCCTTCTTCTTTAGATCCCCACATAGATCTTTATTCTTTTCTCTAAGAGTCCTTCAACTATTGCATGCATAAATGTTATCCTTGAGAAGAATAGCACAATTAAAAGTTAATATAGTTTGCTACTTAAACTATATAATGGATGGAGAACTATGGAACTGTATATATGTAGTTCTATCTAACTGTTTTTTATTATGAGTGAATTTTAGGGACTTCATAGTGATAGATTCGGTCATCTAACCCTCAATTGACATTTTTGATGAAACGGCAGACGAAGTCATTGAATCACCCATCCTCGTCTCAGCAGTGATGGTCTTCCCCATCCTGGATAAAATCCATCATTGGACATCCTTGAGACCTAAAATGGAAAGAGTCAGAAGATGTGTCCTTAACGTTTTCCTCTTGATCCAAGTGAACCAGCCATAATTGGCTAGCGACCTGCTTAGGTAATGGTACTTACTACTTATTATGGCAGGTCACTCACCAAATGATCAATTCAATAGTTTCAGGAAGAATAACTCGCCTCACAACTTGCTATTCATTCTAATCAGTTGATGATAAAACCTGAACAATCCCAATTAGTACACCCAGTAGTTAATCACTATCAGATTCCCCTATTTCGTCAGCAACTCTGCCCGACGAGATCTTAAGTATACATCTGGATCAATCCCTGATGGATATGACTAGGCGAATATCCCAGGATCCCCCAAATGTAATTACTCTGAAACATGGGCCAACCGATTTCCAACTCACTTCGCCTTAGTAAATTATCCCCTAGCGATTCCTGGTAATCTAGAAGGCTGGTAATATGGGCAAAAATCCCAAAACATCTTCCCTCTTGCTTAGACTTCCAGCGAGAAAAGGACTGGGTCATGAGAACACCAATTTGGACACTTGGTCAAATAAATCATTGGCTCAGGCGGAGTATGATCATTAATACTCAAAACTGCTTAGGATGACCTTCAGCATGTGGTGCTCTTCCTCTCTCTCCTCACTACTGCCTACTCAGAGTGTGGTCCCCGCGATCTACTGTCATACTGAGCTGATTGATTTACTTGTGATGATATTAGTTCCAAGATCTGGTTTCCCCCATCAGGGTATATGACCCGCTGTCATATTTAGGACTCTTGGTCCGGGGTCCTTGATTTCCTGATTTTCTCCTCATCCTAGATAGGAGACTCTTGCCGTCAATGTTTGTTTTATGGCTCAATTAAGAATACTTATTTTCTTTGCCCCCATTATTTCTCACATAACCTCTTGGCTCAAGTCATTCTTAATTCTTCTCGTGGAGAGCTTATCCCAATAATACTGAGATTAATTTCTCTGAAATTGGAGTTTAATGGATTGCAGAGTGCAAAATGTCAACTTCTATATAAGTCTGAATTTCCCCCTCTCGTCAAGCTCATATGTCAAATTCTAAGTCGTGATACTAGCAGTTTCTTAATAGTTTGTCTGATCAAGACCTCAAGCTCTTACAGCATATATTTCAGGATGCATGGTGGAACCTCTTTTATGGTCCTTCCGGGACTCATGCACCTAGTCTGGTGCCAGCAGCTAGTCCTTCAATTGAATTACTGAATATGGTAACCAAGCCCTCCAAAACCAGACTTGCAATCATTTTGAACAACTCTTGGTCAATTCTTCCTCTGTCATCAATTCCAGAGTTGGATTTCAAAACTCTTCTAGATTCAGCTTCTTTTGCTGAAGCAATGACCATCGTTTTGGATGCTCCAGAGATTAAGATGTTTGCTTTTAATCTCTCTTTTTTTTCTGGGTCGAACCTGCTTCCTGAGTTCATCTTTTAACTCAGACAATAAAAAACCCACTGTTCTGGCTACCAAGCTCACAATCAGTAACAGTATTCATTTTGAGCTCCCCTACGCCAATTTATGGGCCCAAGCCATCGAGGCTTTGTCCCTAGAGCTGAATCCCTTTGATCTTGAAAACATTCTAGATTGGGATACTGATGCTTATGCTCTTCCCTTTGCTGGCCAAGTTCTTCGAAGTTAGCCCATGAATCTTCCAGCTTCTCCTGGGTTTCACCGCTCCTTAAGCTTCAGCTTCTGAGAAGTCTGTAGTCATCACTTGCAGGATGCCATTCTCTCCCTGCATGACTATCTCTTTGCCAGTGCTTCCCATTGGTATCTCCGCTGAATGCTTTAGTAGGGGGCATGATTCGCAAACCCCATCAAAGCATCCCTTGTTTGCTGCCAGCCTATATGTCCGGTGTTCTTGTCAAAGCCGGTCGTCAGGCAAGCAAGGCTAATCTTCCAGCTCTGGTACCATATTGGAATTACTAGGGGTTATTTACTGACTGCCTCATCTTATACTGTTGCTTTCCTCCCCACTCTGGGGTTTTGCAATTGACTTCTCCTGAAATTTCAATTTCCTTTCCTTAGTCACTTTTCATAGGGCTATGCATCCGCTCAAAAATGTGGTTTCATGTAAGTCTAGCCCTCGCTAGCATCCAATCTCACATCGATTTTGATAGGCTGTTAATTACTATGACAACCTATCATCCCTCCCCCAAGAGGCGACATAGGCAGAATCATCTCTGTAGCAAGGACACTTGATAGAAATAAAAATTTAAAACTATACTGGTTTTTTATATGCAGTTTATAATCATTTTTTTCCAATATCCTTTATCAGTTTTTATTTTTATTCTTCCTTTTTCCATGGGACTTGACCTTGTTTTGGTTCAGCGCTCCATCTTTTTATCTTTTCTCTCTCTTAAACTGGGCCCTGAGTACTTAAACGTGCCAATTAACTATGGTTCAGAGGTCCTTTTTTCGTGACTTGACCTAATCATCAGTACATGAACAACTTAATGATTCATCAGTCCTTTTTGAACTCTTTTAATATTTTCATTAATCCATCTCTTCAGTACTTACCATGGAATAGATTCATAAATCTTCCATCCAAGAGATTCTTGATGTAGTAGGCCTCAGTTACTGTCACGGCAATAACTTCAAATGGACCCAACCACAACGCATCTAGTTTATTTTCTTCTTCCAAAATCATGCATATTGCAATAGGCAACTCTTTCACCTATTTGATATTCTGCTGAGGCCAGTCATTTCTTATCATCCATCAATTTCGCTCATATCATATTCTTCAACATAGTATCAAATGCTTGCAATTTCATATCAATCAGGATATTTGTCAATCAGTTCAAGTATTGTTGAGCACTCATCCCCCAATGTTGGTTCCACCACTGAATATAAAATTGGCAGCAATGCGGCCTTTCTCCCATACTACAAATCAAACGGCATTTTTCCCATCACCATATGATTACTGATTTTGTAGGCAAATGTCACCAAACTTAGGTACGTTCCCCACACAGAAATTCTTCCTGCAACCAGATTCCTCAGCATCACAGCCAGCGTTCCATTCACCCATTCTACCAGTTCGTTTGTCTCCAGCTGGTAGGGTACAGACAAGACTCCTCTGATCCCTATTATCTCATTCAATCTCGGGATCACATGAGATGTGAATTTTGTCCCATTATTGCTAAGAAGGACCTGCGGACATCCATGACATTAAAAACTTGATCCAGGATGGCCTCGCAGTGCTTGTAGCGTCTACTTTCATTAGGGACTTCATCTCAACCCATCTTGTCATATGGTCAATGGCAACTATAATGTACTCGATATCCCCTGTGCTCATCATCAGCGGTCCCATCACATCGATGGACACCATATGCTAGGCAAATTCAGGGCAGAATAATCAGTATCCAGTTGTATTCTTATGTGGTTTGTGCAGCTGGAACTCCACACAGCAAACCAATAATCCGCTACATCGTAGTTGATGGACTTCAAGTAATTGTACTGACAAGAGTAATTAGTAATTTTTCTCAGACCTTCATGCCTGACAACCTTATGCACGGCTTAAACAATAGCTGCTCTTTCTGACTCCTTTGGGAATAAGAACCGCTTCCCATTGATCATCTTAAACACTTGTCCATCCATGGTCTTGGTGTTTTCCATCACTTTCTGAAGTGCACCTTAGAATTCTCGGGGCTCATTCCTTATTTCTCCGTCAACAATTCTCTGGTATAGCTCATCCGCCTGCGGGTATACCATCTGGACCACTGATAACTGCGACCTGCCATCCACATTCTGGTGAGAAGCCCCTGCTCCGTGGACAATCTCATAAATGTAAGCCTGTAGCTTAAGTGCCCATCGGGCCAGTTGTCCTTCTGGCTCTCTCAGGTTGAGAAGCCAATGCAACAAGAAGTAGTTCATCACCACTTTAAAGTGCGTTTCATGGATGTATTCATGAAACTGCTTACATGCATAAATGACATCAAGCCATTCGCGCTCAGTTACAGTGTAGTTCCTCTCAGCGGCTGACAGTGTCTAACTCACATATGCCACCAGATGTTCGTCCCCAAGTTCGTCTACTTGACTTAGTATGGCGCCAATCGCCATCAATGAAGCATCAATTTGAATGATAAACTACCAATTAAACCTTGGATATTTCAGAATCAGCGAATATATTAAATACTGATGTAGCTCATCAAAGGAGTCATAAGCCTCTTCATTCCATACAAATCCTTTTTTGGATCCTTCAATAGATGGAATAATGGCTCAGCTATTCAGGCGAAGTCCTAAATAAAGCTTCTGTAGTATCTGACCATCCCAGGGAATACTTGAATGTCTTGGACACTCTTTGGCACACCCATCTACTCCATGGCTTCTATCTTCTGAGATTGCGGCTGCAATCCACTAGAGTTGATCATGAATCCCAGATATTCCAATTCTTTTTTAAGAAGTGACACTTTCTCAGCTTAATCTTCAGGTTAGCCATGGACAGTCACCTAAATTTTTCTTCAAAGTGGTATAGGTAATCAGTAAACGTCCTATTGAACACATTGATACTGTCCAGGTATACCAGGATACATGAAAACTTCAAGTCGCTGAACATAGCGTCCATGGCCCTCTGAAGCGTTGCAGGCGCATTATATAGACCCTGGGGCATCCTTGTCAGTTGGTATAGCACCTGAGTGGTAACGATTGCACATTTTTCCTGGTCTTCTTTTGGCAAGTCGATCTGCCAATATCCTGAGATCAGATTTATCGTGGAAAAAGTATTTTTCTTCTCCCAATCAATCTAACACATCATCAATCCTCAGTAGGGGATACGAATCCTTCTTCATAATTTTATTCAGCTCAAGTATTCAATCACCACCTGATTGGAGCCATCCTTTTTCTTCACAATTAGAATCAGACTCACCCAGGGACTCAATGACAAAACTATAAGCCCATGCTTCACTAGTTTGCAGTTTTCACCCTCCACTACCACTTTGGCAGCTTTCAATCATCGAATCATTCTCATCCTGATTGGCAAATTTTCCCCAGTGTCAACCTTGAGAATTATATCTCTTGCACATCCCAAATTGTGATCATCCTGAGTGAACACTTCCAAATACTTTTCAAATAGTTTGAGCACCTCCTCTTGCTGGCCTTCTGATAAATCAGCGAGTTGCTCTCAATAAACCAATGGGTTGATGCTCTCAGTTACCACAGCCTGTAATCCCTTCTCATCAAGAGTCCAAAATCATGGAATCTTCTCAATTCAGACATCAGGATCAGATGAATAAATGCGATGATCTAATTTTCCTAATCTTCATCAGTTTTACACTTATATTCGCCTGGATAACTCGAATTTCTCCATGGCCTGGCATTATTATCCCAGGAGCCACCCAAGGCTCCACTCTGGACTTCTTCCATGGGCTTCCAACCTCCCATACAACAGTTCAGGTAATTCAAGGTCAAACCCATGTTGACCATGATCTGCAATCCTGGTGATATGGTCTTCTCATTCCTGATCGTCAGTGGAATTCCCCAGTTCTCTAGGATTTCTGCTGGCATTTCTTGTCGCTTCCTACCAACTAATTGGTACCAAATTGGAATAATGCCATCATTGTATATTATATTGATGAAGTGTTTCTCTGATTCATCAGAGCTTCACCATCTTTCTGATATACCAATGATAACGTCTGACCAAATATGATCAATGTATTATCCTTGAAGTTACGTTTAACTCCGCACTTGCTTAGAAATTCCGTCCCAATCAGAATGTCATAGTTTTGGTTGGACAAACTATTGCTAGTGCAGATACCACCAACAACCCAAATCATAGTGGAAACACGCTATATGCTTGACAGGAGATGGTGGTGTTTAGCCCAGCTGTCCCGTATTCCTTCTTATGTTCCAAATCTGGCGATATCTTCATCCTCTTTACCAGCTTGGTTGAGACAATGTTGATGGGCGCTCTGCTATCAACAATTGCCTTCACCCACACTCGATTCACTTGTATGTCTATATATGTACACTTGGAGTATTGCAATATAGTGTTTCTGAGTGATAGCGGCGTTATTAGTTAAATTGAGGGTGTGAATAATTTGTGCTGATAAATCAGGAAACGATTCCTTTATTACTATGAGGGGGATTGACAAATTGGCCTCAACTAATCCAGACTTCAGATAATTCTTCAGGATTCTCAGCGGTTCGCATCTTGTCCGCCAGTTGTCAGGCATATGGCCAGGCAACTTACTTGATTATCTTTGGGTCAATTCTCTTCGCCCAGGCTCTAGTCACAGAATTTACATCCAGATTGACCAAGTTATACAGCTGATCCTGCACATCATCATCTACAAACAGTTTTCTGATATCATTTTCCTTGGTCATGATGCTGGGAGGAACAGGATTCTCTGCAGCTCTAGACTGTTCCCCATCTAGGCTGCGGGCCCTTTTCCTGATTCCTTAGTGGCAGCTGACTCTTTCGCCTGGACTATGTTGATTTGATCCTTCAGCTTCTTACAGTGCATGGCAAAATGTCCTTTCCAACCACATAGGTAGCAGACTTTTTCCTTATTATTCAACCATCTGAATTCTTAAGGCTTATTCTACAGCACAATTCAGTTGGTCATTTCTTTAGCTCTGTTATAATTTTGGATGGTATCATTAGGATCCATTGTGTTATTCTCACAGGTCGAACCCACTGAGCAACAGACAGACGATGTGGGGATTGTCAGACCTTAGGACACACTTGAAAATATACTTAAAACATGAGCAATTGTCCCAATTGATTCTTTATTAATTTTTTTATAAATACAGCTACATTTTGCTGTCCCGTCTCTACTATGCTAAAAACCTCTCTCTTCTCAATCACCCATCTTGTTTATATACAGCAACTTCAGGTGATGCTACTC
>JAKSZP010016651.1:0-22747 GCA_022478985.1 Massospora cicadina | reverse complement strand
GAAGTGAATGGGGCTGTGAATTATGGGTTTGTGGCCTCGTGTTCGACCCAGTCAGATATTTAGGGTAATTTTATGTTTTCTAGGTGTAGCTTTCTCCAGGGATATACCTGTGCATGGGTTCAGGTTAGCAATAGCTGCACTGAAACAAGTTGGTGGTCAGAGAATTTGGCTTTTTTTGTTATAAATTTGGAAATTCTTAATCGTTGGGATTGCAGAATGAGGATGTGAGTGATGCAGCTCATCGATTGAGCGCTCCCTCACATATGTTGGGCCATGTCATGTGGGGAAGGAGTGGTGATCCTGGGGGGAGGACATCCTGTAGGCCAAGGGATGCCTTAATTGTGCGGAATTCAATGTGTCCCAGTGGGCATCCCCTGGGGTTAGGCCAACAGTCCATATTGGGTTATCTCAGCAGTTAAAATCGCCCAACAGGATGGTATCTGGTGAGAGGGTGAGTGTTGGAATGTTTTCAAAAAATTGTTTTCTCTTAGCTGCAGTGCACGGTGCATAGATGAATGCTATCAAGATTGTTTCCTCTTGGCATGTGATCGTTGCTACTAGGATGCAGCTGTGAAGGTATGACGAGGAGTTTGTAATTTTTAATTTTTTGTCATTTTGGATGATCACCCCACAGTGAGACATCCATACCAAATGTGATGGTGAGACCCTTGCTGACCAGGATCCTTCTTCCCCTTGTAGACAGTGGGTTTCTTGGATGGCCAAGATGTCTACAAGGGGTTTTCTCAGGAAGTCCAGCTTTTTGGCTTGGGATGTTTGAGCCCTGGCTCCCACGATGTTTAGCGTCCCTATTGACACTGAGGTGTCTGCGGCGCCTCAGGAGCGGTTGGGAGGGCCCTCTGGCCCTAACCCACCATGGCTCATTTTGGCCATGTTCCGCGTCAGTACTCCAACTCTCTCAGTGACAATGTCAGTTCCCTTGATCTGATCCGATTTTTTTGCAGGAATTGCGGTTTTTGGAATTTGTATTATCTTTTCCTGCACGTGTCTCATGATGGTTCAATGTGGGGTGCTGATTGGATTCTGTGATTTTGGGGTTTGAGTTTGGAGAATTGTGCACCGCATTTTCACCCATATTGCATCTGAGTTGTTCCTCAAAGTGTGCATGATTGATGTCACTTGGTGACTCAGTCAAGTTGCTGTAGAAATTTTAAACTGGGCATATAGTTCTGATTGGTTGGCTCAGTGTATATCCAAAATGTCCTCTTGAATTTGTCCAGGGTCAATGGATGATTACGCGTGTGCTTCCACCTCAGCCGCTGCCCACTTGCAAGCTTTTTGTGCTGCTTTGCGTTGTTTATGTGTAAGTGGGTCCATGATGGAGTAAAGTCCATCTTCACTCCAGCGGAATGGGTGGTGGCCATTGGTCATTCTGGCGAAGTTTTTGTTACTTTTGTCCATGGCTTCCTCACAGTAGTCTGCTTCCATTAAGCCCTCCTTTACGGGGCATGCGTGTTCCTTGTGTCCCAATGAACCGCAGTGGTTGCATATAGGCGGAGTGCATTCCAGTGTGATTCAGAATGCGGATGACTGTCCTCCATCCACAAAGTGTAACTCTGCTGTGTGGGGGATTCTTGATAAGTCATCTTACACTTTGGGGAACAGGTTGATCATGGCGATAGCTTTGCCTGTGCACAGGGTTGGCATCAGGCGAAATCATTGTAATTCAAGTTGCATAATTTCTCTGTAGGCTACGAGCCCTTTGTGGAGCTCCTCCTCAATTACCTTACGGGGAAGGTTGGTAGGGAGTGAGTCAAAGGAGATAATTAAAGTTTTAGCTTTGTTCCATCTGGTGCGCGCGGTGTTTACTATTCTTTTGCCATCAGGAAGGGTAATTTTGACACAGACTTTTTCTGAGGCATCTGCTTCTTTGGCTGTTTCTAAACCAATTTTGATCCAGCCATGGCCCATGTTGTTGGTGGCGACATATACCGCCTAGGGGAAAAGGGAGGGCTGTGCCTCGCATGTTTTCTCCTACAGGGTTGGGGACTCATCCCAAGGAAGAGTCAAAGCCCGTGTTCCACCTTTGAAAGGGGTTGGTTACACTGGATGTACATGTAAAGATCTTGTTTTATAGTAAATACCATAAACCCAGACGGTGTCTAAGTTTGTGGTTTCTTGGAGGCTTGGGTTCCTGGTCCCCCTCCAGGGCGTTTCTTGCCCTTAGGTGCACCGTTTTTCGCACCTCTTGATGCGACGCTCTCCAAGGTTGTATTAGATTATTAAAATCGCTCATCTCACCTGTGTGCTTATCAAAAATTGCTGTTCAAATTGTATCATAGTAACTAAAGTGATTGTTAAGGGAAAAAAGCCTTCATTTATATTATATACTACCTATTATGCCTTACTGTACATTAGCTTCTTACGGCAGATAATGGAAACCACTTAGTTGTGTTACCAGAATTGATCTTAGTCCAGTCTTTTATGATGAATCATGATCTACTTCAACTCTGAACCTGGACTGTGTCATCATCTCATACATTCCTAAGTCTACTTCCACCCTTACACATGGTAATCACCTATCATCGTCATAATTCTGATTTCCCCTAGTATTTTAATTAATACTAATATTTACAAAATAGACTTTAGCTATTATACCTTATATGTCTAAAGATTAATGTTCCCTTGGGTCTCTGAACAAACGTTAATCTGGTTAATCCCATTATACTACTTTAGGTCCTGAGAAAAGCATTTACCTACTCCTTGTCAGCTTGTCCCATCACAGATGTGGTGAGAGTGGGAGCTTAAAAATTTTCTTCCAGAGGAGAAGAAAGTAGCCATGAACAAGGAGTATGCAGACAAAGATTTATTAGCTGAGTGCTAAAAGAGGTAAGACATCTCTGATCTCAGCTGAGGAGTAGACGATAGTGTCCCCTTAACATTCTACAAAATATGAATTCAAATTTCCCTGTGAATTGTCCGCGAGACTTGAAAAAGTGTGGGTAGATTGAAATCCTATGTTCAGAAGGGTGAAGGTCTTTGTCACAGGCAACTACTCCATTAAGTACTTCTAAGCTTCTTGAGGGGTCATCCAGGGAAGTTTGATTCAATCATCTTCTCGTAATATCACCCCATTTCTGAATGGAATCAATCAGATTATGAGACTCTGGCACAATAAAGTAAAGTTGCCCCACCTGACCAGGGGCGGATTCTGATTGTTGGGGTAGCCTAAAATCTAAAATTGAAACTAAGGGTACCTACTAAGTTAAAGTGAATTCTATGAATCAAGTATGATAAGCTTACTAATCCCTTCTGCCTTTGAGGATAAAAGAGAGGGGTATTATATGGATCACGCCAGTGAAAGCCAGTGATGAGGAGGCCCAACCTATAAAAATAGTTTCATTTTCACCTGCCGGTGAACTCACTGACAGTTTTAAACAACAATTTGGCAGCACAGTGGGAGAAAGTACAATAGCTAGATTGGAGATATTTATGAAAGCAAGTCTCTTATGGGGTAAGTCAAAATGGGATCTGAGACTTGACGAGAATCAGGATTAACAAGTAAGGTTCCGAAAAGTATAATTAGACATAGTTATTAAGTTCCAGGATCTGAAGTTTGGCTTTGCAATTAGGTTATACAAGGAAAATGCTATGGTACAGCATAGATTTGAGAGTGGAGCAAGTTCCAGATAAAGTAGAAGGGGGTTATTCTAGATTCACAGAGAGGACAAGTATCATCTAGAGACTTTGTAGAGGAGGTTAACTTTCAACTGTTCAAGGGAGTTCAGTATTGAAGCTCTCACTTGAAGAAGGCACAAGTACTGAGCAGTAATAAGTTCTCCTTGATATAGTAGTGAAAAAAGGTTATAATCCTTAATGTAGCAGGAGGATATTATCAAGGTTAGATAAAAGATTCAAGAGCGTGAATAGATTCCAGGAGAATCTTGTCTATCCACTAGAGGCGAGCAACGGCTAGTTTTTTCTTCAAAATCTCAATTAGAAGTTATAAGAGAAGCATATCTGTAAGCTCCTTACCCTGAGACTTTTGACGAGACCTAAGATTGGACAGCTTTTTGAAATCTCCATTTTAAATTTGGAATTCCAGGAGGGGGATAGATATATTTGGGTAGTGACAATTACTGCAGACTGTATGAGTTTCTTGATTGTGGGGGAGTCGTTCAATGCCTTCAGCGCACCCCTATATAAGGGAAAAGGCCAAGCCTAAGAGGGATAAGAGGGCACAGACCCAGTGGGAGGTGTCAAGGTTAGTAAGCTCAGAATGAGCTGAATAACATTAGAGACCTAAAAAGCGAAAAAAAATCATATCTAATCTAAAGATTTTATCATATAATGTCAAGGAAAGTAATGCACAGGAGGTGCTAAAGGTAAACTTTATGGAAAGGCAGCCAAAAGAGTGTAAAGTGTGCCAGTTGCAGGAAACAGCGTCCAAAGTGTTCTCCATTGTGTTTCAGAAACATTTGAGTTAAAGCACACCACATTCTGATCCAGAGCAATAAGAGAAAGAAGCATTGAAAACTGAGACAGTTTGGATGTGATTTGAGATGATAATTGTGTAACGGTGAGCTGCAAACTCAGTAATTTAGGGTGTGACAAGGATATAAGTTTTGGCACCAACAGTAGGGTCAGACCAGAACTGTAGTATAAGGCTGATCGTCATGGTAAGAGGTTTATCCAATAATTTATATATAATGAGACCAAAAACAAAGAAAGTTACTATCAGTAACCCTTTTTATCAGGGTATAAGACAACAGCTGAGAAAAGCAATACATCTCATTGACAATACTAGGTTTAAGGTCAAACTTCAAGATCCAAACAATCATCAAACCTGATCAAGATGAAAATTTTTTACTTTTCATTAAAACAAGACTTTCTGAAATTATCCAAACTTGATATCTTTGTACCTATTAAATTTCCAACTTTAAAGCTTATTTTTCATTTAATGCTGTGGTAGCTCTATGGGCATCAGACCTGACAGGTAAGGGTAGAACTACTTTATGCCAATGACCTCAAAGATCACTAGTATCACTCAAGGGCTTTAGCCTTAATTACCGAGGATTGTGTTAACTTAGTCTTGGGGGGCAGTTCATACCGGACAAAGTGGCACTAGCTATGACAGATAATGTCATTATATAAAAATCCTAACTCAGATTTTGTGTAAAAATGTTGGCTTGCAAAGTTTTTACAGGGCGAGTTTACTTGAGCTAACATACTTAGGTAGAGATAACCCCCAGTTGCACATAGAGGTATGCTTATTATCTTAAAGATGCTAAAGATATATAGGAGCTCAATTATGTTTTCTATCAATGCTTATACTCTTCATCAATGGCACTTAGATTTATTATCCAAGTCAGTTACATAATATAGCCCTGAGGACTTTAACTAAAAAACATCAATTTATTTTTAAATGACACTTGGGCTTGTAACAAGTGCATCTTACTATCCTTAGGGATAGAGTATAGCTAAATCTGAGTTGTAATAACGTTAGATAGCTCTATGTGATCATAGACCTGTAGTTTAAATTATTTTTTTTAGTACTAGATGGTCCCATAGTTTATATTATTCTTCTTCCTTTAAAAAGGTATAAATAGTGGTTTAAATTTATGGTTATACTAAAACTAAGTACACAAATGCTACATTCATTTACGCCCTTCAACAAATATATTTATTGCTGGGGTAAAGTTATTAGCGTTGTAATCTATAAGCCAACTTCCTAACTTAGACTGATAATTCTAATCTTGGAGATATAAAAACTGAACAATTAAGATAGATATGAAACAAGGATAAACATGACTATTTTGTTGGACTTGTATCATATGTTATGCTTAATTGGGTTTTGGCTACTTTACCACACATTTTTAGATAATAAAGGTTTATTTATTTTCGTAAAAAACAAAGTGATATAGGACAATTACAATTGTTAATAAGGGGGGTGGAAGGCGAGTTGGTAAGGGCGTACGGCTACCAACCTGAAGGTTGCGGGTTTGATTCCCGCCTTCGCACATCGATTGGGGTGCCAGCCAAAGGAATCTATTAGCAGTTAGTAGGTCTAATAACACAAAAACCTTACCCATGACGTAACCATAAAAATTTGAGTCCTGATCTGAAGGTGGAAAAACTTTCTTCGATGGAGTTGACCCTGTTCAGGTTTCATGTCATTTCTTTCTTTCATTTCTTTCTTTCAAATTGCCTGTCCCCTGGTCAGCTTGCCTCGGTTAAAAAATAAAACAATTGTTAATAAGCTTACTTATTAAATATAAGCTTTGTATCTAGGCCACGTTGTCATTTGTTGGTTGTTTTTAGAGATATGCATAAAGTTTGCCCTATATTGGTCAAGCTTAAAGGATAAACTTTTAAAAGAAATTAAATTTGTTAAAAAGGCAATTGAGTGTCTTCCAGATAGTGATGCTGTTTTGAGGAGGCTTCCTCTCCTAGTTGCTAGTAGGCTATAATGTTAAAAAACAAATGACAACTGAAATAACTTAAGGGTTTTTTGCCAATTTCAATGCCTCTGAAGTGGTAATATTTTCAGGCAAGAAATTTCTGACCTTTATATATAGTATAAAGATCCCTATTTTATTATAAACTATGCAGATTATCATATATAGTTTAAAGTTATATTTTGAGATTATCATTATATACTTTGGTTATATGATATTATTGTAAGACAAAAATATAGTAAAAGAATGATTTATTTTCATAGAAATCTCTCTTTTGCTTTGTTATCTGATATCAAGGCCATATTTGAATTTTTAAAATACAACAAATAGCCACTTGATTGAGCCAAAACTTACCAATATCTATGCATTCAATGGCTGCTACCCCAGCGTGAGGTAATAGTGTGACACCTTCTGGCATTTTTCAGCTGCCACCAAAGTGCACCTGGCTGGCTCTGCTAGCCCCCTAATGCTACTGCATGTTATATCCCCCTCAGGACTTGCCCACCACCTTGCAATCTATCAGATGTTGCTCCAGAGCCTGTTGGTGCTTCCCCAGAGTAAATTTTCATATTGGCCTCCGGGTCAAATATGGGAATCTCTTCCCATATGTGAACACAGTAATCATTAAGATGGCTACAGCAGTTTTCAAAAATTCTAGCTTTATTGATTTCTGCTCCTTTTAAGGGGAATTTTATCCACAGCTTCTTCTCTGAAGCTGATGCAATGGCAGTAGCAGAGCTGCCATTAATTTAAAAAAAATTCACTTCCAACTGTTCACATCCAGCTCTTAGATGAGGCCACTTTGGTGGTTCAGTTCGCAGGATTGCCCTCCTAGCTCTCACCTGAACACTTCCACCACAAATTTATGGAGGGTTTGGCCATTTATGGTGCAGACCCCATGTTGGGATTTTTGCCCACCTTTCCAGCCTCCTAGATTATATGTGGATTGCTAGGGGATAATTCCTAATGACAAGTGAATTGGATAACAGTTGACCCTCATTTAGTATAATAATGTATGGGGGATTTTAAGTAATTTGCCAGGTTCAGATCTGTCAGGGATAATCTGGGTAAATGCTTAAGATCTTGTTGGGCAAAGTTGCTGACAAAATAGGGGCATATGATAGTTGATCAATGATTAACTATCAGGTGTATTGATTGGGATTGGTCAGGTTTCATCACTGACTGATTAAGAAATTAATGAGCAAGTTGGCAGGCGAGTAATGCAACCTGCAACTAGTGGATCAATCAGTTGGTTTGAGAACTTCTATAATAGGTAACAAGTATCATTACCTAAGCAGTTCACTAACAAAATATGGTTGGTTTGTTGGGATCATGTGGGAGATGTTAGGGACACATTTTCTGACTCTGTCCGTTTTAGGTCTCAAGGATGTCTGATGAAGGAATCCTAACCAGATGGAAAAGACTATCATTGGTGAGATGTCAAAGGGAAGTACATTGGCAACAGCTGCCTTTTTATGGATGAGGTGCCTACCAAAGGTTGGGTGCCAAATTCTCTCTATATGATCACTGATATTTCACATTAATAGATATACCAAGTTTGTAGATTTCATATTGTGTTAAGCTTTATTCATCTTCAGGAAATTATTTCTGTGTACACTAATTGGATAGTCTTTTGTTGAAAAAATTAAGTATTGAGGATTCTTAAAAGAAAAACTGAAACTAGATGGGAATTGCTGCAGACTGTTTCACAAGAGGAAAATCTGTAAAATTTGGGATCTGAGCATAGATCAAGTTAGGCGTATAAGGAAAAAATCCCTATAGACAATATCGGGATTTCACCAAATTCTCTCATTTCTGAATATTCTACCCCAATGATTCCCCCAGCAATATCAGAAGGGGAGCCTGATTTATCTAAATATATCAAGGTTAATAAAAATGGTCAGGCTCATCCCAATCAGGGGATAGAAGATTTGATCGTGGAGCAATTAATTAGCCTGGATAGATCCTGAACCATATTAAAACCCCTAAATACTCAATCCTTTCATTATGTAAAATTAGGTCGATTTATAAATGCTTTTTATTGTTATTCATAGCTTTTTGGAGAATCCATATAAGTAACTTCAAGAGATTACCTGCCTTTTGTGAAGTGTAATTCAAAACTTCTAGAATGGTGCTTACTACAGGGATAATCTGAGTTATGCACCAGTGAAAACATCAATCGTTACTATAGATTCTCATCTTTCACCTGAATAAACTCAAGACCATGAGCAAGGCAGTATATTATGATGGATCTGTTCAACTAGGACTTAAACCCCAAGAGTACTATCCACGTGGAATTACGTTCCAACTTGGAGTTTTATGGTCCTAACTTAAGCTTTACCATAAACTTTCATATACAGCCTGAGGTTTTATGAAATATTATCAATATGATGCTTGAGGGGGCCCTAATTCCTGGACTCCATTCCACTCAAATTTGAACTAATGCTGTACCCTCTATCTTGAGGGAATTATTGCAAATATAAAATTCTAGGAATTGGTACTAACAATATTTGCACCAACTTGTGCACCCTACTTTATACCATTTATTACCAGTAGTAGGAATGATTCATCAAGGGATTCTTAATTTATTAGAAGGTTTCAGGTCTTTAATAATATTGTTTTTGAGTTTTTTAAGTCTGCCTCTGAGTTCAGCAGGGATAATCGTGATGCCATCATTAGTAATTGGACCCTTCTCAATGATGTAGATCAACAGCTTATTCAGCTTGATCACAGGATGTCCAGTTCTGTTGATTTACAGTTCTTAAAGCGAGTCCAGGAAATTCATAGAGAATGGAGAGAGGGTGTTTCCCAACTCTCTGAGCGTAGTCAATTGATGGAAGAGGAAATTAAAAACAGCCTCTTCAAATTGGAGCATTTGTACTTGGGAATTAAATTTTAAGTCTTTAAAGTAGAGAAAACCTCCAGATTTATGGGTCCTCCAGGGGTTGAAGGACCTCGTGGTCCACCTGGGGGTGAAGTACCACGTGAACCTACAGGCGCTGATGGACCTTGTGGACCCCCAGGGGTTGAAGGGCCCTGTGGACCACCAGGAACAGATGGACCTCATGGACCACAGGGTGCTGAGTCATTCAGGATCCCTTCAGCCAATTGACTCTCTCTTGAGTATGATGGACCACTTTTGTGAGCACTTTTATAAAAGTGGCCAAGGAGTGAAACTTAACTCCCAAGTGGTATTGATTGACCCCCTCTTGTCACTTCAGTCTTTATCTTACAAATGAATAATCTGGGTAAATTGTCCAAGGATAATAACATCCTGCTACAAGCTTATAAAATAAAAAGGGGAGATGCTCCAAGCAAAAATTAAAACATTAAAAATTAAGAACAATGCACATCAGGAGCTAATTAATGAGTTATCATGCAGGCTGGATGAAAAAGTATGCATGCTGATATGAATTGTCAGATTAGTGAAATTTGTACCAAGGCAATTGATCCTTATACTCAATTCTCTTCCCAACCTTTGGACTCTAACTCTTATGTCTCCACTCAATTGGAACAACCCGGAGTGCATGTTTTGACAGCCAATGGTTCAATGAGTTTTAAACCTGCATTTAAAGATAATACTCTCCTGGGGAAGGCAGTATTATCTCCTTCCTCTATCTATATGAGAAGGCTCTGAGTGAGGCCATGGATCATCAAAAGATAAATTATTGCCTAATTGCCTTACTCATCTAACCCTGGATATCATGGTACCCCACTTAATAACTTGTTCTACTTGTTCTCAGGTTAAAGAAGTGTTAATCAAAGAATTTGGGAGCGAGAAAACCTTATCCTCTCAGAAACAGGCTTTTATGGGCATACAGCCCCACCAAAATGAATCTAAGACTTTACTCACTAGTTTTATTGGGAAGCTCAAACTTTGGTAGCATGTGGTTGGTTAAAATTTGGATGATGCTATTGCTGCTGTGATGTTTGCTTTAACCTCTAGGACTCAGATGCAAGTCTACCTTATCAGCGTAAAAAAGAACTTTAAAATTATTTTAGACATAAAGGAGGCCTTGTTGGAATTGTCTTCTCAATTTTCTGAAAACTCCCAGGTTTATGATTCTCCAAGACCTAGTCGCCCTAAAGTTTACGCTGTACATGAGATGCTAAAGCTATTAAGTGTAATTACTGTCACTGATATTTCCATACTGAGGACTGTTGTTATAAAAAAAGCTGATGAAAAGAAGAAAAAGGATAAAACCAATAAGATTTTCCAACTTATAATGATATGAGTATGTAACAGGAACATCAAAGCCATGCAGAGTATAATAAAGATGAACATTATTCCTATTCCTTGCCCTCCTTGTTGGCTTTATCCTCTCAGTTTGGAAGTAACATCACCTTTAATGACTTTTAATTAAATCAAGTCAATGCCAAAGCTATCATTGACACTGGATCTCTGGTGGATCTTATATCAGCAAAATTTATCAAGCGACTTAGTTAACACCTGCTATTTTACATTATGAAGAATATGGCACTGCAGGACCTCAGGTACTTGGTCAATTGGAGCTTTTTTGTCACTGCCACAAAAAATTGGGAAGTTAAATTTTACAACACCAGCAATCATCCTTGATAACTTGAGTTACAAAATACTTTTGTGGGACATAATTTTTGTATAATTTGATGGAATTATTAATTAACCCTAACTCTTCTCTATCCCTTTTGGGGTATAAAGTTCCTTTGCTTTTATCTGAGCATGCTCATACTAGACGTCAATTATGTCTGCTAGAGGGGTCAAAAAGGTCATATTCCATTCAATACCATGTTGAAGACCCTCAAGTAAAATTACCCCCTAGGACAGCTGACATAGAAGAAGGAATGTATATTTTCTCCCCTGAGAATTTAATTATTTCGCCAAAATCTCAGGTAATTGTTAATACACTTTTACATTTTTCTATTCCTAAAGGACATTTGTTACAAGTTCAAGTCATTTTAAACTCTTCTGCTAAAGAGATCTTGCCTTGTCCTGGTATATTGGATTATGCTTGTTCTGGATCATTATTTTTTTTATTGGCAAACCTTACCAATGATCCAAAAATGGTAGATCCAAAAAATTTAATTGCCTATGTCAAGTTACTACCTTTATCTCGAATTTATGACATTAAACTTTTTGGAAGCTTACAAGACTTTGGGCTGGAAATTAATCAGGAGATTAGTACTGTGGGACCTGCAATAGTGAAACACCTCACTAAAGAACAGGAGAAACAAGTACTTCAATTAGTAGAAGAATACTCTTACATTAATGCTAAGTATGCTTATGATTTTGGTAAAATGAAAGGAGCAATGCACACCGTTGAAACTGGAGATCACTTTCCTTTTTGTGCCAAACCCTATCATAAGTCAAAAGTGGAGGAAGCCCGGGTCATTAGAAAATTTGCATCAACTATTGGAGGCTGGATTATTAAAGCCCTCCAATAGTCACTGGGCCTCCCCAATGTTACTGGTTAAGAAAAAGGATGGTTCACATCAGGTGGTTATGGATTATTGTAAATTGAATTCCATTACTCAAACTGATAGTCATCCTTTCTCCACAGATTAATGATTCCCTTCAGTTGTTAACTGGATCAACCTATTTTTTGTCAATGGACTTAGCCAGTAAATACTGGCAAATTAAGTTATCCCCAGATGAGTGAGCTGAATGTGCCCTAATTTCCAGTGAGGGTTTATTTGAACCAACCCTTATGCCGCAAGGGTTGAGCAACTACCCCACAACCTTCCAATGGACTATGGATGATATGTTATGGGATTTAAAGCTGACCTGGATTTGTGTATATCTGGATGATATTACTGTGTTTTCAAAAGCATTTACCGAACATTTGTGTCATTTAAGAGAAGTTTTAGGATTAATTTGAAATTTTTCCCTAAAGCTCAAACCCTCCAAACGTCCCTTTTTAAAAAATTAAATGGAATTCTTAGGCCACTAGGTATCAGCTAAAGGGATTTAACCCCTCTCAGATAAAATTTAAGCTATTCAACAAATGCCACCTCCAATCTCTCTGCAGGATATACAAGTCTTTCTCATTATGGTTGGGTATTAAAGGCAATTTGTACCCAAGTTTGCTGATATGGCTGAACCATTATTCCATCTGTTATAAAAAGGTGTGTCATTTGAGTGGAGCCATCTCAGACAGTCGTTCAATTCTATGCAAACTGCCTTAACTAAGGCTTTTGTTTTAATTCATCCTTGATTTGACAAGCATTTTTTCTTACATACTGATGCAAGTAATGCCGTAGTTGGGGCTATCCTATTCCAGTGTGACAAAATGCAGAATTATCATCCCGTCACATTTTATGGCAAATCTTTATCCAAAGCTGAACTAAATTATAGTGTAACTGAGTAGGAGTATTTAGCTGTAATTCTACCAATCAAGCACTTTTGTCTCTTCCTATATGGTAACTATTTTAGCTATTACTGACCGTTTTTTAAGATAGTTAAAGAATATGAAGGATCCTGATGGGAGACTACCCGTTGGGCCCTAAGATTGCAAAAATATGATTTTTCAATTGTTCTTCATTTGGGTACCCAACATCAAATTTCTGATGGCTTGTTTCAGTTGCTTATAATGACCATGGATCCAGGAAATGAGGAATGTTTATAAAATCATTGGACGACCTGAGTTGTGAAATTGAGAATCTGAAGAAGATCTAGCCTTCCTAAAAACTATTACCAGAAATATCATGATTTGGTAAGGAATTTTGTATGAGAAAATTAAACTCAAGTGGTTACTTTTTTTGCACCCAAACTCAAGGTTCCATGTTATCATGGAAGGACATGAGAAAGTAGGTCTTAACGGGTTTTAAAAAACCAAAGAGTGCTTATAAACCCCTTATTATTGGAATAACATGACTGAAACCATACAAAAGACCCTTAACTCATGTCTCATCTAAAAAGGTCATGGAGTTACCAACCCTATTTTTCAACATCAAGTGATTCCACTGACTAAAGCGTTTGAAGTGGTAAGTATTGATGTTGTAGGACCTTTTCCTTGGTGTATTGCATGGACACGAGTACATTATTATGGCTGTCATCCATTTAACTAAATGAGTTGAGGCCATACTCATTGCCACCCCTACTGCTAAGACCACTGCTCTATTCCTTTACCAGAACATCATTTCTCAACATGGGTGTCCCAATGTCCTTATATCAGACAATGGGATTAATTTTACCTTGAAACTTTTACAGGAACCGTCCAAATTATTTAATACTGCCCAACGATTTGTCATTCCTGACAATCCATCCAAAAATGGGGCCATTGAATGAGTCAATGGAACTTTAGTCTCAATTTTAAGGAAGATGGTTTCAACTGACCCATATCGATGGAACTTTTATTTACCTAAGGCTTTGTTGGCATACCAGATATGTTACCATCAAACTATCAAGATGACGACTTTCTTTCTGTTTGGCGTAACATTCCGAGCAATTTATATGGTTAATAGAATTAAAAGCTATTTTACCGCCATAGTATTGCTCCAATGTCATTGGATTCACTGCCAGCTGCCCCAGTGTGGGGCAATGGCGAAACTCCCCCCACCATTTCCATCTGACAGAAAAATGCACTCATACTGGCTCGCCCAGCCATACCAAACCCCTGAGATAATTTTTCCTCCCTAGGATCTTGATGTCCACCTCGCTTGAACCCAAGCAGTACCCCGCTGCCCCCTGGAGCAACATGCATTTCAGCCTTAGGGTCAGCTATGGGAAACTTTTCCCCTACCACAACCAAGCCATTATCAAAATGGCTCAGGCAAAGATGCGTCCTACCAGTTTTATTAACTTCTGCCCCTATAAGGAATACTTTGATCTCAGCTTCACATGTGAAGCTGATGCTGCCACTGCAGCAACTGTGCCCCTGGTTTTCCAGGATAACCTCTCCCCACAACTTGGACCTGGCTCCAAGAGGATACCACTTTAGTGATTCAGTTTGCTGGTTTGCCCACCCACCTCCCCCTGAAGTGCTCCAACAGGAGCTGCTAAAAGGTTTGGAAGCCTATGGCTCCAACCCCATCTTACAATTTGTGGTTCCAAATGGGGTTAAACGCCTTACTGGCCTCAGGCGTATGCCACAATCAGCCCCAATTCAAACAAAATTGCCCTGTAAATTCCCCATCATGCCGTTATCCTCTCTACACCTGACCATCTGTTCTGGGCCCACATTGAGAGCAGACGGATGATTTGTCTGACATGTTTTGAGTTGGACCACTCAAGACATAAGTGCCCATCCCTAGCCACTTCTGATGGTGTTGTTTTCTCAATCACCATCCTCTATTCCACCGCCCACCCTGCACCACCTTTAATGTTGAATCTTGGTGATTTGGTAAGTACCTACTAAAGAGTTCTTTATACAGGGTTTCCCCATTAAACAATTGGAACGGTCAATATGATGATCGCCAATTCCTTGATACACCTTTAACCACTTAATTTTTATAATAAACATGGGAGCAATTTACAAATTACTTCTTTACTAAAAGAATATATCTTTAGCGGATCCTTCCTTCATCTGCGCTCTTCCTCTATCTTCTTTCTTCGCTTAATCCAAGACAAGACCTCCAGTCCCCTTGTTTCACTGATATCCTAGCGGCCTCTGCCAGTACTGACTCTTCCACTTAGTTTATTCATGTCGCCATCTTTTCGTTGGTTTTGGCATATTATTCTTTAAATATCTATCACCTTAATTTGAGGCAGTCCAAAACCCTTTTTCAAATGTCGACATCGCCTCATCGCCCTATTTTGAAGGCAACCTGATAATGCCTGTTAGACCCATTATCGCCTTATACTAAAACGACCAATCACTTATAGTTCTGAATCATCCTTCGCGGATTCTGCCCATTAATCCTTCGGTGGAATTCCTCCTCTGATCCACATGGCCTTAATAGTGGCTTGTCATCCAGTAATATAAATTCTCAACATTACCCCCCCCCTTTGACTGGACAATAAGCTGTATTCTTCTTTTTCCTGTAATCACTATGAGAGCTGTTCCGCGCCAACATCTGCAAGTTCGTGAGTACACCTTCTTCTACAGGTTGTGGTTAAGGCCAGAATTACCTGACCCAGGCCATATTCCACTTCCCCAGTTCCCACTTCCCCTGGCTGACGAAGATGAGGCTGATGTGGACCTCACAACTGTACTGACCCAGGAAGAGATTCTTCCTGAGTTCATCGGTCACTTGGCCTCCTGGCGCGCCCCCTTTGGGGACATTGTGGCCCAGCTCCTGTGGGGAGGGGAGCGGAGTTGAGGGCCTTTTCATAATGAAACAGCCCAACTTTTGGCGAGCGGCTTTAGTCATCTAGTACTTCCAACTCCTGTAGAGCCCCATCTGGTGCCTCTGTCCATGCAGCGGATGCTGTGCTTTGTGCAGTGGGTGATAGCCTGCTGGTCAGGGTCCTTCTCCAGCTCTCCTGCTCACTTTCAATCCTTAGGGGTAAACTTACACAACAACTGATTAACTCGCCTTTATTCTGGGGTCATCGTGGCATTCACCACCCTTAGCGCTGACAATCCATCACAGTACCTTCCCATCATGGTGCTCATAGGTAACTTGATTTTTCATCCCGCAACTGCTTTAGGTTCAGGAATAGAGCAGCACCGGACAACTCTCAAATGGGCCCACTGCGTGGCATTCACCATGACTGCTCCTCTTCTGATATCATATCTGAGCATGGAGGACTTCCTCATAAGCTTGTCTGGCCTTAGGTGCATCCTTTTCTCCTCAGGACAGCACCCACCTGCTTACTCGCCATCCCTTATGACTTTGGCCCCCTTTGTTGATGTACTCCTTGATTTCGTGGGAGCATCAACACATGTGGTTACAAGCACTGCTCCTCATGAAACAGAAATGGTTCTGACTCAATCAATCAGCTGAACTCTCTCCACCTCATCTGTTACCATGGAATCCCAGTCCATCCTCCTCTCCTAGTTCCGTCACACCATCCTTTCCACTTCAACCTAGCGTAATGGCCCAAGGGCAGACACCAGCCCCTTTGCTATCACCTCGGCAGCCTTCACCTCCACCCCCAAACCCAGTTGAGTCCATAGAAACTATGGCACTTCCAAAGCAACAGAAGAAGAAACTCAGGTCCCATCAATTAAAGCAAAAAGAACATCGCAGGAAGCTAAAAAAACAGGAAGACAAAAACAGTGAAGCAAAAGACCTCAAAGGACACCCACAATAAAAATCTTGCTAGCAATCACACATATATATTTATATGATATGTATGTATTATTATCTTTCTTTTTGTTCATTTATATCTAAATCTTATTTTTTGTTATTTTTTATTTTTATTATTTATTTTTATTGCTGCTTATATGATCAAGGGAACTTTGCATGCACCCAATTTATAATATGTCCACTTGCAGGATCCTTGATAGTAAAAACTTTTCTCTCTCGTTGCAATCACTTTTGTAACTTATTCAATTCAAGTCTGATTCTAGTTTGATAATCTCACAGAGGAGATTAGTCTGCGCCCATGTCAGGGAGCAGTTGGGAAAGTAAGGTAAGAGGAGCAGGTGGTAGGCCCGCGGCCTCAAACGTTCGAAAACGCCCCAGAGAAACTGGCAGAATAGAAAAAAAAATTAAAAAACTGGGGGTCACTATTTCCCTGGAAATCTTCACTTGGCAAGTGTGATGCAACCAGTACATCAATATGCCGCACTCCCAACCACTCTTGTCAGTATAATATGGAGTCCGTGTGTTTCTGGACATCCAACAAACAGCTCTATGGGAAAAATTTTGTGGGGATGTGCACACCTTTTTCTTGACTGCAGTGTACGTTGCACCTCACTCCATGTCATGCGGTTGACTGGACCTCAGTTTTGAAAACAAGGAGGCAGCAGATGAAGCTGCTGTGGTGCGTGTAGTGATTGACCTCCCCAAAGGGCAATGGGTCATCAAAACCAAATGCACCAGATGGAAAAAATCAAACCAAATTTTCTCACGTTTGACTTTTTGCCTACTACGGTAAAACGTGGCATTTTGCAGCAACACTTGGAAGATGGTCTCACCATTTATGGCGAAATACAATCTTTTGAGATGCAACGCTTTACGCTGATGCCACACCTGTGCACTGGAAAAGCTATCATAGTTCTGACCCCAACTGAGTAGCTCGTGAAGGACCTAACCCAAATCCCACACTCCACATATATCAATATTGAAGGGCTTACAACCCACCCTTTCTGGGTAAATGTGGACAGCGCGCCCCCCATTTGCACCCACTGTGATGCATTCGGCCATAAGGCACATACATGCCCCACCAAGGAGGGCATCACATTCCAAGAGCACCCCTCAGCGGCCATGGCCAGCGGAGAGGCGCACTACAAACCAACTGCAAGCACCAAAGAGGCTTTTCTGTGGGGAGCATAAGGCTGCTACCCACTGGTAAAACCTATTTCCCCGCAAGAGCGGAAGAAGGCCAAGCAGGCCTGCAGGGCCGCGGCCAAGGAAGTGGCCAAAGTTACCACCGCTATCCCACAGTCCAATGCCAGGAGGACATTGAAACCTTTGCAGTGGAAGCAACTCAGGAATCCATCAACCAATCAGATTGGGAAGCCCATGCCAATTGGGCCACCCAATCTGAGGATCCAATGGGTGACTCAATTTCACCCGATCTTTGCAACAAAGCTCCAGTCAAAACTGACTTGGTCTCCAACCTACCTGAAAATTTTTTTTGACTTACTTGATGGTGCACTGAACTCATCCGCACCGCAAAAAATTTGTCCAACGTTGGGGAAACAAAAAGCGAAGGCAAAAGCCAACGCGAACCTTTCTGCTAAAATCAACAAAACTACAAAAAGCATTGCTGCAAACACCCGCGCTGCCATGAAGGCCCGTGGGGATCTAGAGGAGGCTAGTGGGCCTGGGTGCCCACCCCCTCGCACCTAAGATGCAATGGGGGAAGCCTTCACTTTAGGGACGTTGAATATTGCTGGACTCAAGGCCTCGCCATCCCGGGCTAGGAAACTAAGTTAATTAAAAAAATTTACCCGTGGATATCCTGGCCATCCAGGAGTCCCAATGTCCGCGAGGTTCTGAGGATGCTTGGAAAACCATGCTCCTCCCATCCCTATCCTTTTGGTCAGAGCACTGTGGGATGCTAGTTTGGAAAAACAATTTTTTCAAATTTTTATCATCAGAATCCTTCCTCAATGGCCAAGTCCTCATTGTCACTTTCATGTAGGCTGACGTGACACACGCTATTGTCAACATCTACGCCCCAACCTGTTCACAAGAACATCAGTAATTTTCTCGTTAGTCAAATCCCTCCCACTACCCCCAGACCCTTTTGTAGTCAGTGATATGAACTGTTGTCTAAACACACCAACAGACCGTTAGCCTTCCTCATCCCACACCCCCCAGGGTCACGTAGAACTTTGCATTCTAAAAGCCACCCTTGAGTTAATGGATGCACTGCCGCGGCAAGCCCCGCTGCTCAAAAACATGATGCGACCCCACGTCCACAACGACCAATTAAGGTCCATGACCCGCATAGACCTTATCCTTACACCAGCGAAATTCCAACCCCACATTTACCACTTCAAAACAACAAAAAGCGAATTCTCCGACCACCAGCTGGTCTCAATAACCTACCACCTACCTGTCACAGTGGCTAAGGCCCCACATTGGTGCAAACTCCGCCCTCCTGAACTTGCGTCGCCAGGATTTTCCACTTGGACGGAATCAGCAACTTTGGAAAAAGAGTTTGTTACACCTTTTTGCGCAGATCCCATCTCCACATGGGCAGCCTTCAAAGAGGATACCATCCGCCGCTCTCGCCGCCTCTCCTCCTGACGCTCGCAAGCCATATCAGCCATCATCTCGCGTGCTCTGGCAGAGTTGGCACACCTGGAGTCCAACATCCCAGCCACAGGATACAGCCCTGCATGAGGCCAGAAGTGGGTGGAGGCAGCCGCCCACCTCAACGCACTCAAAAGGCAACACAAACATTGGGTTTGTGTTCAGTACAGGGCCAAACGCATTACAGAGGGCGACAAGTGCACCACATATTTTTTTAAATTTTTTTTTGCACCACGCCAGAGCGTGGCCTGCACACAGGTGTGAAAATCGGATGATTCCATCGCGGATATGCCAACCAAAGTGGCAATCAAAACACAAAAGTATTACTCCAAGTTATACCGATCTGATCCAATTCAGCTGGCTGAAGTGGCGGAATTTCTTGACCAAACCCACATCCACACCGTTTCCTGATACCCAGAAATAATGAATTTGATTACTCCAAATGAATTATGGACAGCCATCCGCGGTGAACCAAACCGGAAATGCCCAGGCCCAGATGGCATTTCATATGAATTATATAAAAAGTACTTCAAATGTATATCCCCACTACTGCTTGCCTCACTTAACCAGAGCCTTCTGGAAACACGCCTCCTACCAGGAAGACAAGAGGCCTTCACCATCACACTCTTCAAGAAAGGGGACAAGCTAGACTTAGACAACTGGCGGTCAATTTCTTTAACTAACATGGATACAAAAATTTAGCCAAAAGTTATGGCTAACCGTTTAGGATTGTAGCATCTGCCACCATCTCCCCAGAACAATTCAGTTTCATACCCAGAAGGTCGATTTGGGACAACGTGCACTCTGTGGCTAACGCATGCCAGTCCACAGCCTCTGGGGCACTTGTATTCTTGGACCAAAAGAAGGCCTATGATAGAGTAAACTGGGAATACCTCAGGGCCTGCCTCCATCAATTCCGCTTACCCCCTCGCTTCATCAACTGAGCGATGCTGCTCACGGAATCTGCAACAATGGCAGTTCGTGCACTGGCTTCCTAACAGAAGTAGTCCGCCCTCATAGGGGCTTGCGACAAGGGCACCTTTTTAGCCCACTCTTATACAACTTCAGCCTTGACCCACTACTTCGAAGCACAAATGCTCAGCTCACTGGGGTCCATGTGCCAGGCCAAGCCCCAGTCAATATGATGGCGTTTGCAGAAGACTGTGTGGTTGGGGTGTCTAATAATCAAGATGCACGCGCGCTTGAAGCTCTCTTCCAGGAGTATTCCTGGGTAAGTAATGCTGCACTGAACGCCTCCAAAACCGAAATCATCCTCCTGGGTCAGTATCAAACCTGCTGGGCCCCAGCAACCAGTGCCCAGCCCGGCCCATCTGCTCGCATACGTGCTCGCCCTCCCAGCTCACCCCACACCGCCCCACTGGTGCTCCCCTTCGTGCCACGCCCTACCATAGGGCCGGTCTGCCATCTGGGCGTGTGGGTGGAGGCAGGCGGATATGCATCAGCAGTAATGGAGAGTCATATTCTAGATAACGTGATGAAGCGCATCGCCTCCCTCAGAGCCCACCCTACTTCCCTTACTGGCAGGGTTGTTTTAGCCAACTCTATGCTCCTCTCCAAATTTTGGTTTGGAGCCCACGCCATCCCCTTCTCCCCAAGCTTTTTCGAATCCTTTTATGCCCTGCTGCAAGGATGGCTTTGGTCAGGCCGCCCACCACCAGTACAGCTAGAGGTCATGTTTGGCCCTCATCATCATGGTGGCATGGGCCTATTTGACTTCAAAGCCCATGCTGCCAAGATCCTGAGCACCTGGATTGCAGCCGTCACCGCCCCTACGCTCCCCTCCCAACACTGGCCCCGTGCAGCCCGCTCCAACTTCTCCTGCGCCTTGGGACTCAACAATCCATCAAACCCTCACTCCCTGATGAACTACCTGGCTTCACACCCATTGGCCACAGGTCCTCACGGGACTAAAACCCACTACAAACGAATCCTCATCTCCATGCGGAGCACTGAGTGGAGAATTCGTATTAGCAGACACACAGCCTAGAGAGGCCGCCCCTCTCCTCAGTTCACACAAGAGGTACAGGGGCTACCCATCCAAGATGGCGTGATCCCCACACGGACCCATGTCCTATCCAGGGTGGACTATCTGGACATGATGGACATTCCTTACTCCATTGAGACCCAAAAAACTATCTGGAAATACGCACACCATCCTCTGTTGCAGCCTCAAATTCGTTCCCATGTGTGGCGCTGCCTGAGGCGGGTGTACTGTATGGCTGAGCGCTCTAACACTTTACACTCATCCTGCATTGTGCGTGGCCAGTATGGAACGCTGTTCCACCACCTGGAGAAGTGTCCTACCTCTAAAGTGATATGGCGCGAAGTTCAACGTCTGCTGGGCCAGGATCAAACACATCCCTTCAGTCTGTCAAGAGATATGTTTGCTTTATCAATGACCTCCCCCCTTCCACCCTCCCTCCGTGCTCTGGTAGTTGCAATTGCCATGTGGACTATCCACACGATTGTCTTGGACGCCATCGCAGGCTCCACCCCCACCCTCCCAGAATCTGTCCACAGATTCCGGTCTCATTTGGTGGACCACTTTCAGGCGTGGATGTTTGGATACCTCCCACCGCGTCGCCGACAGCTGGTCTCCTCCTGGTTCCCAGTTTAGTTCATCAAATCAGACCCTTTCCTCCACACGTGTTCAATAGTGGCTACGGCCCCTTCACACGTTCCCTCCCCCTCCCTATAAGTGGCGTTCCCGCTGGCAACAAGAGATAGCATCGCTTCTCTGGGGTCCCTTCCCTGTTACTAAGTTTTGTCTCTTTTGGGTCAAATTTGGAAGTTTCTGTCCCATGGTCGGCCTTCCTCGTAATAAATTCAGGATCCTTGATAGTATAAGCGTCAATTCCCATTTTCTCTATTATCTCAAATGGCCCAATCCAATTATTAGCTAGTTTTGCTTCTGTCCAAACCCATGCTGGTCATGGAATAACACCATATCCCTGCCTTTGAACTGTATTAGACTACTCCGCCAGGCTTGTTCTGCAGCCTGGGTTATGATTTCTTGGCGAGGATGAATGAGTATGCTTCAGTTTATAACTTATTCAGCGTGTTTGTAAGGGTGGTTAAATATCACTGCAGATCCAAACTGCCGGTGTCCTCAATCCAAGCATATAGCAGCGCAGGCAGAGCAGGGTGCTTCCCATAAAGCAATTGAAAGGGGCTTTTTCCCGTGGCTGAATGGTAGCTTATATTGTAGGCAAATACCGCGGTAGAAAGAAGGGTACTCCAGTCGGAGGGTCTATCCATAACCAGTTTCTGGAGTATATTCACCAGAGTCCCATTAACTCGATCAACCATTCCATTAGACTCAGGGTGATACGTGGCTGTTAGGACCCCACGAATGGCCATTAATTTATTGAGCTTGGGTAAAATTAGGGAGGTGAAGTTGGTTCCATAGTCAGTAAGGATAAACTGTGGGCAGCCATGCCGCAGTATGATATATTCCATTACAAACTTAGCCACAATAACTGCCCCCAGATCCTGAATGGCTCGCGCCTCCACCCACC
>JAKSZP010016650.1:0-22836 GCA_022478985.1 Massospora cicadina | reverse complement strand
CCGTAATGGGCCCGCATGGAACCCCCCCTCACTTCAAACGCATCCTCCAAACCATCCGCCCCATGGGATGGACTGTAGAGAACACTGGCACTGTGCAGGGAAGGGGACGACCCAGCCCCCACTTTGAATTAAGAAATTCAGAAAACCATCCCCAGAGAGACATGCTTCCTATGACCTACAACCATTTCTAGAATCGAATACATAGATGCGTTGGACATCCCCTACGACTTAACCACACAGAAGACAGTGTGGAGAGTGACGCACCACCCACTCCTATAGCTAAGGGTAAGAGTTAACGCCTGGCGCTGTCTGAGAAGGACCTATAGGACGGAGGACCGCTCCAATTCCCTCCATGCAACATGCGCAGTATTTGGAGGGGAGGGCTCCCTACATCACCGCCTAGAAACATGCCCCCCAACCAAAGCCATATGGCAGGAAGTCGCGCGACTGCTTAAGATCCAAAACAAGCAAAATTTTTCTATATCAAAGAACCTCCTCGCGCTCCAGATTGAGTCACCAATCCATCTACCCTCCACTCCCTAATGATACCCATTGCAATGTGGACAATCCACACCATTGCCTTAGATGCGTTCAGGGGCACAGTCACAACCATTTATGGGGTTATTAATTGGTTCCACGTCCACTTACTGGAGCACTTCCAAGTCTGGCTCTATGGATATATGAGGCCAAGGCAACAGGCGCTCTTAGAATCGTAGTTCCCACTTTGGTTACTCCACACAGACCCCTTCCTTCACACCTGCTCCATAGTGGGGGAAACTCCCTCGGAGTAGTGCACCAATCCCCCCATACCTGGCAGTCCCGCTGGCAACAGGGGTAACATGAGTACCCCGGGGTGCCCAATTATATATATCTTAGTTTTCCACACATACTCGGTAATGCCCATCCCCTGGTTGGCTTGCCTTGGTTAAATAAAATAAAATATGAACGATATATTGATAGCCTTTCTGCCTCAGACAAATGAGTCTTCCTAAGAATAAGCAATTCCATGTGATATGCTATGTTCAAATCAGGCGTGTTGCCTATGATTTCTCAAGCTGGATTGACCAGCTACGCTTCCATGGTACTAGAGAGTTTGGCTTTTCATCCCGCTGTGACTTCACCTAATTGATGAACCTGAGCAGGCCCCCTTGTCTTTGAGTACTGTCTGTCAAACATCCCAATTGGTCAAGCTGAATCCTCTTTCAACTTATTATTTATCTCTTCAGGCTTCTGAAGCCGTTTTGTCCCAAGAAACCCTTATCCGGCATCAATTCACTTCAGATGGGGATCTCCTTCTTAACTTCTTGTTTTCCATTTTTTACGTCTTCCCTTCTAAGAATCTTGCTTCCTTTTTATGCGCGGGCAGTGTGGCTTCATTGGGTCTTGAGAAATTTAATGTCGGAACTCATAAATGCATGCTTGTCATCTGCAATTGCTACTAGTCCTGAGGTTGCCACATACCATATTTTGAGGCAAACCAGGCTCTTATTTTTGCTAACTTGGTTGCTAGGTTTAGGTGCAAACCCACTTCGGTACATACAGATTTTTACATCTTGTTGGGCCTCAAGACTCAGATTTCAAAAGATCAGCACATTCTGGTGTTATATTGAGCCTTTTGCAAAAGCTTAGCAAAAGGGCTTCCCAAAAAGTATGTCCCATAGATGGCTCTTCTGGGAGCGTGTGTTTGCTTCCCTCCTTCCTCGCTCCCCATTAATACAGTGCCTGACATGTGCAGGGTACTAGATGAGGCCTATTTGCAAATGTTTCGTGCAAAAGTGTTCCTCCCCCCAGTTTACCCTGCCTTGAGAGCCTTCTTGCCAACTGTATCTTCCTTTCTGTGGCATTTACTCCCAAGTTGAACCTTTCTCAAGTATTTTAAAGTCCCATCCAATGGTTGTTCCCTTTAGTTCGATGGCCTTTCTTAAGCTGACAGGGCCAGCATGCCTAGTGCTGAGCTTTTTTGGGTTTAGCGCATCTCTGACAGGGTTTGGATAGTTATGACTTGTATGAGATTCGCATCTCTATAATTCTGCTACAGGCTTCCCTGGTTTGATCACACTCTCCTCCCCCTACTGAAAAAGGGTTACCTGGTTTCAATGATGGCAAAGCATCTAACCTCTGAATAAAATCTTTACATTATTATTATTTTTTTACTTAAGTTTTTATTATTAAATAATTATAGTTATTTTATTTTATTCATTGTATTATTTTTTTGATTTTTTTTTTTTTTCTTTTTTTGTACTATTATTATAATTTAAAAATATGGATGAAGGAACTTAGCATGTACTTGATTCACAACCCAACCACTTTGATCCTTATTGGTATATATGTCTTTGCATGTTTTCTCCAATATAATAACTAAACCTTTCCAAATTGAGGCAAGCTTGTGCGCGCAGTCTGCGCTATGAGTGCCACAATATACTACAAAGTCTTCTTCCTTGAACTTAGTCACTGTAGCTCATTTAGCATCGTTGTAGCTCTTCTGACTAGTTTTCCAACTAATTGCATTTTGATAGGCTTCAGATTGCAACTTTATTAGGGTCTTTGCTAGCTTCTCAACATAATTATTTGGGTTAATTGCTTCAGTTAAACTTAGTACTGAATATAATAATGGAGGCAGAGCAGGCTGTCTACCATACATAAATCAAAACAGAGAGTGGCCTGTGCTGCTGTGGTATCCAATATTTTATACAAACATGGTAGCACTAATTGAAGTTGCAAACTTTTCTCCCTCGTTGCAATCACTTTTACAACATTTATTCAATTCAAGTATGAATTAAGTTTGATAATCTCACCGAGGAGATTAGTTGATGCCCATGTCAGGGAGCAGTTGGGCAAGTAAGGTCAAGGGCACAGGTGTTGGCCCCGCAACATATAAAGTTTACAAACGCCCTGGCGAACCTGGATGAATATATAAACTTAACAAAACACTGGCGGTAACCATTTCCACAGAAATTTTAGCTTGGCAAGTGCAATGCAACCAGTACATCAATATGTGCACTCCCAACCACTCTCATCAGTGGAACATGGAGTACGGGTATTCCTGGATATTTAGCAGATGGCGCTTTGGAAATTTTTTGTGGGGATGTACACACTCATTTCCCAAACGCAGTGTACATCGCACCTCATTCCATGCCACACGGTAGGCTGGAAATAGGTTTTAAGAGCAAGGAAGCGGCAAATGAAGCTGCAATGGTGCGCGTTGTAGTAGACCTCCCAGATGGTCAGAGGGTCATCAAAACTATGCGCACCCAATGGACAAAATAGAACCAAATTTTTGTCACTTTCAACTTTCTGCCCACTACAGTCAAATGCACCATACTCAAACAACACCTGAAGGCTAGGCTCGCCATATATGGCGAAATACAATCCTTCAAAATGCAGCGCTTTACGCTAATGCCAAACCTGTGCGCCAGCAAAGCAATTTAGCAGTGTAGCCAATATCCCCTCAAAAGCGGAAGAAGGCCAAACAGGCCCACAAGGCGGCGGCCAAGGAGGTGGCCAAGACCACTTCTGCTATCCCACCTTCCCAGCACCAGGAGGACATTGAGACTTTTGCAGTGGAAGCAGCTCACGAATCCCTTGACCAATCAGATTGGGACGCCCAAGACAATTGGGACCCCCAAGCTGATTACTCGCTGGGTGAGTTAGTTTCACCTGACCAATATGCCCAAGCATCGATTGGAACCAAATCAGTCACTAACTTTCCTGCCAACATTTCACCTCCAATCATTGGTGCACCGCAAATGCACGCACTGCAAAAATCTCATCCTGCAGTGGGGAAAAAAGTGAAGGCAAAAGCCAACGTGAACCCAACTGCTAAGGCTACCCATACCAATGATTACGTAGCATCACATACCCAAGGCGCCAACAAGCGCCGTGAAGAACAAGAGAAGGCCGAAGGGCTTGGGTGCCCTTCCCCTCACACCTAAGGTGCGATGGGGGGAGCCTTTACTTTAGGGATGTTGGACATCGCTGGACCTAAGGCCTCGCCATCCCAGGCTAGGAAACTGAGTTTTTTACAACAAAATTTACCCGTGGATATCCTGGCCATTCAGGAGACCCACTGTCCACGCAGATCTGAGGAAACATGAAAACCATGATCCTCCCTTACCTCTCCTTCTGGTCCAAGCACTGTGGGGTGTTAGTTTGAAAGAATAATAATTTTAAATTTTTATTATCTGACTCTTTCCTTAGCAGCTGCATACTTGTAGTCACTTTTTTGTGGGATGACGAAACGTACGCTATTATCAACATTTACACCCTGACCTATGCATGAGAACGTCAGAAATTTTTTCATCGGTCAATTCCATTCTGTTGCCCCCTGATCCTTTCATCATTGGCGACATGAACTGTTGGTTGAACCCATCCACTGACTGCTGGCCTTTCTCACCTTCACCACCACAGGGACACGTTGAACTCCGCATCCTCAAGGCCACCCTAGGGTTGGTTGATACTTTGCTGCGTCATGCTCCACTTCTCAAAAACATGTCACGCCCCCACATCCACAACAGCCAGTTAAGGTCCATGTCCCGCATTGACCTTATCCTCGCGCCATTGAAATTTTGTAACCAAATTTCCCTTTTCACCATGATGAAGATTGATTTCTCCGACTGCAGGATGGTTTTGAAATCCTTCCATTTATCCAACCCTGCAGCGTGGCTCCGAGTTGGTGCAAAATTTGCCCAGCTGAAATTGCATTGCTGAGATTTCCCTTGTGGATGGAATCTACGACCACAGCTCTAGAGTTTATCACACCATTTTGTGCTGATCCAATTTCCACCTGGTCTGCCTTCAAAGTGGACACAATCCACCAGGCTCACACCTTTTCTCCCGCCACTCACAATCTGCCTCATCGGTCATCTTGCGCGCTCTGGCAGAGTTGGCCCACCTGGTTTCCAACGTCCCAGCCTCGGGCTACAGCCCTGCTTGGGGTCACAAGTGGGCAGAAGTAGCTGCCCACCTTAACGCTCTTGAGAGACAACACAAGCATCGGGTTTGTGTTCAGTACAGAGCTAAATACATCACAGCGGGTGACACATGCTCCGCTTACTTTTTTCAAAAATTCTTCACACCGCGCCAGAGCTTAGCCTGCACACAGGTGCGAAGGCCAGATAATTCCATAGCAGATACTCCAGCTAAAGTGGCGATAAAGAGATAAAACCATTACTCTAATTTTTACCAATCTGAACTAATTCCATTGGCCAAAATGGCAAATTTCTTGATCTTGCACACATCTGCACCATTTCCCATTTCCTGGAGTTTATGAATTTAATTACTCCAGCCAAACTCTGGTCCGCCATCCACGGTGCACCAAACCAGAAATGCCCAGGCCCAGATGGCATTCCTTATGAGTTCTATAAGAAGTATTTCAAGTATTTATCCCCATTGTTGCTTGCCTCTCTTAACCAGTGCCTTTTGGAAACGCGCCTCCTACCAGGAGGGCAAGAGGCCTACACCATTATGCTATTCAAAAAAGGGGATAAGCTAGCCTTGGCCAACTGGCGCCCCATTTCTCTAACCAACACTGATACTAAAATTTTTACTAAAATCATGGATAACCGTCTAGGGTTTGTTGCCTCTGCTATCTTCTCCCCAGAACAATTTGGTTTCATACCCAGAAGGTCAATTTGGGACAACATACACACCGTGGCCAACGCCTGTCAGTCCACGGCCTCTGGTACACTAGTATTTTTAGACTAACAGAAGGCCTATGATAGAGTTAACTGGGATTACCTCAGGGCCTGCCTCCACCAATTCTGCCTACCCCCGCGCTTCATCAATTAGGTGATGCTGCTGATGGAATACACCACAATGGCTGTGCGTGGCCCTGGATTTCTCACGGATGTAGTCCACCCTCTAAGGGGCCTACTCCAAGGGGACCTTTTAGCCCACTCTTATATAACTTCAGCATTGACCCATTTCTTCAAAACGTGAATGCCCATCTCACTGGGGTCCATGTGCAAGGCCAAGCCCTGATCAAAATGTTGGCATCTGCTGATGACTGTGTGGTTGGGGTGTCTAACAATCATGATGCACATGCGCTTAAAGCTCTTATCTAGGCTTACTCCAGGGTAAGTAATTGTTGTAATTTAGCAGAATCTGGAGGATTCTCTGTAAGAGTTTTGCACAGTGTTTAGCCCACTGAGAAATAGAACCCATGATATGATGATCGTGGTCCTTTGTAACAACAGAATAAAATGTTAATATAATAACTATGGGGCACTTGCTCCCACTATAATACTTTATTTAAATAAAATAAACTCCTCAGATCCTCTCTTCTTACTCTTCTTTCCTCTATTAACCAACAACCCTTCTTAATCGCCCATCACGCTCATATAAAGCGGCTTCAGACAAAACCACACTCATTGATTGGACTGTTTGGTTCAACCGATTCTCTTTGTTTCATCTAGTTTTCGTTTAATTCCCTATCGCCTAATTTTTAGGCGATTTAATTTGTATTTGTTAAATATCGACATTGCCCAATCGCCTTATTCAAGGCGATTTCCCATTAACCCAGTATCACCTCAATTTGCGGCTTAAATTGCCATTACTGGTTCGATTCCAACAGATTCCATACATTTCGCCATGATGACTTTGGGCTTATCGTTCAGTCATATTGGAATCATGACATTACCCCTTCCTTGACTGGATGATATGGCTCCTAATGCTTGTATTGTTGGAGGAACTTCACGTGTACCCAGTTATTAATTTGACCCCCCACAGGTTCCTTAATGGTGTAGGCGTCAACCCCGGTTTTCTCAATGATCTCAAATGGCCCACTCCATATGCTGGAAAGCTTGTTCCTTCTTCTGAACCCATGTTGGTCATGAAACAGGACAAATTCCCCTACCCCAAACTGTGGAAGACTGCAGCATCTACATTGGTCAGCTGCGTGATCCTGAACCTTCTTGGCAAGACTAGTAGAATATGCCTCAGTTTTGAGCTTGATCAGTGTGTTTGTTAAGGAAGACAAATAGTGGTGGGGTTCAACTCCGCTGGTATCCTAACGCAGGAGTAAAGCAATGCAGGCAGCGCTGGATATTGTCCATAGAACAATTGAAATGGACTCTTACCAGTCGCTGAGTGGTAGCTGATATTGTATGCAAAGACAGCAGTGGATAAAAGGTGCTCAAATCTGATGGCCACTTAAATTTACAAGCTTGTGTAGAATATTTACCAAGGTCCCATTGACCCATTCCACCATACCATTAGATTCAGGGTGGTAGGGGGTAGTTGAAACCCCATGGATTGCCATGAGCTCGTTCAACTTGGCCAATATATGGGATGTGAAATTGGTTCCATTATCTGTTAGAATAAATTGTTGGCAACCATGGTGCTATATGACGCACTCCAGGATGAACTTGGCAGTAGTGACAGCCCCCAAATCCTTGATAGCTCTTGCTTCCACCCATCTTGTCAAATGGTCAATGGCTACTATTATATATTTGGAGTGGTTTGTACCAGTTGGCAGCGGCCCCACCACATCTATCAAAACTGTATGCCATGCGAACTGAGGCTCAACTAGCTGGTAGGTGGTCTTCTGGTGATTTGGTTTCTCCACTTGGCACTGATGGCAACAACCAACCATCTCGAGCACATCATAGTGCATACTCTCCCAATAGTAGTGGGGTTGCAAGAACTCCAGCATCTTTTTTAGCCCTCCATGACCTACCACTTTATGGGCATCCATTATATTGTAGCTTGGGCAGAAGAATTTAAGAAACTCAGCGTTGATTCCCCAATCCGCTTATATAATTCCCCATTGCGCAAGAAGGCATCCTGCCTAAGCCTATCTAACACTTTGATCACAGGTGGCAGCTCGTCATAAAATTTGTCTGCAATCATTTTTTTTACAAGATGTCTGCCACATCCGCTGTAATGGTGACCGTGGGTAAACTGGGAAAGACAATCCAAATTCTGATGCTTTGCCCCTGGCCAATGCATAATCTCAAAATCATATGCTTGGAGCTTCAATGCCCATAGTGTGAGCTGCACTTCAGTTTCCTGCAGATTCTGTAGCCAGCGCAAATAGGCATGATCCATTACCACTTTGAATTTTACCCCACGGAGGTAGATCCAGAATTGTTTATATGCATAGATTACTGCTAAACTCTCCCGCTCAGTCACGGTGTAGTTCTGTTAAGGGCCAGTTAAACTGCGGCTGCAATAGGCAATGGGTACTCCACACTGTCATCATCTTTTTGGGACAACACGGCCCCTACAGCGGAAAGCGAGGCATCCGTTTGAACAATAAACTCTTTTTCAAAATTGGGGTATTGCAAAACAGGGCGCTAGCCAACGCAGTTCTTATTACATCAAAAGCAGTTATACATCGATCCATCCAGGTGAAGGCAGCGTTCTTCTTAAGTAGCCCAAAGCGTGGAGCCCCAATACAGCTGAAGTTGGGAATGAACCTCTGGTAGTAACCAACCATCCCCAAGAACTCCTGGATATCCCACTTATTACTTGGCCGAGTCATCTAGTGGATGGCTTCCACCTTGGCCGGCTGTGGACTTAGCCCTTTGAAGTCTACCACAAAGTTGAGGTTTCACCTGTTACTTGAAAAAGTGACACTTTTGGGGCTTAATCTTAATATTAGCTTCAGCTAGGCGGCGGAATACTTATTCCAGGTGTCCAAGATGTTCTATGAATGTTTGCAAAAATACGTTGATATTGTCAAGGTAGACAAGAACGCAAGACAGCTTTAAGTCACCCAAAATAGTGTCCATAGCTCACTGGAATGTAGCTGGGGCGTTGCACAAACCCTGTGGCATACGTGTAGGCTGGAACAATCCCTTTGAGGTAATTATAGCGCACTTTTCTTGTTCCGCCGCTGGCAACTCAATCTGCCAGTACCCTGATATCAAGTCCATGGCCAAGAAAAACTTGGCCCCACCTAACCTATCTAAAGCGTCATCAATTTATGGAAGTGGGTACAAAGCTTTTTTGTAATGCTATTAAGCTTTCAATAATTGATTACTACCCAATTGGAGCCATCTTTCTTTTTTACAATGAGCACCGGAGATGCCCAGGGACTCTTCAATGGTTCCAACATTCCCTGTTCCACCAATGCATTTATTTCTGCTGACAAAACTTCTTCCGCTGCCTTTGAATGACAGATAGGCCATGACCTTATAGGGGGATGGTCTCCTGTGTCCACCCAATTCACAACCCCATGAGCGCAACCCAAGTTGTGATCATCAGTTGCAAAAATACCGTGATACTTTTTGAACAGATTCAAGACCCTGTCCTTCTGCTCCTCCAATAGACCAGTGAGCGCCTCCCGAGGAATTACAGTCATTATGCCAAAGGGGGTTTTTAAAGGCAATCCGAGATCTTCACAGGAACCAAAGTCATGTATATGGTGGACCTCATTGATTGGGATCAAATGCAGGTAAGCTACCACTTGGTGCCGCTGAACCTGCATTACTTCCTTCTGCAGATTTGCTACCAACACTTTTACTTCCCCTTGCCAAGGTAACAATAACCTAGGAGCCACATGAGGTTTGAGTCATGATTGTTGATAGGGCCCCAAAACCTCTCCATATAGACCACCCAATAAAGCCAATTTCAAGTTCAGTTCCAATTATGACCTGATGCCCAGAAGGGATAGTAAAAGCGTTTGCAGCTCGTAATGGAATCCCTTTGTACTTGTAAATCTGTGTTGGGAGCGTTTGAGACTTCTGCTACATATGCTGATATTTTTCAGGTATCACACCATTGCTACATGCGATATTAATTTTACTAGAGCGGATTGGGTCATCTGACACTCCCCTAGAAGTAAAATAGATGGGAACCCGTTGTCCCAGGATGTCTAAGGTCTCTTCCATCATGTGAACAACGGCCCCATAGTGTCGCATAAACGCAGTCTCAATCAGCAAATCATAGTGGCTATTTGGTAATACCACTGACGGTGCCATAATAACAACAGAATCAAACCACAAAGGAAGTGCACTATACGCTCCCTTGGAGACTGTGGTTTTCATTCCAGAGGTTCCATACACCATCTGGTATTCTATGACAGGTTTTAAAGCCAATTTTGCCACTAACTTAGTGGAGACAATGTTAACAGGAGTGCCCATGTCAATTATAGCTCATATTTGGGATTTGGCTACCACCACATCACAGTAAGTGCACTCTGAGTAAGATGAAAGCCAGTTATTTACTACGTGTACATTCAGCGGTTCACATTTTCACAGGAAACCTATAATACCCACACCGACCTTAGGGTAGCTTGCTATAATTACATCCACCAGGAAGGAGACCTCTACTTCTCTTAGAGACAACGCATCCGCAAATGGTTCAAGCTGGTCTAACGGGTTTTGGTCAAACATTTGGCAAGCGTAAGGCTTTGGCTGCTCCAAAAACCCTGAGTCAGCCATATTTTTGAATGGTGCTTGGGTCAGCACATTTACTCCCCCAACTGGCTATTGGTAGAGGAACGTATCATCATACTGGGAGGCGTCTACTTTCTTCAATACAATCAATTCAGAGGGGACGTATGACTTTGAGATAGCTGAAGTAGAGAGTTTCATCTCTATACCGCTCTGACTTTTTCCCTGATAACCTTGATCCTGTTGTACGCGAGGAGTCTGTCAATTGGGGCACCATCATCCCATGTACCCGGTGTGACCACAATTAAAGCAACTTACTCCATAGAGCCTACATCTGTGCATAATATAAGTTGGCCTGCTTAGAAAGTTGTTCTGAAAGATGATCAGCGTAACCAGATCCACATTGGTAGAATGCCTGCTGTCAAGAAGCATAGCTAAGGATGAAGCAGTAGTTGTGCAGTTGTTGCTCAACAGTTATGGGACAGTCAGTGAGCTGCGGGATAAGCCTGGCATGATTTGCATTGACCGGTTGCTTTCTTCCCCTGGTTAGGGTAGGTCCCAATGACAGTGGGAATCCGCTCAAAATTGGGTGGAGTGAAGTTGGTAGATATCTGGTGCAGAAACTGAACAATTTTTTATCAATGGCACATCTTCATCCAATAGTGAGGCCATAACGTTGTAAAGCTCAGGATATGGCTTTACTGAAGAGGCCATTGCAATGCATAAATCAGCTTCATCTAGAATCCCAGCCCCAATCAACACATGTGCTTCTGCTGTAAACCGCTCAGCAAATGCAGTGAGACTCTCATTTCGTAGAAACCTGATGGTCAGAAACTCAGCTTTCCGCTGAGACATCTTTGCTTTTCCGCTGAACAACTGTATCACCATCTCCTTGACCTCTTGGTAAGTAACAGAACTTTCTGAAAGGTAACAAACAACTTGATCGGCACTTCTGACATCCAAGGTAGATATTAATAGTTTTGCCCTGCGCTGTTCTGAGGCACCTTCTGTTGCAAACTCAAGTCATTAAGAGAATTCATGAATATTGCCATTGCGATCAAAGGGCGGCAGCTGAGCACCGCAGACTTCCTGGAGCAGCTCATCTTGTTTTTTGAGCACTGTGTCCAATGCGACTCTCAACTCATCAAATGAAATGGTCCTATTATCTCGTGCAGATTTCTTTTCAAAGCAACCTAGGCGAGACACAGCAGGCGACTTAGATTTTATCAATTTATTACTGATCAATGGGCCCCCTGTAGTGAGCACCACTGAAGTAATTTGGTGGAATCCAGAGTATTCGCCATAAGAACTTTGCACAGGGTTTAGCCCACTGAGAAATAGAACCCATGATATGATGATCGTGGTCCTTTGTAACAACAGAATAAAATGTTAATATAATAACTATGGGGCACTTGCTCCCACTATAATACTTTATTTAAATAAAATATTCTCAGATCCTCTCTTCTTACTCTTCTTTTCTCTATTAACCAACAACCCTTCTTAATCGCCCATCACGCTCATATACAGCGGCTTCAGACAAAACCACACTCATTGATTGGACTGTTTTGTTCAACCGATTCTCCTTGTTTCATCTAGTTTTTTATAATTCCCTATCGCCTAATTTGTAGGCGATTTAATTCTTATTTGTTGAATATTGACATTGCCCAATCACTTTTTAAAGCGATTTCCCATTAACCCAGTATCACCTCAATTTGAGGCTTAAATTGCCATTACCAGTTTGATTCCAACGAATTCCATACATTTCGCCATGATGACTTTGGGCTTATCGTCCAGTCATATCAGAGTCGTGACAGTAATGCTTCACTCAACGCCTTAATAACTGAAATCATTCTCCTTGGTCAGTATCAAGCCCGCTGGGCCTCAGTGGCCTGTTTCCAATCCGCCCCATCTGCTAGCGCACGCGCTGTCTTACCCTGCCCCCCACACTGTCCCACTTGTGCTCCCCTTTGTACCAAGCCCCACCATTGGCCCAGTCTGCCATTTGGGGGTGTGGTTGGAGGCAGTCGGGTATGCCTCAACGGTGATGGAAACCCATATTCTAGACAACATGACAAAACACATTGCCTCCCTCAGAGCCCGTCCTACTTCCCTTTCTGGCAGGGTTGTACTAGCCAACTCTATGCTCCTATCCAAAGTTTGGTTTGGGGCCCAGACCATCTCTTTCTCCCCAAGTTTCTTCAAATCACTGTATGCCCTTCTGCAAGGATGGCTTTGGTTGGACCACCCACAGCCAGTGCGACTGGAGGTCATGTTTGGCCCTCACCATAGTGGAGGTATGGGCCTGCTCAACTTTGAGGCCCAAGCTGCCAAAATCCTTGGCACCTGGATTGCTGCCGTTACCAACCCTACAGTTTCAGCCCAACACTGGTCCCACACAGCCCGCTCCAACTTCTCCCGTGCCCTGGGCTTCAACAAACTGTCCCACCCACACTCTCTGTTGAAATATCTGGCTTCCCATCCTTTGGAAGTAGGTCCAAATGGGACAACACCCCACTTCAAATGGATCCTCCTCTCCATGCAGAGTGCTGAGTGAAGGATTTTTATTTGTGGGCCTACAGCCCAAAGGGGGCGCCCCTCTCCTTGGTTCACCCAGGAGGTACAGGGACTACTCATTCTGAACGGATTGATACCCATGAAGCCCCATACCTTATCCAGGGTGGACTACCTGGACATGATGGACATCCCCTATCCCCTTGATACCCAGAAAGCCATTTGGAAGTACGCCCATCACCCTCTTCTGCAGCCCCATATCCATTCCCATGTGTGATGCTGCTTGAGATGGGTGTACCATACTGCCAAATGCTCTAACGCTTTATACTCATCCTGTGTTGTGTGTGGCTAGTATGGAACGCTGTTTTACCACCTGGAAAAGTGCCCACCATCTAAAGCGATATGGCATGAGGTACAACTTCTACTTTGCCAGGATCAGGCAGAGCCCTTCAGTTTGTCTAGGGATATGTTTGCTTTATCAATGGCCTCCCCTCTTCCACCCTCCCTCCATGCTTTGGTGGTCATAATCGCCATGTGGACTATCCACACGATTGTCTTGAATGCCATCTCAGGCTCCACCCCCACCCTCCAAGAAGCTGTCCACCAGTTCTGGTCACACTTAATGGACCACTTTCAAGAGTGGATGTTTGGATACCTCCCACCATGTCACTGCCAGTTGGTCTCATCCTGGTTCCCGGTTTGGTTCATCAACTCAGACCCCTTCCTACACACGTGCTCAATGGTGGCGCCTGCCCCTATACATGTGATCCCCCTACCAGTAGTGGCGTTCCTGCTGGCAACAGGAGACAGCATTAGCTTCTTTGGGGTGCCCTCCTATTACAGATGTTTCATTTTCTTTGGTGTCTTATTGGAAGTGTAATCCCCAGGTCAGCCTTCCCCACAATAAATTAAGATAATTGAAGTTGCACATTGTAAAGCCGCCAAGGCTGCGTTTTTGCGTAATATGCCAACTAAAGTGCCATTCACTCGCTCTACCATACCATTAGTTTCAGGATGGTATGGTGTTGACAACACTCTTTTGATAAACATCAATTCATTTAACCATTGTACCAATTTGGCAGTAAAGTTCATGCCATTGTCCATCAAGATCTTCTGGAGAATCTGTGCTTATAAATAATATTATCCATAATGATCTTGGCAGTAGTTAGTGCTCTGACATCTTGATATGATTTTGCTTCCACCCATTTTGTCAGATGGTCAATAGCAACAATTATGTATTTGTTGCCTAGGCTACTCACAGGCAAAGGGCCAACTACTTTAATTGACATGGTATGCCAGGCCCAGTCAGGTTTAATCAAACGATATTTTACATCCAACTTCATAGTCTTTGCAATTTGGCATGAATGACATTTATCAAGTACATTTCTGGATTAAATCGCACGGAATCCCAATAGTAACTCAATCAAATTAATACTAGCATCTTGATCAATTCTCAATGCCCAACGGCCTTATGTGCTTATGTAATAATCTCCATTCAGTTGGAAGGTTTGGGAAAATTTGACGTTGCCTTTTGGGATTAAGCTTGTATAAAATCCCATTTTAATATTTGGTGTCAGTTAGTGATTTTTCAATAACTTTTTGTACTTCAGGTGGCTCATCTCCATACTTTCAGGTAATCATTTTTTCATGAAGCTCATCGGCCAAACTGCTCAGAACAGCTACAATAGGAAGTCATGATAGTCCGCATGCATTTTAATGGGCCGCTCCAGCTCTATGAATAATACTACTTTGTACACTTATAATCCTAGGGCCCAGCGGGCTAATCATCCCTCAGGTTCCTTGAGATTGTGGAGCCATTGTAATGAGCTGTGATCCTTCACTACTTGAAACTTGGTGCCATAAATGTAAACCTAAAATTGTTTACAAGCATAGATGACATAAAAAAATTCTTTTTCAGTCACCATATAATTACGCTCATGCTTATTCAGCGTCCTTCTGCAATAAGTGACCGGATGCTCCTCGCCATCATCCCCAATCTGAGATAGGAAACCACCAATTCTAGTCAACAAGGAGCCAGTTTGTATGATAAGAGGCTTGCTGAAATCTGGATATCAGAGGATAGGCGCCATGCTCATTTTGGTTTTCAAAGCCTCAAAGGCTTGTTGGCACTCCTCTTCCCAGCAAAAACGAACTCCTCATTCTAGCAAATGGAATAGGGGCTCAGCAATTATGAACCCTCCTACAAATCTACGATAGTATCCTACCATGCCTAGGAATACTTGAACATCCCTCATACTCATCGGAGGTTGCATTTTGTTAATCACTTCCACCCTTTGAGTTCGGGCTGTAAGCCCTTGGAATCAATGACAACCCTGAGATATTCCAATTGTTCTTAATGAATTGACATTTTCTAGGTTTTATCTTCAGATTGGCCTTCAACAGCCATTTGAACACTTGTTCAAGGTGCTCCAGATGTCCAAAAATGTTTGCAGAAAAACACTGATATCATCCAGGTACACCAGTACACAGGATAATTTAAGGCCCCCCAAAATTGTGTCCATTGCGCGCTGAAAGGTTGCCAGCATGATGCACAGCCCCTGTATCATGCATGTTAGTTAAAAAGCCCTTGAGCAGCAATCATTTCGCACTTTTAATGCTCCTCTTGAGGCAGTTCAAATTGGTAATATTCTGAGATGTGGTCCATTGTGGTAAAATAATTCGCCCCTCCCAGACGGTCCAGAGCATCATCAATTCTGGGAAATAGATACAAATCTTTTTTTGTAATGGCATTGAGGCGTCAATAATCAATAACAACTCAATTGCTGCCATCTTTTTATCTATGATTAAAACTGGGCTGGCCCACAGGGCTTTTGGAGGACACTATCATTCCACTTTTCACCAATTTGTCCAGCTCTTCTCCGACTATTTTGTCAATAGCCCTGGGGTGCCAGATTAGCCTCATTATAATAGGCACATGGTCCCAGTGTCAACAAAATGCTTTACTCCTTTTGCATAACCTAAACCTTGGTCATCTTTAGCGAAAAAATCTCAGAGTATCGTTCAAACAACTGTAGTGCTTTATCCTTCAGTTGTTCTGATAATCTGGTAAATGATTCTTGAAAATTACAATATGTGCCCCAAGGGTTTTGGTTGGTAAGCTGAGCTTGGATATGTCACCAAATATGACAGCTGATTTTAACTCATCCCTCAGAAACAGATGCACGAATGCAACTCCTTGATATTTCTTGACCTTAATACATTGGCTGGTTAAATTTGCTAGTAGGACATCAATCTCTCCGTGCCCTGGTATAAGTATTCCAGGTGCCATACTAGGGTTCATTTGAGAACAATGCCACGGGGATACAACCTCCTCATATAGTATTTATGGAATATCCATCGTGGTTCCAGTCCTCATAACTGTCACAGACCAGAAAAACACCAGTTCTGACCGCCGTATAGAATAAATATTCATTTGGTGCACTGACACAAAACCAAACTGACCAATCATGCTAGAGAGGTACCCTTGGTACCCAATCTAACCCAGCACTCCCCTAACCTGGTTGGTTATGTAAAGTCCTCTGGGGGAGTTTGCCCACCACAATCCACTCAAAATAGCATCTCAATAGGGAAAAAAGACCACAATTTACTGATGTATGCAAACCTGAAACCGCCTTTATTTTTTATTCTGGGACATAAAAGGCCCTGCCATCCATAGCTCATCTGGGGAGAAACTGACAATGCTCCCCAGGTAGGGAATGATAGGGAAAATTTTGTAGAATTCTGAAATGAACTTCAGAATGTGCAGGCATGCCTTATAAAGGCCGCGCTTTTAGGCCTCACCCAAGCCATTAATTAGGCTCACATAAGCATCTTCTACAACTTGGGTGAAGCACAACCCAGCGCCTGAAATGATCAAATCAAATTTATTTATAAAGCAATCCAACTCAGATTCAGAAAATCTGAATCCAAGTCAGAATGTAACAAACGAGACAAACTCGTCTATTACAAAAACAGTTGATGGCCTGGAGCTATTGTTGCATCCTTATTCACACATAGAGTATTCCTCGATTTTCATTTATGGCAGTTGGCATGGGGTGGCTTCAATTCCCCGCTGAATATATCCTACTGGTATTATCCCATCGGCATAAGATATATTGATAAAGTTTCTGCTATGACTTGTGGGCTTTGTATTGTCATGATAGTAATAAATCGGAAGTGATTGGCCCAATACTGTCAAGATGTTCTCATTAAAATCGCATGAGATCCCATAAGCCTTAAAAAACTAATTCCAATTAATATATCATAATTGGCGTTTGGAAGCACTATTGTGTGTGCAGCTACTACCAAAGCTCCAAATCGCAGTGGCAAGGCGCTGTAAGCTCCTTCACTTTTAGTGCTGTTAAGGCCTGTGGTCCCATATTCCTGATGATGATCAATGTCCAGAGCTATTTTCAATTTTTTACTAACTTCATGGAAACATTGTATACAGATGCTCCGCTATTAACAATAGCTACAACTCTGATCTTGTTGACCAGAATATCCACATAAGTGCACTTAAAGTAGTAAATCAATAGAATTTACTAAGTGAATATGAGAAGAATCCAGGGAGTTAAGAGTGTGCTTCAAGGACATCGATGAATCCCCCCCTTGGGTTGGGACCATCTAGTACTAAAAAAAAGAGTGTGCTTCAAGGTATTTCCAACACTGGAATTCATCGATGAATGTGTCGATTGGCATGGCTATATTCACCCCTTTCAAGCTTGGGGTATCTGCTGCATTGCTCAGCACTTTGGCTGGAATATTCTCAGTTATTTGTTGCACATAGGGTTTAGTGACTACTTCAGAGGCTTCAGGTATGACACCCATACTCTAGGCTTGAGTTATCACATTTATGTTCAAAGAATCTTCATTTTGATACTAAAATAAATTTCTTTTCTTTGTTAACTGAGGCCCTGTGGGCTGGGTTCTCTTGTCAATAAGGTGGGACTAGTGTCTTTAGCACAATAGAGCATCACACATCTATTGTGCTTGTTCTTTTCCCTTGTCCTGCACAGTATCAGGAAGGACTACATTGACATTTCGCTAACAGCATCAGGAAGCAAAGTTACCTTTACAATTGCAATTAAAGCATGTAATCTTACTCATTGGGCGTGGGGCTCTTTTATTTAGTTTTGCTTATTCTTTACAGGTGGATTACTGTCAATCTTCTTATTGGTTACAAAGGGCTTTCCAGCTAAGGCATCAGGTCCGGATCTGTACCCTGTATTAGGAGGGCTGTAATTTTGTGAACATCTGCACAAATAATCACCCAATTCAGATGTTGCAAGGTTTTGCACAAAAGCATGCAATAAAGTGTTTGATAAATTTTGGTAAGGTTCTACTGCATGTTCTAGTGCAATCTTAGCGTCAAAATCGACCATAGCCTTTGCGCCTAGGAGAAGTTGAGCTTTGCAATAAAATTAATCAACAAATTTGTCAATTGCTTCATCTTTCTTAAAGTTAATATTCATGAACTTAGATTTTCTGGTTGACATTCGTTCTGGACCTCCAAATTCATGAAGCACAGCCTCTTTGACTTTGGCATAGATTGAATTTTCATTAATGTGAGGCTTAATCAACTCAATGCTTTACTGATCCAAGCAGTTGAACATAGTGGTTATTTTGTTATGGTCACTGGCCCCATACATGGCCATCACAAAGCGTTTTAAAAATGTGGTTATACTTCTGTTCTTATCAAAAGCAGTCAGGTTTGCTGGGTTGTAATTATGACTTTCCCTTTTATTGGTATCACAATTACTTCTTTGTTGACTTGATCCAGGCATAGTAGGGCGCTGATGCATTGTATCCCAGTTTGAGTTATAGGGTTGGCCAAAGTAACCATATTGTGAAGCATTTGTCAACGTGACCCAGCATCCATTTCAGTAGCTATTTCTGAAGCTTTATACTCTAAATATTTGGAAGAGTTTCCAATCAAGTGGTTAGTGGCACACTGACAACGCCCATCGTCCAGAGCTTGGATTTAATCATTAATTTTATTTCTAAAATTGACATGATTTCGATTTTTAATTTTAATTTCACAATTTCCTCATTCAAGCTAGTAGTTTGTAGTTGCAAAGTAGAAATCACTTGGTCTTTTTCTTTAATTGCCTTCTTGCACTGGTTTACTTCTCCATGAAGAATATTGTTCAACTTATTTTTATAGCAGTAACATCCTCATTGAGATTATTGATCTGTTGATTAAGATTAAGATGATCAATAGAGTCTGATATTTTCCATTCTTCGCCCGTTGGCCTTTAAATTGTGTTTGCCAGTAATTGATTTTTACGGTGTATGTATCCTTCATCTGCGAAATTAAGGTGTTCAGTCATCGATATTGGTCACGAAATTCATTGTTATGGTTTAATTGCGCCTCTTGGGCTTTGCAATTAAGCCTCATGAGCTCTGAAGCATTAATGGAAGTCAGAGTGATATTTCTTACCCAAGATTTGATAACTCCTCTTTCCTCTAGAAATTGTCAAAGATGGGATGCAATCTGTCATTTAGCTCTTGTGCTAATTCTGCTACCCAGTCATTAGCTCAAGTTGCTAGAGTATAATTTTCCTCCAAATTAAAACTGAACTCTGCGAAGTTGACTTCCAATTGCTCACTTAAATTTTGCCCTGCCTTGATGGAGTTGTGTGAGAAGTTTACCAACTCAGTAATAGCTGCATGATGGTGGGCAATTGTCATCTGAGAATTTCTTGAGGTGGGATGTAAAAATTCAATTAAGTATTGGTGTTATATTATATCCCAATTAAATTGTTTTGTATTTGAGCTACACTCAATTGATGATGAGCTTATATCTCATCCACAACACATCATGTTGTCATTGATGATAAAAAGGATTGCTATATTATCCATGGGCCCTTGTCCTATATGATACCCTCTTAACAACTGATGTCCAAGGCGTTCCAGCTCTTAAGGTGAAATGGGTTCATTGGGGTAGGTAATAATGGGTATATCATTTCAATTAATCTGGGACATAGTCATTTCAGTATTCCCATTGGGCCCAGTAATGGTTCTGGTATGTTGATTGGAATTGATCCTCTGCTCGGCATGGTCACCATCTGCAATCCCATCCATGAGCGCCATTTGTTCTTTTTTGGTCTACTTCAGATGGCTGGTTCTTCTTCTGTGGTATGGTGGAGTTTCAAACATCTATTGTATGGCAACAATGGTCCATATGGTGACTCTAGTTCAAGATATAACTACTTGGTAATAGCACCAAAAAGCCATATTCTCCTGTCATTAATTGGACGAAGGCATGCTGCCCTGATTTTACTGATCCCAAGTAAATTTCTTGACTAATACAATGTAAAGCATAAACACAAAAAGCTTATAAGTTAAGCTATAACTAATGGTAATAGTTGATTGTACTTTATTAGTATCAACTTGGAGATAATTTACAGGGTTCAATGATCACCACATCTTACCCATGGCGTCTCATTAAAGGTGGCACTTGACCAGAGGAACACTTAAATATTTGTTTGAAGGTCTACAATCCACTGAATCAGAGCATCTCGCACAGCCTCAGAATCAGTATAAATTTTGTCAATATTCTCAAGACAACATTCAGATGCGCCTTATAATAGCTGAACAAAGCTCTTTCTTAAGCAATTGGAAGTACATACCAATGAGATTTGTAACACTAATTAGAAAATGATTTGATTAAAAACTTAATTGACATTAAAAAATAATCTCAACATTGACCAACAAAGACCACGTGCCCGAGTCATTAAGTCAAAACATAATGTTAAGTCCAACCTAACCATCAAAGCCCTCAAGCCCATGTTGTATCATAGTCAAATATTATTAAGTGAAATCGCTAGGCCGCGGATCCCAAGCTTCACATAAGCTTAGGATATTCCTGTCACATAATCACTGATATCCAATATGATTCATAATAAATAAAGCATGTTAACAATATCATAAACCTATCAAATAATTGACGATTAAGTCCAGTAAATTACTCAACATAAGCTTTAAAGTTTTCTAGTTTATGTTAAAAATATGAATTTAACTTTCCTTATTTTGCAACAAGCAGCTGAGAGTTATGATATTCCTGTTCTGCTAAATTTTTAAATCAAGTTCAAAATGCACCAGCGGGCACTAGTCAGTGCCAGGAATTTGATATGATGTGATAGCGTTATCTGAAATGGCTAGCAGGTTATCTTCCATTCATTTCCCATCACATTTATCATGGACCCTCAAGACCAACACTGCCCCCTAAGATCTTGCCTAATAGGGACATCGGTATGAAGGGTCCTGTTATAATTTATGGGTTTTGTTGATTGTTCACAGCTTATAATCCCAAATTTATAACTGCACAGGTTTTTTATGAATTCTCTGTGTTGGCTGATGAAAAATATATAGTCAAATGATAGTACTATGAATGATTCATCTGTAGTTGAATAGATCACTAGAATTGGGTCCAACTCTTGACCATTATTCCTCCTCAAAATACTTAAGATGTCCTTTATAGGGTATTGTTCCCTTATACCGCCTAACTTGATCTGCTGTCAATTCCTCATTTATGGCTTCTCTCTGGTGACACACAGTCAGCATCAATCCCCAATTCAGCTCAGCTTTTATTCTCTGGATACATGCTCAGATCCTTACTATTTATCCTAAATTTTCTCCAATTAAATCACACAGAAATAATTTCCTTGAAGAAGAATAGAACTAATAATGGATTCTAGTAAAGTGTAAAGTAAAGTGCTTTTTAATTAGTGAATTCTTTGGGGACTTTATAGTGGGAATTTGGTCCCCAACCCTCGATTTGCACCTCATCAATGGTATGACACTTGTTGCCATTGAATTACCCATCGTCTGGTTCATCAGTGATGGTCTTTCCCATCCTGGATAGGATTCCATCATCGGACATCCTTGATACTTAAAATGGAAAGATCAGAAAATGTGTCCCTAACGTTTTCCTCTCAATCCTACTAAATAAACCATATTTGGCTAGCGACCTGCTTAGGTAATGGGACTTGTTACCCATTAAGGTAGGTTGTGAACCAACTGATTTATTTTTAAGCTGCAAGTGGCATCACTCACCTCACAGCTTAATCCTTAAATTCCCAATTAGTCAGTGATAAACCTGACTAATCCCAATTGATACAGCTGATAGTTAATCGCTGATCAACTATCAAATGCCCCAATTTCATTGGCAACTATGTCCATGAGATCTTAAGCATTCACCAAGATTGATCCCTGATGGATCTTCCCCAGGCAAATTATTTTTAAAGCCCCAAGAATTGTTAACATAAAATCAGTGTCAAACAATATCCAATGCACTTCGCTATAGGGAATTATCCCCTAGCAACCACTGGTAATATAGTTGGCTGAGAATGTGGGTAAAAATTACAACAGGGCCCAAAAATTGACTCAGTTTATGATAGGGCTTGACTTGACAGAGGTGTTAGAGTACTCTGGGCCTCACTGAATTATTACTTTATATGTCTCAGACCATAACATATAAAGATTATGCACCCGCCCCCCTGGTCAGTGGTGGTAGAAGAATACTAGCTCCCCTAGCTGTACTCTGGGAAAATTGGCTTTTGAGCATTAATTTGCCCCACCTCTCAATGTCTGATAAGTCCCCATGGACTTAGCAGCAAAAGCTGTATGTGGATTAATTTATTGGTCAGCATTTGCATTGCTAGTTCAGGGGTGACCAGCATAGAGCCTCCAATATGGGCTGGACGCTTTAGGGTAATAATAACATTTGGCTATATAGCGCTTGGAATAGAGACATCTGATAACACAATGATGACTTACGCGATATGCCAAAAACGATGCTGGGAGGTATTCATTACACTGGTAGCACCACTAGTGCTAAAAAAAGAGGTATTCATTACACTGGCTTGGGTCATAGTGTGCCATTCCATTAAGGATGGCAATAGCATACTATTCACTCATCCCACTACTCTCTTAGTAGCCGGATGGTAGGGAACTGTGAAAGAAGCGTAGGTGCCCATAAGGGCAT
>JAKSZP010016649.1:0-22922 GCA_022478985.1 Massospora cicadina | reverse complement strand
AAAATGAGTTTATGAGGATCTATACACAAAAAATTCACCTTTATGGTGCAGTAAAGTTCAATGCTACTGTAGGAAAAACATGCTTAACATTAAAAAGGTTTTCTAGAGACATTTTAATTTTTTACTCTAGATATATAATTTCTAATCTATATCAATTGATTGTATCAGATCTAAATGATGTTCTACTTAGCTGATAAGAAATTTATACACTATATCTATCAGTCACTTTTTCAGCAAAAGCAAAGATTTCTTGATACTTTTGAATAATACAAAACACTAACATACAATAAAAAAGTTTATATTTAAATTGTCATCTACATTTTTCTTTTCTTTCCCGTTACAATCAGAAATTGTACCTGATTTGATTTAAGACAGAGAAGTTTGATAATTAGTAAGGGGAGATGAGTATGCGCCTATTGCCAAGTAAGGGCTAGGCAAATGTGGTAAAAGGCACAGGTTCAGTGTTCACACCGCTTAAAGTTCGAAAACGCCCTGAGGACACTGGTGGATTGGAAAAAAACAAGAAAACTGTGGTGAATATCTCACCAGAAATCTTGGAATGGCAAACCAAGTGTAACCAGCATGTTAAACCTCCACACTCACAGCCACTGTCATTAGTGGAATATGGAGTTCAAGTTTACCTGGACATTAATTCAACTGCTCTTTAGGAGAAGTTTTGTGAGGATGTACTCATCCACTTCCCAGAAGTAGTGTATGTAGCACCGCACACAATAACCCATGGTTATTTGAATCTCAGGTTCAAAACAGAGAATTCAGAAGATAAAGCTGCACAAGTGCAAGTGGTGGTCAATCTCCTGGAGAGTCAACGGGTAGTCAAACCAAGCGCATTAATGGACAAAATTGAATAAAATCTTTGTGACTATCAATCTCATCCCTACGACCATCAATCATGAAGTTCTTGAGAGTCATTTTAAAGCAGGACTTCATAGTCATGGGGAAATCAGCTCCTTCAAAATGCAAATTTTTTTACTGATGCCTGAACTCAGCACAGGTAAGGCAATAGCGGTGATCACCCCATTCTCAGGGGTAGCAGAGGATTTAATTTAGATCCCACACTGTGGCACTCTCCATCAATGAACAACAGACTCAACCATTCCGCATAAAAGTTGACAGAGCACCACCCATATGCTCTCATTGTCAGGCGTTTGGACACAAGATACACAACTGTCCCACCAGAGAGGGAATTACCCCAAATGAAGCTTTCTCAGAAGCAATGGAGGAAGGAAAAAATGAGCCCACAGTAGACTCTACTGTAGCATTCCCATGGGGCGAACAGGGGTGCTATTTTAGGTAAAACCTGTGTCCCCACAAGAATGAAAAAAGCAAAACAGCAACGCTGAGCACAGACCAAGGCAGCGGCCACGCCGGCCTCCACCATCCCCCCTACTCATATAAGCCAACCAGGCTGAGTTTTACACTTTTGTGGAATTATAAAATCCCAACTAATTAGATGAGGGGACCCAGCTCTTGAACCTGCAACATGTGCATGATACTCACCTTCTGGATTCATTCACAACAAACAAGCGGATTTTCCAATCTGGATATTGCAGAATTTTTGGAGAAGAATCGATGGACAATCTTGACAATGCACTGCAAAACCTCAATAATGCAAAAAACTGCAAAGACAAAAAAACCAATCAGGCAAGAAATCCGCGGCTATAGATGCCATAAAAGAGAATAACTATTTACCTAATGATACGCCATCCTCAAATACTCGCCAAAAAGTATAGTTGGCTAATCTTGCATGGCAGCAAGGATTGGTAGAACCTGAGGGGCCCACCCCTCAATCCTAAGGAGTGATGGGGGGATTCTTTAAAATAGGGACGCTGAACATTGCTGGACCCAAGGCCTTGCCATCACGGGCTAAAAAACTGAGCCTCCTAAAAATAATTTACCTGTGGACATCCTGGCAATCTAGGAAGCCCACTGTCCGTGCGGTGCAGAGGACACATGGGCAACCATGCTCCTCCTTTCCCTTTCCTTTTGGCCGCCGCACTGTGGGGTGCTTGTATGGGTGAACTGCAATTTTAAATTTTCAGAAAAAATAACATATCTTAATGGATGTGTTCTGGTCATGTCCTTTTTGTGGGATGACGAAGTACACGCTGTTATTAACATTTACGCCCCAACCTGTGCACAAGCTCGTCAGGAATTCTTATCAGCCATTAATTTCCTCCCGCTTCTCCCTGGCCAATTTATTTTTGGCGACATGAACAGCTGTTGCCACCCCAGCCACCGACCACTGGCCCTCATCACCTACACCCCTGCAGCAGCATGTAGAACTTTGCATTCTAAAAGCCACTTTGGGGTTGTTTGATACTCTGCTGCCTCATGCACCGCTACTTCCAAAGATGTCTAATCCCCATGTGCACAAGGGTCAGCTGAGGTCTATGTCCTGCATTGACCTTATTCTTGCACCGTTGAAATTTTAGTCCCAAGTTGTTCACTTTACAACGACAAAACTCGATTTATCTAACCATAGGATGGTACTGGTTTCCTTCTCTTTGTCACATCCAGTGGCACAGGCGCCAAAGTGGTGTAAACTCCTCCCAGCCGAGATCACGTCACCCAGGTTTTCCTCATGGGTGGACACCAAAACCTCAGCTCAAGAATTTACCACACCTTTATGTGAAGACCAACTTTCCACCTGGTCAACCTTCAAATGAACACCATCCGCCAGGCATGCCACATATTATCACGTCACTCTCAGGCTACCTCAGCAATCATTTTACGCACGCTGGTAGAAGTAACCACCTGGAATCTAATGTCCCAGTAGCAGGCTACAGCCTGGCTTGAGGTTATAAGTGGTCCAAAGTTTCCGCTCGCTCAACACACTGGTAAGACAACACAAGCATCATGTTTGTGTTTAGTATAAAGCAAAGCATACAACAATGGGTGACATGTGCTCTGCTTACTTTTTTGAAAATTCTTTGCACTGCGCTAGAGCTTGGCCTGCACACAGGTGTGGAGGCCAGACCACTCCATTGCAGATACTCCAGCCAAAGTGGCAATCGAAGTACAAAATTATTACTCTGAATTGTATCGCTTTAATACAGTTCAGCTGGCTGTTGGAATTTTTGCCCATATTCCCAGCCTGTTAGATTACTAGGAATTGCTAGGAGATAATTACCTAATGCAAGGTGAATTGAAAATAGGTTGACCCTGATTTTGGTAACTATGTCAGGGGATTATAGGATATTTGCCTGGTTGGGTCCATTAGGGATCAATCCAAATAAATTCTCAAGATCTCATCGGGCAGAGTTGCTGACAAACAGTGGAATCTGATATTAATTAACTATCAGGTGTACCAATTGGGATCAGTCAGGTTTCATCACTGACTGATTAGGAATGTGAGTAGTAAGTTGTGAGGCGAGTGATGCCGCCTGCAACTAGCAAATTGATCAGTTGGTTTGTGACCTGCATTAATGAGTAACAAGTTTCATTACCTAAGCAGGTTGCTTGCCAAATATGGTTGGTTTTCTTGGATCAAGAGGAAAAAGTTAAGGACACATTTTCTGATTCTTTCTGTTTTAGTCTCGAGGATGTCCAATGATGGATCCTATCCAGGATGGGGAAGACCATTGCTGCTGAGATGGGGATGGGTGATTCAACGGCAACAGCTGCTGTTTCATCAAAAAGATGTCAACCAAGGATTAGACGACTATATCCCCTACTATAAATTCCCTAAAATTCACTTAGAATAAAAACAGTTTATAGTTTACAGTTTATAGTTTATACAGTATATAGTAGATATACCAGTGTAGTAAACTCTGTCAGCTTTCATTTGTTTTATTCATTCTCAGGGATATTATTGCTTTGTGCATTAAATTGGGAGCTCTTTAAGTAAAAGAGTAAGGATCTGAGTGGGGATCAAGAGAAGAAGCGGAAACAAATTAGGAATTGCTGCCAACTTTGTGTTGAACTGGAGAAACTGTCACCAAGGAATTTCAGAGAAGATTGGGTGAGATGATATGAGGGAACAAATCCCTATTTTGAGACATCTCAAGTATTTCAAGTGGAAATACTGGCCGAGCATTGGGCTGAGATCTAAGAATTCCATTCAACTATGGATAATAGTTGTCATACTATTAACCAATTATATCAACAACAATACAACGCAGATGGACTGCATAAGAACCAAACCTGTGCAAGTAATTGGTTAAAGGGGTTATTGGCCAATAATAACCAGACTCATAAATTTTTACAAAGTGGTGCTCACTACAGGGGTGTAGTAGAGTAAAAGAATATAGAACATGATTTACTATAGATGTTTCTGAATCTGAACGTGAATAGGATCACGTTCATTGCATTCACCTAGATCAGAAGTGGAGCTCCAAGTGAAGCAAATTGAAGATACTCATTACCAGGGAAAAGGACTTGCGGACTAGATATGGCACTAACTAGGGCTGCAAGAAACCCTTTTCCACCTGAAATCTACTTGATATGAAGAGGATCAACAGGGCCAACTTGAATTGAAATTGGGTCCACTATAACTAGTCCCAAGGAACAGCAGGATCAACTCAGGTTATAATTAGGTCCGCTTTAAATAGTCTTGAGGAGTGAGTGTTTAGATGAGGCATTTGACTTAATTACACTCAACCAATGATCTGTAGTTGCTGAAGACAAGTTCATCAATTCAAGACGAAATTGGATGAAGCTAACGAGGCCAGAACAACCTGTGTAATTAAGGATGGCAATAAATGCTGAAAATCATTTTCAGGAGAAAAACGATCTGAACAATCAAATGGAACTGTTGGCTACAAAGATTCAAGAATCAGTTGCTGAAATATGAGATGAAATTAGGACCTGTAGGATTAATAACCAGTTGGGATTAAAGGCCTGATATTCAAGAGTATTTCCAAAATTGGCAAGTGTAGCCTATATGTGAAGAGACAGCACTGCTGGTCGTATAGTGAAAAAGGTCAATACTAAAAATTGGAAGTATTAGACCTATGAGAAAATGTAGGCAATGTTCCCAGCGGACCTCTGAACCATTAATTGGTTATGTCCTAAGATTTTGGTCAAGTCCCAGAAGAGGACCACTGAATCAAATGGATGGTTAAATGTTAAGAGAATAAGATTTTGAACCATTATAACTGGTAGGTTAGAGTATACTTAGGACCCAGTTTGGATGAAGGAGAAAAGAAGGACTTCCGAACCTTTTTGTAGATTACAAGTCTCATTTCAAAAGAAAAATATAAAAATATATATGATATTATAAAATTGATTTAGTTGTTCTTTGAGTTTCAGACCTAGGAAGCGACGAGAAATGCTGATGGAAATCCTATAAAATCAGGGAATTCCACTGAGGATCAAAAATGAGAAAACTATACCGCTGGGGTCACAGATGATAGTTGACACAGGGTTGACGTTGGAGATACCGGAGCTACTGTATGGGGAGGTCAGAAGCCCCTGGAAGAAGTCCATATTGGAGCCTTGGGTGGCTCCTGGAATAATAATGCTGGGCCATGGAGAAATTCGAGTTCTCCTGGCAAATTTAAGTGAAAAACTGATGAAGATCAGGAAAAATCAGATCATCACGTTTGTTCATCTAATCCTGATGGATAAACTGAAGAGATTTCAAGATTTTGGGACTCTTGATGAGATGGGATTACCAGCTGGTGACCAAGAGTATCAACCTATTGGTTGATTGAGAGCAACTCGCTGATCTGAAGGAAGGACATCAAGAGAAGGTGCTCAAATTATTTGAAAATTATTGGGAAATATTCTCCCAGGACGACCATAATTTGCGATGCACAAGAGAAGTGATCACAAGGTCGATACAGGGGAAAATTTGTGATCAGGATGAGACCAATTTGACAGTTGAAGGTATCTGAGGCAGTAGTGGAAGAAGAAATCAGCAAGTTAGTGAAGCATGGGCTTCTATTTCCATTGCCAAGTCCCTGGGTGAGTCTAATTTTAATGTGAAGAAAAAGGATGGCTCTAATTGGGTGGTAATGACTACCAAAAGCTAAATAGGATTATGAAGAAGGATTTGTATCCCCTACCAAGAATTGATAATGTGCTAGCTCTATTGGGAGAAGCAAAGGATTTCTCTGCGGTTGATCTGATAATGAAATATTGGCAAATTGATTTGCCAATGAAAAACCAAGAGAATTGCGCGTAAATTACCACGCAGGGGCTATACCAACTGACGAGGATGCCCCAGGGTCTATGTAATGCGCCTGCAACGTTCCAGAGTGCCATGGACGCTATACTGAGCGACTTGAAGTTGTCATGAATCCTGGTGTACTTGGATGATATCAATGTGTTCAGTAGGACGTTTACTGACCATTTACAAAACTTGGAGGAAGTATTTAAGAGACTGTCCGTGGCTAACTTGAAGATTAAGCTGAGGAAGTGTCACTTCTTCAAGAAAGAGTTGGAATACCTGGGATTCGTGATCAAATCTAGTGAATTGCAGCTGCAAGCCCAGAAGATAGAAGCCATAAAATGGATGGCTGTGCTGAAGAGTGTCTGAGACATACAAGTGTTCCTTGTAATGGTCAGATACTACAGAAGATTTATTCAGGACTTTGCCTGAATTGACGAGCCCTTATTCCATCTATTTAAGGATCCAAAGAAAGGATTCGTATGAAATGAAGAAGCCCAGAAATCCTTCAATGAGCTACACCAGTACCTAATAGATTCTCCAATTTTAAAATATCCAAATTTCAATTGAAAATTTATTATACAAACTGAAGCTTCATTACTAGCAATTAATGCCATATCAAGCCAAGTAGATGAACTTGTGGACGAACATCCAGTGGCATATGTGAGCTGGACACTCTTAGCCGCTGAGAGGAACTACACTGTAACTGAGTGTGAGTGCCTTGCGGTCAATTACACCTGTAAGCAGTTTTAATGTACATCCATGGAACACACTTCAAAGTGGTGATGGGCCACCCCTCATTGCGTTGGCTCCATAATTTGTGTGAACCATAATGATTACTGGCCCAATGGGCACTTAAGTTACAGGCTTATGATTATGAAATTGTACAGTGATCAGGGGCTTCTCACCAGAATGTGGATGGCTTATTGCGGTTACCAATGTCCCGATGGTATACCAGCAGGCGAATGAGTTATTCCAGAGAATAGTCAATGGAGAAATTGGTAACAACCCCAAAAAATCCAAGGTGTGCTTCGAAAATTGATGAAAACACTGAGACCATTGGATGGACAAGTGTTTAAAACAATTAATGGGAAGCAGTTATTATTCCCAAAGCTGTCAAAAAGAGAATCTATCATTCAAGCTGCTCATAAGGTTGTTGGGCATGGAGGCCTGAGAAAGATAACCAATCATACTCTCCAGTACTACTACTGGGAATCTATCAACTATGACTTGTGGAATTTATGGCTTGTTGCGTGGAGTGCCAGCTGCACAAGCCACATAATGATACAACTGGATACCAACTGGTCCACCCTGGATTTGCCTGGCATATGGTGTCCATCAATGTGATGGGACCGCTGATGATGAGCACAGGGGTAGTCAAGTACATAATAATTGCTATCAACCATCTGATGAGATGGGTCAAGACGAAGGCCCTGGCAAAAGTAGATTCTACCAGCACCGCAAAGTTCATCCTGGATCAAGTAGTATATTGACATGTATGCCCACAGGTCCTGCTTAGCAATAATGGGACAAACTTCACATCTCATGTGATCCCATGACTGAATGAGATAATGGGGATCCGAGGAGTCATGTCTGTACCCTACCAGCTGGAGACGAATGGACTGGTAGATCAAGTGAATGGGACGCTGGCCATGACGCTGAGGAAGCTGGTCGCAGGAAGAACTTCCAATTGGGGAATGTACCTGAGTTCAGTGACGTTTACATACAATATAAGTCATCATATGGCGATGGAAAACGCCGTTTGAATTGATATATGGAAGAAGGCTGCGTTGCTGCTGATTTTATATTAAGTGAGGAACCAACATCGAGGATGAGTGCCTAACCATACTTGAACTGATTGATGAATATCCTGATTGAGATGCAATTATAAGCATTTGATACTACGTTGAAGAAAAGGATATGAGAAAAATCAACAGACAATAAGAAATGACCGCCTTATCAGAATATTAAATAAGTAAAAGAGTTGCCTACTGCAATATGCATGGTTTCAGGAGAAGAAAAAAACTGGATGCACTGTGGTTGGGTCCATTTTAGATTATTGCCAAGATGGCAATGGACGCCTACTCCATCAAGAACCTCTTGGATGAAAGAGTAGTAAATCGAGTCCATGCTAAGTATTTAAAGCAATGGATCAATGAAAAAAACAAAAAGATTTCCAAAGAATTGATGAACCATTAAGATGGTTATGTCTGATTATTAGGTCAAGTTTGAAAAAAGGACTGCTGAACCAATCTAGATGGTTAAGTCCAAAAAAGGACCTCTGAACCATAGAAAACTGGTAGATCTAAGAATACCTAAAATCCAGTTAAGGGGAAAAATAAAAAATGGACCGCTGAGCCAAAACAAGGTCAAGTTTATGGGAAAAAGAAAAAATAAAAGATTGATAAAGATATTGTGAAAAAAGAAGAGATTATAAAAAAGCATAGAAAAAACTGATATTTTTTTATAATTTTTATTATTTATTGATTATCCTTGATTCAGGAATGATTTTGCCTATGTCGCCTCTTGAGGGAGGGAGGATGGATTGTAGTAGGAATGAATAAACCTTCAAAATCTATGTGATATTGGATGTTAGCGAGGGCAAAACCTACACAAAACCAAGTTTTTTTATTGGATGCAGATCTCTGCGAGAAAGCAACTAGGGGAAGGGAAATTGAGATGTTGGAAGAAGATATTTGTGAAACCCTGGTTTGGAAAGGGAAGCAACAGTACAGGAAGAGGCAGTTAGCAAATAACCCTGAGTAATCCTGGTATGGTACCAGAGCTGGAAGATTAGTCTTATTCGCTTGCCAACAGGCTTTGTCAAGAACACCAGGCATATGGGCTGGCAGCAAACAAGGGATGCTATATGGGGATTGCCAAATCATGCCCCCTATTAAAGCCATCAGCAGAATATACCAATAGGAAGCGACGGAAACAAGATAGTCATGCAAGGAGTGAATGGCATTCTACAAGCGATGACTAAAAGCTTCTTAGAAGCTGAAGCAGAAGGAGTGATGGAACCCAGGAGAGACTGAAGCTTCATGGCCCAACTTTGAAGAACTTGAAAGAAAAGCAAAGAGTATAAGCGGTGATATCCCAATCTAGATTGTTCTCAAGATTGGAGGAATTCAGCACTAGGAATAAAGCTTCGGTGACCTGGGCCCTCAATTCTGCATAGGGGAGTTTGAAATGAATGCTGTTGCTGATGTTGAGCTCAGTGGCCAAGACAGCTGGTTTTTAGTATTGTCTGAGATGGAAGAGGAACTCGGGAAGCAAGTCTGACCTGGCAAGAAAAGAGAGATCAAGAGCAAAGGGCATTATTTTAGGAGCATCCACGATGATGTTTGGTGCATCTGCAAAAGGAGCCAAATCTTGGAGAGTTCTAAAATCCAACTCTGAAATTTATGACAGAGGGAGAATCAGCCACAAGTCATTTGAAATGATTGATAGCCTGGTTTCAGAAGGGATTGATACTGTTTCTGGTAGTTCCACAGAAGGACTAGCCATTGGTGCCAAATTAGGCGTATGAGTCCTAGAAGGACTGTAGAAGAAGTTCTAACACACAGCCTGACTCTTCTGCTGAAAGAGCCAAAGATCTTGATTAGACAAACTTTTGAGTAGCTTTTGGTACTGCAACTTAGAATTTGACATATGATCTGGATGAGAGGGGGGATTTCAGACTTATATGAAAGTCAACATTATGCAATCTACAATCCATTAAGCTCCAATTTTGGAGAAATTAATCTCAAAACTAATGGGATAAGCTCTCCAGTGAAGAATTAAGAATGATATGAGCTAAGAGGTTATGAGAGAAATAACAAGGGAGAACATAAATAAGCATTCTTAATTGGGCCACAAAACAAACATTGATGGTAAGAGTCTACTGTCTAGGATGAGGAGAAAATCAGGAAATTGAGGATGCCAGACCAAGAATCCTGAATATGACAGCGGGTCATATGTCCTGACGGGGAAAACTGTATCTTGGGACTAATATCTTCATGAGTAAATCAATTATCCCAACACAACAGTAGATTGTGGGGACTGCGCTCTGAGTAGGCGGTAGCAAGAAGGAAGAGGAAGAGCGCCTTATGCCAAAGGTTGTCCCAAGCAGTGTTGAGTATTGATGATCATTCTCCACTTAAGCCAATGAAGTATTCAACCAAGTGACCAAAGTGGTGTTCTCCTGCCCGGTCCTTTTCTCACTGGAAATCTAGGCAAGAAGGGGAATGTGCTGAGATTTTTGCCCATATTCCAGCTGTCTAGATTACCAGGAATCTCCAGGGGATAATACTTAATGTGAGGTGAATTGTAAATCAGTTGACCCTGATTTCAGAGTAACTATGATCAGGGATTTATAGGATAACCGCCTGGTTGGATCCATTGGGGATTGATCTGGATAAATGCTTAAGATCTTGTTGGGCAGAGTTGCTGACGAAATAGGGGCATCTGATAGTGATTAACTATCAGGTGTACTAATTGGGATCAGTCAGGTTTCATCACTGACTGATTAGGAATGTGAGTAGTAAGTTGTGAGGCGAGTGATGCCGCCTGCAACTAGCAAATTGATCAGTTGGTTTGTGACCTGCATTAATGGGTAACAAGTTTCATTACCTAAGCAGGTTGCTTGCCAAATATGGTTGGTTTGCTTGGATCAAGAGGAAAAAGTTAGGGACACATTTTCTGATTCTTTCTGTTTTAGTCTCGAGGATGTCCAATGATGGATCCTATCCAGGATGGGGAAGTCCATTGCTGCTGAGATGAGGATGGGTGATTCAACGGCAACAGCTGCTGTTTTATCGAAGAGATGTCAACCAAGGGTTAGACAACTATATCCCCTACTATAAATTCCCTAAAATTCACTTAGAATAAAAACAGTTTATATTTACAGTTTATAATTTATAAGTATATAGTAGATATACCAGTGTAGTAAACTCTGTTAGCTTTTATTTGTTCTATTTTTTCTCAGGGATATTATTGCTTTGTGCATTAAATTGGGAGCTCTTTAAGTAAAAGAGTAAGGATCTTAGTGGGGATCCAGAGAAGAAGTGGAAACAAATTAGGAATTGCTGGAAACTTTGTGTTGAACTGGAGAAACTGTCACCAGGGAATCTCAGAGAAGAATGGGTTAGATGGTATGAAAGAAAAAATATCTATTTTGTGACATCTCAATTATTTCAAGTGGAATTACTGACCAAGAATTGGGATGAGATCTAAGAATTCAATTAAACTAAATATTGACTTCATCATACTATCATCAACCAAATTATATTAACAACAATACAACGCGGATGGATTGCACAAGAACTAAACCTGTACAAGTAATAAGTTTATAAGGTTATTGGCAATAATAACCAGACCCTTAAATTTTTACACCGGCCAAAGTTGAAATTTTTCTTGAAAGTGCACATATCCTCACCATTTCCCAATATCCAGAGTTGATGAATTTATTTTCTTGGGATGAACTCTAGTCTGCCATTTGTGGTGCACCATACAGGAAATGCCTGGGTCCAGACGAGATTCTTATGAGTTTTGTAAAAATTATCTCAAAAATTTTCTTCCTTGCTGCTTGCCTCAATGAACCAATGTCTAATGGAAACGCGCCTCCTCCCTGGAGGACAAGAGTACTACACAATAACGTTGTATAAGAGAGGGGATAATCTGGACTTGGCCAACTAGCGTCCCATATCACTTACTAACACAGATACTAAACTTTTTACCAAAATCAATTCAAACCGTCTAGGGGAAGTTGCCTCTGCTTTCATTTCCCCTGAGCAATTTTGTTTCATTCCCAAACGGTCTATTTGGGATAACATACATACCATAGCCAATGTCTAACAATCCACGGCTTCTGGAGCACTTGTTTTTTAGCCCATCAGAAGGCCTATGATAGATTCAACTGGGATTACCTCAGAGCCTGCCTCCACAAGTTCCACCTCTCCTATCGTTTTATTAGTTAGGTGATGTTGCTCACGGAATCTGCCACATGTTTGTGCGTGGCCCTGGCTTCCTCACGGATGTAGTTCGCTCTCAAAGGGGCCTACGCCAAGGGGACCCTCTAAGCCTACTCATGTATAACTTCAGCCTTGCCCACTTCTTCACAATATAAATGACAGCCTTACTGGTGTCCATGTGCAAGGCCAAGCACCAGTCAAGATGTTGGCATTTTCTGATGATTGTGTGGTTGGGGTGTCTGACAATCATGATGCATGCACGCTTGAAGCTACTATCCAGGTTTACTTCTGGAAAGTTATGCTGCACTTAACTCCTCCAAATTTGAAATTATTCTCCTTGGTTGGTACCAAGCCCGCTGGTCCCCAGCACCCCTTTTTCTACCTGCTTCAGCAATTTACACACAGGATCGCTTGCCCTGCCCACCTCACACCGCCCCGCTTGTGCTCCCCTTTGTGCCAAGCCCCACCGCTGGTCCAGTCCGCCATTTAGGGGTGTGGCTGGAGGTGGGAGGGTAAGAATCAACGGTGATAGAGCATCATATCCTAGACAACTTTACGAAACGCTTAGCTTCCCTCAAAGCCCGCCAGACCTCCCTTACAGGCAGGGTAGTTCTAGCAAGCTCTATTCCCCTTTTAAAGTTTGGTCTGGGGCCCACGTCATCGCTTTTTCACCTTATTTCTTCAAATAATTATACGCCCTTCTGCAAGTGTGGCTTTGGTTAGGCCGCCCACCACCAGTGCGCCTGAATGTCACGTTTGGCCCTCGCCATATTGGCGGCATGGGCCTGCTCAACTATGAGGTCCACGCCGCCAAAATACTTGGCACCTGGATCGCTACAGTCGCCAACCCAACGGTCTCATCCTAGCACTGGTCCCGCGCAGCCTGCTCCAACTTCTCCTGCGCCCTGGGCCTCAGCAATCCTACCCACCCCCATTCTCTGTTAAATTACCTTGCCTCACATCCTTCTGCTGTGGACCCACATGGGACGTCACCCCACTTCAAAAGGATCCTCCTCTCCATGCAGAGCGCTGAGCAAAGAATTTGCATCTGTGGGCACACCGCCCAGAGGGGGCGCCCTACTCCTTGGTTCACCTAGGAAGTACAAGGTCACCCATTCTGAACGGAGTGATACATATGAGGTCCCCTATCATAGCCAGGGTGGACTACCTGAACATGTTGGACATCCCCTACTCCCTCAATACCCAGAAAGCCATTTGGAAGTACGCCCACCACCCTCTTTTGAAGCCACATATTCGTTCCCATGTGTGGCGCTGCTTGAGTTGGGTATACAGTACTGCTGAGCGCTCTAACGCTTTGCACTCATCTTGTGTCGTGTGTGGCCAGTATGGAACTCTGGTTCACCGCCAGGAAGAGTGCCTTTCCTTGAAAGTGATCTGGCGTGGGTTTCAGCATCTCTTTCACCATGATCAGGCACAGCCCTTCAGCCTATCTATGGGCCTCTTCGCCTTGTCCTTGGTTTCCTCTATACCATCTTCCCTCTGTGCCTAAGTGGTTGCAATTGCTATGTGGACTATCCACTCAGGTGTCTTGAATGCTATCTCAGGCTCTACTCCTACTCTCCAGGAAGCTGTACGCCGGTTCCAGTTGCACCTTGTGGACCACTTTCAAGCGTGGATTTTTGGGTACCTACCATCCCATCTCTGTCATTTGGTCTCATCCTGGTTTCCGGTTTGGTTCATCTCTTCAGACCCCTTCCTCTATAAGTGTTCCATAGTGGCGCAAGCCCCTACACAAGTAACCCCCTTCCATTTCTTGGCGTTCCCGCTTGCAACAGGAGATAACGTTTGCTTCTATGGGGTGCCCTCCTCTTTCTGATGTTCATTTCGTTAGTTTACTTATTGGAAGTGTCCATCCCCTTGTCAGCCTTCCCCAAATAAAATTTAATTAATCCATCGCCTACTTCAGCAAAACCCTAACAAAAGCAGAGAGGAAATAGCGTCACAAAATGCAAAGCTTTATTTGTGCACCTAGATGTCGAAATTAACCCTTTTCCTATATGAAGCATATAAAAGTTAAACAATAATGCCTTGCTAATATTATTGCAAAAGATAAACTATCAGAGGAAAGATTATTTAATGGGCACTCAAGCTACGAAATTTTTCTTATCTATAGAAACATCATGTTAAAGCTATTCATCAAAACGCTGATGGATTATAATGTTTATCTATACTATTACTGTATGCTTCTGAAGAGGACCAGATCTATGGGCTAATTAGATAACCTGAGACTTAGGATCGAGAGGCCCTGAAATTTAGGGTCGACTGAGATAGATGAATAATAATAGCTGCAATAAGGAAGGGTACTTTACAAATGCAAATGAACAGCCTGGTTACCTATGTATGCTTCTCAGCAAGGATTATTAAAATTATGGAAGCGCATACTACTATAGGCATGGGTTAAGACTATTAAAAAGATTAGTGTTATGGGAAGTCATGACTAATTCCATACATGACGTTGTTGTTTTGCCTAAACTATGTGAATTCTGGCCCAACTACTCCAATTTATTAATAAAAAGTTGAATATTAAGTTTTTCACTTTGCAATGTCAGTACTTACTTAATTGATCCCTTATTAAACAATATTTGGTCGCCACTAAATCTTCCTCACTATGTATCATTTCAAAAAATGGACCAAAATATTTTGGTAGTCTCTGCAACAGCTAAAGCTGCTTTACCTTTTCTACCAAAACATTCTTTACCAATTATGGTAGAAAAGAGTCCTATTTACCATAAAATGATATATATTAACTATCTCAGGTGACTAACCTCAATCCACAATGCAACTTAGTAATCTTTTACTACCATCTATCACTCTTCTTTTGATGGAGTAGTTGAATGAGTAGATAGTACGCTCACATTTTACGTCAAAGATGGACCTAATGATCAATCTAGTGGAACGAATATCTCTCAGGAGCCGTGATGACTTAATAATTAAGTTATTAAAGAATCAATAGGATTTCTCATTTAAAACTTTTAAAGTTGGGATCTCCTGTTACCCATTAGATTTAATCCATATAGAATACATTACTATTAATAACGCATAATATCTATACAAAGATTGGTAGGTGATTTTTAGGCTACAGACTCTTTGATGAAAAAACCTGGAACTATTAATAAAAGAAAGACTAAAAAAGTTTTTCTTGAAAGCCTACTCTGCCTGAGTATCAGTTAGGAGATTTCGTACTGTTTTCCACCATCAACTGGAAGGAAATATCTCAGAAAACTTGAAATTTTATGGTTTTGACCCTATCAGGTGATCTACTTCCATAAACCTGAATATTCTATTGCTTGTTAAAAATGGAAAAAGCTTCCAAAAAAAGTTCATGGAAAGTTTCTCCTAAATTATATGCTCTCTTGGGCAAATCATGAGGGGAGCGTTGTTGTAAAATGATAATCAAATTAGTTCATAAGCAACTAAATTGCTGATAAGTTGAACCTTGTTCAATAGAAAGTACTAACCAATGAATCCTTTATCAAGCCTTAATTAACAAAGAACAAGAAGGCTACTTAGATCTTTAAACCACCTCATAGTCCAAAAGAATTTGGCTCCTTTAAGAACAAAAAGTATAGCCCTTTTGTAAATTGGGTACTAATCTTGCTAACCAAATGACATGATATCTGAAATGGAAGCATGTCTTAGTAGATATATATATCTCTGATTTTAAGTATGTATATTCTCTCTATGTCACTGCTTATCATGTTTTAATTGCTAAAGTGCACATTTGACCTGGAGAAGAAATCTTCTACTAGGAAGGCTATTAACTCTATATTGATAAAACCTGTGTAACATTTAAAGGTACTGGTTAACGAGCTTTAGAAAGCCATAATGTTATCTATATTTATCTCATAAAAATGTCAAACTTATATTAGCTTTATAATAAACTCCTATAAACTTTTGTGACTTGTGGTAACATCTAACTGTTATTAGAAATCTGGACATAATCTATTAAAGAACTAAATTAAAAACTTTATGTGACAATAATAACTCTCATCACAACAGTTCTTTTGATTGTCGCCAAAGTCCAAAAATGGGCTCAAAGCTGAAAATTAGAGGATAGGCCAAAGGACAAAAAAGAAGGAGGGAAATTAGTCTACTTTATTGTTTTAAAAAAGCGTCAATATGTATAGGTATGTGAGACATGGTGCCTTAGTGATCTTCATGACCCCGCAAGATCATGATCATATACTACCTTCCAGATCAACTGCCTAGATGGTGCTTTCATTGTATCGCGTCGTCCTTATGACTGCAGTGATGGGGGAAGCGCCTCTCGTGATTCAGGAAGTGGGGACGAGATTTCTGAAGGTGATTCCACCAATTTGTATGCATAATGCTCCCTGATTGTATCTGGAGTTAGTGCCAAAAAATAGGATTCTGTTCACACTGATTTGAGAGTTGATTTGGATGGTCAATTTGAAAGCAGGTTTTTTGGCTTGCTCGTCATCTCAAATCCTGACAATTCCCCCCTAAAGATCCAGTCGTGGGCATAGGGATGGAGGAATTGGTCATGCACCAGATTTACCACTGTCCCCTGATTAATGTCAGCAATGGAGTACTCTGAGTTCACCTTACGATTGTTTTATAATGTCCAAACCAAATAATGATAGCTTATTCTGTCAACTTCTGGGTTAATGGTGATAGAAGAAGACAAGTTTATTAAATTAAAAACGGGTAAGGAAGGTCAGGTGACATTAAATCAGGATGTTTCCCTTTTGGTGGTGGTGATAATACCTTGTGCGGCTAGGGCTTAAAACTGGATAATTTCATTTCTAAAGCCCTCGTGGTTAAATCAGAATTCTCAGGAGCGGAGTAATGAGAAAAGGCTGTATGCTACTTAGGAGCCATGGATTACGTCCATATAGAGCTTTAAAGGGGGATATTTTAATGACTCAGTAGTAGCTTATTTGGTAGTCAAGCAACACATTGGGTAGATAATAATTCTAGCGGGCAGGGTCAGAGGTGGCCATCTCCAATAAAATAAAACAAGTGTACTGTTAGCACGTTACATTTCCCCTTTGATTGATGTGTTGTAAGAGGCGGTAAAACTTAGGTTAGTGCCATTGAGCGAATTAAGTTTTTGGGCTACCTGAGATTTGAAACATAACCCATACTCCAAAAGTAAAATTTATGGGCATCCATGCTGGGTAAAAATGGATTGAATAAGAAAAGGAGCTGTAGCTTTTTCAATATCCATGTTGGGATTCCTACCCAAATTGGAGATTTGGATGTGTCAGCCAAAGGGAATCAACCATGTTCTGACTAAATAGCCCTAACATATGTTAGGGATAACCTCAACGAAATAAGGGCTCTTAAAGTCGAGGATCAACCCTGACTTATGGAGTTGAATATTGCTCCCTTGAAACTCCTAACCTTGTGGTTCAAACCCAATCCATGCGGTAAGCAAATCCTATTAGAAAAAGGTGACTAGCCAGCTGCAGAATCCTCAAATTGTGATAAATTATACATCTTAGCTTGGACTTCTTGGAAATTTACCAAAAACTCTCCCTGATCTCACTTATATTGTGAATTCTAAAAAAATAAAGATTTAAATTTTCTTTGCCATTTTAAGTCAAATTGGACTACCTCTATTAATTTGGGGTCAATTATATATTTGAGAATTACCACTCCAGACGTATTATCCAGAGTATAGACTTTTTGACCAAGGAAAGAAAAAAGGTATAAATCAACACCCAGGAGCTTCAGGTCCCACGGCCTCAAAAATTAAGGGATACATGGTATCAACCCCCGTGGTCCCAACAAAGCTGATGCTCCCTGCCAAGTTCACCGCGACTTTACAGTGAAAATACAAAATAACAATAAAATAAACAATAGAAAATAACGATTTGGCTCCAGAAAACGCCTCAGATTGTGAAGCCACTCATCTCAGTGAATGGGCAATCAATATGCACATAAGAGATACAGCGGTGACCCGTGACATTCTTCTTACCCCTTTCATGTATGTGATCCTCCACGCTCTGTCTGCAGAGAAATATAACTTACACTTACCAGACTTCGCTGAAGCCATACAGCTCCTCTTATCTGGGGCCTTTGTCCCCTGGAGGCTGAGCTAATAGAAGATGATCTTGCAGTGCTGGCCCCTATGATGATATTGGTTCATGTTCTTCACTCAATGTAGATCAGATTGAAGAAGGATGTACGGAATCTATCTGCGTCACATTGTATATCCCACCTTGTACCATCTACTCCAAGTAGGTGAGTTCCATTATCTGAAATTACTCTGCCACTTTAAGTTATTGGAGACAATTCACTTGTAGCTCCTTTAATTCTACCAATCTGCCTCCCAGTTAGCAGTGAAAACTGAAGCTATATTGGAAAATTGAAAGCTCATTAATGGGATACAAAACGTGTTAACCCATCTGGATTAAGGCTTTATAAGTTTCATTTGAATAGAAATCACTAATCATTTTAGTCAAATAGAGGTCTTTATTCATAATCAGGTCATAGATCATATCATTTAATTAGAAAGCTATAGTTGATAACTTTAGCACCTCTGTGGATGAACGCCTCCAGGCATTGTAGGAAATGATCTATGAAGTATGTGATGGCCAAAATAGCCTCCATTCTTTAGAACTACAAGGAGTGTCTGGTGAGTGAAGATCCCCAGTTGTGATGGACATGATGGTGGATGGGGTCCCTTCATCCAAGATGACCTCCAGAACCTAGTGCTGATCCAGGAATCCTTGACAAATACCTCCAGGCATTAATTCAGCAAGTTAAAAACATTAATATCCAATTTAAACGCGTCGCTTAAGGAGCTCAACTTACTTGGGATGGAGTTCTCCTCTCCCTAGAATTTTCCTAACCACTCATCATGAATGCCTTGGTAACTTGGCAGCCCTACCTGCTGTGGTACGTTAGTTGGAGCAAAGTGTGCTCGCACTGAGCAACATCAACTTGAACTCATAGGCGCCACTACCACATTAAAAGATAGAATGTGGCAATTAAACCAAATCGTCATCACAAAATCAGCTCTTAGGGCTGCTCATGAATGAGTAGATTTAATAATCAATGATATTAAAAATCTGCAAAGTCAAGTGGATGTACTTCATCCTTAAGCGTATTAGTGAGATACCGCTTCTTTGTTAGATGAAAGCGAGGTCCCAGTATCATTCCATGAATTAGGCCTCTAATCACCCCAAGTGGTACGTTTTAATCTTTGTTCAAAGAAAAGTACGTCCCTAGAGAGGGAATCATCATCTTCTTATATTGCTATGAAAGCTCTATGGAGGAAGCAACTAATAATCAACTACTTAAACATCTGATGAACTTTGTTTGTCATTTGGCTCAAGACATTATGTTCCCCCATCTATTGCATTGCTGTACTTCGACTGATGCCAAGACTGCCTTGCTCCAGGAATTCAGGAGCAATCTAACTCTATCCTACAAAAAACAGATCTTTATGAGAAGAAGCCTTAATTAAGGAGTAACTATCAATGAGTTCGCCCATCTTTTTTACCTCAAGGCTCAAACGTTTTTTTATTTATTTGAGGCAAGCTGATCAGGGGATGGACATTACTGAAATAGAGAAAGAAAGTATCAACATGAAACTTGAGCAGGGTCAACTCTGTCATAGAAAGTTTTTTCACCTCCGGATCAGGACTCAGATTTTTCTGATTATGTCATGGGTAAGGTTTTCGTGTTATTATACCTACTAACTGCCAATAGCTTCCTTCAGCTGGCACCCTGATCGATGTGCGAAGGGCGGGAATCAAACCCACAACCTTCAGGTTGGTAGCCATACGCCCTACCAACTCGCCTTCCACCCCCTCTCAAGGCTCAAATGTTGGTTTTCAGGAAATCATCTTACGTTAGATACTGCTACACCGCCTTGCTTTTGGCATTTAAAAATATGCTAACATTCTACTTTATCTAAAATTGATAAAATTCAACTTGACATCCCTCATCCATATAAAGAAGCTATTTTGGAAATTCCTGCCAAACTACATAAGCCCGCCAGGCCACCTCGTTTTGACAACATTAAGTCCTTGCCCCAAGTGTTAGCTGTTATACCCCCAAAACACCTACACCTGAATTATACTGCACCCATTGCAAGAGAACCAACCATAATGTAGGCTTTTTTCGCACCTTGCAATGTAAGTCAGCAAAAGATCGATTAGTATAGGGAAAGAGGCTCCCTATGCTGACGAAAATCAAGTGCCTCAGGACCCTTGTTCTAGTTCTAGTCTATTCCCAGAGCTTTGGGATGTTTTGTGTTAGCTGAGACTACAGAAGTTGATGTGCCTCTTTCTGTTAAAGTAAATTAAATCACCATCTTTCTTTTATGTTGGTCAGTAACCCAAAAAAAGTGGACAGCTCTTCTATGGAAAGACAATCACTGGCAATTAAACTTTCAAATGCATTGAACAGCCCTGAGCTTTGCCATGGCAAAATCCTCCGCTTGCTTTGCTACAAATCCCTAATGACAGTTTACTAGCTGTTAATTCCCAGTTCAGATCTTTGGTGATTCGAGTAGAGGCAGTTGTACATAAGGTTAAACTCCTGGATATAATAGACACTGATTCCCCGGTTTAAAGTTATTTCCTCCTGACTTATCCAAAAGATAAATATGGCTCTGGACTTAATTCACAAAGCTAAATATGGGCAACAGGTAATCAGTCAACTAAGGCGATAGGATCTTTTCTGACTTACCCTTCAATTTGGGAAACTTTTAATTACTGCCCCCATCATTGCGTTAGAAAACTATACTTATGACTTGCTTATTGGGTTCCAATTGATGTGGGAATTTAATTCCATCATCAACCATAAGGGAAAGTATCTATCCCTACTAGGGTATCAGATCCTGTTAAATTCAAACTCCCCTTAATAAGTAAAGGAGCGCGTAAAATGGAAATTCCTCCTCAAATACCCGTCCTCCATTTGCAAAGTTGAATAGCAAGTCTTAGAGGGAAGAACTAAGTTACCTCAGAGGCTGTGGATGCCAAAGATGGGATCCCTCTGTATGCCCCTTATGCTATCACAATAACCTCTAACTCACAAGCTATTGTGGATACAGGGATCTAGATTCTCACCCTTCCTAATCATATTTTAAAGTTAAATGGACACTTAAACCTTTTAATCAAATAAGCTTTGGCCTTCCCAGGGGATTTTGTCTCCCACATACGGGAAATCTATCTCTATCTTTTCAGAAAATTTAACGAATCTTACCCTCCAAGTCCCTCAGCATGCTCCTATTGCTTATGTAAAACTATGTGCCATTTAGAATATTGCCAATGTGAGCTGTTTTGGCTCTTTACAGGGTTTAGGATTCGATCCCCTACCCATCATAGCTCTGGCCAAAAGCAGGATTGGAGATATCCTTACCCTTAATGAACGCCAGTAATGTCAAAGACCTCCTTGAGAAGTATGGCGATATTATTTCCTCAGGACCAAGTGATTACAGAAAAGCTTCCGGGTTAATTTACTAAATTAAGACTGAGGCTCACCCTCCATTCAGATCCTGAACATACCAATATTCAAAGTGGATGAAGCTCATGTGGCCTTAGAGCTACAGCAATTGTTGAAGGCCAGTTACTAGTTCCTTCTAAAAGTCAAAGGGCTTCCCCACTCCTATTAATTAGAGAAGAAGGATGGTGTCACCATGTTGTCATGTATTATTGCCGCCTCAATTCTATCACAAAAAAAGATAGATATCCTCTGCCATTTATAGATTATTCATTACGCTTGATGTTGGGATCCCACTATCTCTTGGCTATGGATCTTGCCAGCAGGTACTAAAAAGTCAATTTGTTAATGTAGAATTATGAAAAATGAGCTCTCATATCAAGTGAAGGATTATTTGAACACACTCTTGCCGCAGGGGTTATGTAACGCCCCTGCTACCCTCTAACGCGCATAGGCGGACTCCTAGGCGATTTAAAACGCTCCTATGTGGTAGTTTATCATAACAATATTACCGTTTTTTGTGAACCTTTACTAAACATAGATCACCTCAGACAATTTTTCAGCGGAAGTAGAAGTCTTTGTTAAAACTAAAGCTGTTAAAATGCTCTTTCTTTAAGATTAAGATGGTTTTTTGGGCCAAAAGGTAAGTAAAGCCTAATTTCCCCAATGGACGACAAGGTCTTGACCATTGCTAGGATGTCCCCCCTAAATCTCTACGAGATGTACAAGTTTTCTTAAGGATGGTGGAATATTATATCCAGTTAATTCCCCACTTTGCAGACATCTCCAAACCTATAGTGTATTTACTGAAGAAAGGGATACACTTTTATTGGAAAGAAGAGCAACAGCAGGCCTTCAACCTGCTATGCATCTCTATCTTTCACTCTCCAGTAATTATTAATCCAAATTAATAACATTCCGCTCTAAAAAGATGCTAGCAATATAGCCATCGAAGTGATATTATCTTATTATGACGAAAACTTAGTGGACCATCCTATCGCCCACTATAGCAAAGCCTTATCCAGAGATGAGCGCAAATATAGCATTATAGAATGCAAATTCTTGGTGGTCCTACTGGCTATTAAGAATTTCTGATCTTAGTTATATGTAAAACAGTTCACCATTATTACCAACCGTGCTTCCTTGCAATGATTACAGAAAATGAAGGACCCCAATTAGAGATTAGCTTGATGGGCATTAAAACTTCAAAACTACGACTTTTCCATTATTAACTGACCAGGGCCCATACACCAAAATGCGAATTGCCTGTCCCAGCTTATCATATTATCTTTAACTAACCCTGAAGAGGATTGACTCTATGACCTCCTAACACAATCACATATATGGAAGGACAAATACCTGACCTTCAAAAGAAATTAGTAAAAATGGCAAAT
>JAKSZP010016648.1:0-23010 GCA_022478985.1 Massospora cicadina | reverse complement strand
TTGGAGGGTTATCAATGCACATCAGGGAGTTAGATGGGCCCTGGGGTTTTTCATCCATCTTATTAACCTTTGGAGGAGGCGTTGTGATTGTAATGACTCTGATTTTAGCCCTTTTAGTAGCAGGTTTAGTCAGCCTTATGGCATCAGGTTTTTAATGAGGGCTAACCAGAGGAGACTATAAAGAGGATAGAGACAGCAGCTTGGCAGGACGTGACAATTGGTTCACCTTAGAAGACCGCTCTTGTCAGGATTTACCCCAATTTGGGTAAAACTTGACCTGGGATTTCTCCATTGAGTATAATTAAAATTTGGGCTATAATTTGTATTTAAATATATATTCATATTTCAACTTGCCTGTGCGCGGTGCACTATTGATTCCAATCCAATTTACTCTGTTGTGTAGTGCACTGATGTTTTTAGTTTAATTGGCATCTCAAAATCATTTTTCTGATATTACAATCGAGTTAAATGGTTTACAATGAGATCAATTCCTTTCAAACTAGGTATAATTAGCATTTTGAGAATGCTTATAACTTTAACAAAAATAATATCTTGTTTATTAATGAACTTATCAGATCTGGTAATCATCCATATCGGTTATCTGATACAAAAGATCTTATTCCTTATATGATATGAATTTCTCTGCTATTCCTATACATATCCCTAACTATTTACAATAAAATAGGACCAAATACTAATATTTATAATTATAATTCTGCATTTTTTACTTCTGAGTCTTAATAATCAGTTAAATATAGTTATGATAGCCTTTGTTACACCTGTTTATTCTACCTTTGTAAAAAAAGCCTTTACTGGTGCTATCTGCCAGGTCTGTGTCCAACACTGGTGCTCCCTAACAGGTCCAAATTTTGACAATGGTGCTTTCTGCCAAGTTGCTTCTGAGAATATTTAGCAAAGACATAGCTTTTCAAGGTTGAACTTCTCTGTAAGTCTTGGGGACCAGCCCCTACAACTGGATAGGGAGCAGCATCCTTTTTGGGCCAAAAGGGGGCCAAAGGCTCAAGTGGACCCCCTGTCACAGTTGAGTGACCTGGCGCACGTGGTTGATGAGCGCTGGGTAACTGCCCTTCCACCTAGAGATATCCAGGTTTTTCCCCTCCCCCCTCCTCAACCCTGGAAAATTAATAGAGGGGATCTGCCAGGAGATCATGCAGGCCAGGGGCCTTGGGCGGGCCCCTGGGACCCCCCACTTACCAGAGAAAATTTACCAAAATTTTGAAGAAACTGCCAGCGCAAGTATTGGAGCCCAACCTGCAGATTCCGGGCTAATGGAGCCAGTCTGGATTGGTCAGGTTCAAGAATCAGATTGGAACTCAATTTGGGTTTCAAACCAGGCCACCAGTGACTTGGACCAGTTGCCCCCACCCCTTGGAATGGATTCAAGAAGCTCAGATCACATAGACAACCAAATTGAGAGTTCAGACCGGGTTGTGGACAACCGAGCACCAAGGCCACAGCCCCCCAGGATGTATCTGGGAAATCTGAACCACTTGAGCTGCCCAACTCAAATGGTCAAGGCCTGGATCAGTACCATCGACCTGGTCTGGCCCCAAAAATTTGGGAAAATCAGAAAAAGTTTTTTTGCTTTTTGCCAAGATTTTGGAAACCATCCATCCACTCCCCCACCCGCCAGCCAACCAAAAACCATCGCCAATCCCCAACCACCCAATACTTAATTAAACTGCTCTGTCAATGGGCAGTTGTTGGTTCATTCTCTATTCTCCTTGTGCTTTGCGCCAAAATAAAGTTGATTACCCCAAACGCCTTGTCAAGGACTCCACCTGTTGTTTTTTCTATTCAAAATTCTGCTGATTGATCCAGAAAAGTGCGCCGCCACTCAAATAATTATCCCGATGATCGCCAAATGGGTTGTCTGGTTGCTTGACCCCACCACGTGGTGGTGGACTGTATCTATGGTGAACTGCCTCAGCCTCAATGACAGAGTTGACTCTTCATCTGTTTTTGCATATCCATTAAATGTGAACCTGTATGTTGCTTCACTGATGGGCTTTCCAAGAGCGCTCCCCTATCAGAGCAGCCTCAGGGCGCCTCCACCCCAAGGCCCATGAGCTTGGCCCCCACACCTGGCTCATCCGCCGTTGATCTCACCCACCTAAGGGCCCCAGAGTACCCTGACCAAGGGGAACTCAGCCCCAACGCTCGTCTTGGGCCCATTTTCCCCTCCAACAGCAATCCTGTTCACGCGGTGGGTTTTGTGCTGCCCCTCTCTGGCGCACAGATCCACCTACCCATAACTGAAGGTCAGCAACTGCACACCCTGGAGGAGTCATCATCCTCCCCACCTCTTCCACCCTTGGGGGTTGCCCCCGCAAGACTCGCAGTTGCCCCCATTGCAACCATCTGGTTTGCCTTGGGGCCTTCAGTACATTTATAAACATTTACTTTCCTCACGTCCCTACTAGATCCCCCCTTCTTCTAGTTGCACAGACCGCTGTGCCCTTGGCATTCTGGGCTCTCCACTGGGTGCTCACACACCCTGACTGGGAGCCCAGTCTAATTCTTATCAGCCATTTTCATGACATTCTCCTCAGACTCAAGATCTTCTCAAGGAAGAAGTTTTTGAAGTACTGCTGAACCTTTATTTAGATTAAGTCCTATTATTGAGGCAGAAATGAGAGTGTTCTGCAAGGTGGAAGAGCCTAATTGCCTAGTGAATAAATATTTTTTAAATAATTATTCCAACCTCTTGCAGGAACCTCTGAACCATTGTGAATTGATCAAGTTCCAATTTTAAGAGATTTATTTGAGCCTCTGAACCTCTGCTAAAGGTTAAGTCCTATTCTAGCCAAGTTGGGTTTCAGTATGAAATCCACAATTTATCAATCTTAATTTAATGAATTCAGTGAGAATTTAAACGCTGGTGTTTGCTGTCTGAAATCTGATGAGTCACACCAAATAATCAACTATACTATGGACAGTAATATCACACCTAATATAAATGGGGAACACCGTCCATTTAATTGACCCTGATATGAAAAGAAATCTGATTTGGAATGATCTAGATCCAGTAATAGTGAATAATAACTTTATAGAAAAATAATTTTCCTGAGATTCAGAACATCCAATACTTCTCAGAATGCCCAGTCAACTAAAATGTTTACTTGACCTGTTGGATATGGCTAAAGAAGTTGAAAGAGATGAACAGCATTGCCAGCATTATAAAATAAAGAGATACATGAAGAATATACTTTACTACAAGGAGCAAGCACTAATAACCAATAAAGATTGGGATAACTTGAGACAAAAAGCCTGTGAGTAAATCACTCAATTCAATGATTATTGTCTTCTGGATTTTATTTACAGTGGTGAAAAAGTCCTTGTTAGCTGCCTCTCAGGTTTAAAACAATATTTGAAGAAACTATTCAAGTTATGAAGTATCCTTCAATCCAAAGATGTCCTTACTCCAAGTTTTAAAGCTCCAAGTACTGAACTGATCATTTTAAATATTCAAATCAACGCCAAAATTACAACTTCCTAGCTCACAACGCTCAATGTATCAGCTGTTGTTAAACCCTCAAACTCTATTTCTATCACTGATTGCTTTGATACACCCATGGACATGATCACTCCCATTAATTTACAACTGCAAGTTTTTATTAATTCTATGAATTTCCTTATTTTCTCAATAGAGAAGAAAAACAAAATATTAATGATACATTGCCCACCATCAACAACAGTTTGTTAACTAATCAAGTTTCTATACTTTCTTGAAACTCCATCTGTTCTGAAAAAGTTGCAGGATCAATTAATTACCCCAATACTAATGGATAGGCCAAATGATCATCCTGATTACCATTGGCCTAAATGATCACTTCAAAATTATTAATACTGCTAACCATTTAGGTTTCCCTGTTGTGAACGAGAATTCCTATTTATTCAGGGAAGGTTGACCAGGGGACAAGCACTTCCAATATAGTGGGGATAAACTAATGAACTTTGAAAATTAAAAGACACCCCAGAGGGTTCAAGGCCCTTCTTGTTGTCTCCAGGATCACCAAGTTTAGGACGGTAGGGAAGGGGGTCATGCTGGCTTATTCTTTGCAGCATGTGTGAAGGAAAGAATCAACCTTTAGGAACCATATGGGAACCATGTGTTGATTGTCCTTCTGTTATGGGGGGTCATGTGTCCAAACAGCCATGCTTATAAAATTTTCCAATATATGGCAGTGAAAACGATTGATGGCTTCTTGAATTGTAGGCTTTGCTCCTGTAAAAGATTCCAGTACTATTGTATGGATCGTCCATAGTGCTATTGCTACTATTAACGCCCTGAAAGATGGGTGGATAGGAGAGTCCATGTTTATAGTGAACATGTTCCTAGATAGGCTGAATGGTTGTCCACTTTCTTGGCGGAATAGGCGCATGACCTCTTTCCATAAAGCCACCGATGTTGGGTATTGCTATAAACGGTGTGCTAGGCTTCCATACTGACCACATATTGTACATGAGGAATGAGTAGCATTTGACCGTTCTGCTGTGCGGTATACTCTCCTCATGCATCTCCACACATGTGCTCTTATCCTGGGTTGAAGTAGAGGGTGATATGTGTATCTTCATACTCTTCTTTGGGTCTCCAGGTTGTATGGTATATCCATATGGTCCAGGTAATCAATCCTGGCTATGGTATTGGGATTTCTGCATATTATATTCTCTGTGACTATTTGGTCATTGATTTCCTGTCTGTGAGTTAGCCTTGGGCGTCCTCAATGATTGGTTTGGAAACTTATGTGGATCCGCCATGTCGCTCTTCTCATGGCTAGTATTATTCGTTTGAAATGTTCAGGAGTGATGTGTGGTCCTGCAGCTGTAGGATGGGATTCCGGATACTTGATTAATGTGTTTGGGTGATCTGGGTTTCTTAATTGAAGTGCTCGTGTGAAGTTATATCTTGCTGTTCTGGCCCAATGTGTATCTGGAAGATCTGGGCTAGTCACCTGAGCTATCCAGGATCCTAGTATATTGGTCGCTTGCTCTACATATTTAGTAAGTCCCATACCTCCATTCCTTCTAGAGCCAAATAGGGCTTCAAGGCGTACAGGGGGGTTGTGGTTGGACCAGAGCCATCCTTATAATAGGGCGCGAATTGTATTAAAGAAGAACTGTGAGAAAGCAATTGCATAGCCATAAACCATATAATTGATAGAATCATAGAGTTGGCTACCGTGACCCTTCCTGTTAAACTTGTTTGATTCCCATGTAAAGATGAAATGCGTTTTTTATTTTGTCTTGGAGTTGATTTTCCATCATGGAGTTGGCGTAACCTCCTGCTTCTATCCATACCCCCAAGTGATGGCAGGTCCAGCTGTCAGCTTGGTGGTGAAGGGAAGTTTCAGTGGGGTTATTGCTGATTTTCGTCTCCTATGCCTGGTGAGGAGTCTTGATGTTGTATTAGTTTGATGGCCCTGAGTAGATGGCGTCCAATGGGTCTGATATTTTCCCAGGAGTATGATTTCCGTTTTCTCAGTGTTAAGTGATGCGTTGCTTATGGCTGAGTAATCTTGTATTACCTTCTCAATTCTGCAAGCATCCTGATTGTTGGATATTCCCACCACACAGTCATTAGCGAAGGCCAACATTTTGACTGGTGGTTGGCCCTTGACATTGATTCCCTTGAGAAGTGTGTTTGTATTCTGGATTAGAGAATCCAAGCTAAAATTATAAAGTAGAGGGCTTATGGGGTCTCCTTGTTTGAGTCCTCTCTGTGGGATGACTGGGTTAGTTAAGAAGCCTGCTCCACGCACAGCCATGGTTGCTGACTCTGTGAACATCATCACCTAGTTTATGAATCTATTTGGGAGTTTGTTTTGAAGGCAGGCCCAGAGATAGGTCCAGTTCACCCTGTCGTATGCCTTCTGTTGGTCCAAGAAGACAAGCGCTCCAGAAGTTTTGGACTGGCAGACATTTGCAACTGTGTGGATGTTGTCCCATATGGATCTTCTTGAAACAAATCCATATTGTGATGGGGATATCGCATCAGTTGCAATTTCTCCTAGTTATTTGGCCATGATTTTTGTAAATATTTTTGTGTCTGTGTTGGTTAGGGATATTGTGCGCCAGTTGGAAAGGTTTAGTCTGTCTCCTTTTTTGAATAAGGTGACAGTGTAGGCTTCTTTGCCTCCAGATAGGAGGCATGTTTCCATGATACACTTGTTCATGGAAGCTAGAAGAATATTAGATATGTAGTAAAATATTTTATATAAAATTCATAGAAAAGCTCATCAGGTCTAGGGCATTTCCCTCTTGGTGCACTGTTACTATTTCCCATAATTACTCACATGATATTAGGTTGATTAAATTATTATTTTAAGCTGCTGTGTCAATATGTGCACTTTCAAGGAATTTTTCAGATTTTTCTGGTTTTACCAGTTCAGATTTATGCAAGTTCATATAAAACCTGTGCACTTTGGTTGTAACTTCTTCAGGAATTTCCGCAATGGATTTGTCCAGTTATTGGACCTGCGTGCAAGCTATCACATTTTTCCAGGTGTGGAATCACGGAAAAAAATAGCTTGAGAAAGTTTCTCCATCTTTTATGTTTCTTGCTCTGTATTGAACTCCAACTCGGTGTTGGTGTTTGCAGATCAGGGTGTTTAGCCAAGCAGAAACCTCCGCCTATCTGCAACCCCATCCAGGGCTGTACCCTGTGCATGGGACGTTGTTTTCTAGGTGGTTGATTTCTGCTAAGGTGTGCTTGTTAATGGCTGAAGCCGCCCTGTGTCTTCTAGATGTTGTGTGTTTGATTTGTTGAGTTGTTGATTTTTTTAAATTTTCCCAGGTGGTTAGTGGGTCTGAGCAGAAAGGTGTTTGAAAATCCCAGGTTGAGATATTTCCTCCATCCAGGATTGAAATACTGAGCCAGCCAATCTTTCTGGGTGTATTCTGCACCATCTGGGTGCTTGGGTACTTGGTTCCTCCGGTTTGTAGGAAACCAAAACTAGCTGATGGTCAGAAAATTTGATTTTTGTAGTTTTGAATTTTTGAATTTGGTGGTGGAAAATTAGTGGTGCGAGTATCAGGTCTATCCATGACATAGAGATAAGTTCACAGTTGTGTACATGTGGGCAAGTCATGTTTTGTAGTAGGAGTATTCTTTTTGGTAGCAGATCATATAGTCCCAGGGTGGCCTTTAGTACGCGGAGTTCCACTTGCCCTTGTGGTACCTCCGTTGTATATGGATATCAGTCAGTATCTGGGTTAATCCAGCAGTTCATGTCTCTCATGATAAAAGTGCTTGCTGGAAGATTTAATTATGTTAGAGCTGTTAAAAACTCTCTTTGGTCTGGTGCACAGTTCAGTGTATACACACTGTCTATTGTGTGCACTTCAGTGTGCCATGAGAAGGTTTTGGTGAGTATGCAGCTGTCCAGGAAGGAATTTTTGTTGATAAATTAGAAGTTTTTGTTCATTCATAATATCACCCCACAGTGTTGCAACCAAAAAAATAATGTTGGGAAGAGCATTTTTTCCCATGCCTCCTCCTCTCCTTGTAGACAATGAGTTTCCTGCACCACCAAAATATCCACAGATGGGTTTCATAAGAGACTCAACTTCTTGTCCTGGGATGTTAAGGCCTTGAGTTCCGCTATGTTCAGCGTCTTTATCTCTACTGAGACGCTTGATGCGCCTCAGGAGCGGTTAGCAGGGCCCCCCAGCCCTACTCCCTCACTCACATTACTCTTTAATGCACTTCTGCTGTGGAGAGCATAACCATGAGTAGGAGTTGGGGTGTATTCTGCCCCTTTTGTTGCCGCTGTTTTTGCTCCTCTTTTGACTTTGCTTGGTTTCAATTTATCATTGCGGTGCACTTGTGTGCGCTTATTGGCCACATTATTTTCTTGCACATTCCACTGTAGATTTTCCTTCCCAATTGGGTTGTGTTCCAAGATTTTTGGAGGTGCACTGAACCCCAGTTTTGCCGCATTTATATCCAAATTGGGTTCCACCAAATTTAATCTGTTCAGATTGGTTGTTTAGTTTTCTGCAGGATTTAATTGGTTCATTGATTTGAATTCATCCATGTCTTTCTTGATCTTTTCCAGTGATATGGATGATTCCACTGAGGCCTTTGCCTTGGCCGCGGCCAGCTTGCAAGCTTGTTTGGCCATTTTTCATTCTTTTGGGGAAATAGGGTCAATTGTTTTATGTTGCCCATGTTCTCCCCTGTTGAAGGCTTGTGTAGTATCCGTGATTTTGGCATACTCTAAGTCATCTTTGTTCATTTTCTCCTCACATAATTCCATTTCTCTCAGCCCTTCTTTTTGGGGCAAACATGAATATTGTGCCCAAAGGCCTGGCAGTGGTTGCATATGTGGAGTGCACTCTCCACTGTTGTGCATAACAGTTGGGATTTTTTCCCATCAATGGTGAAAATGCAATGTGGGGGATTTTTGTGATATCCTCCACTACCTCCTGGTTTGAAGAAGTAATTGAAATTGCCTTCCCAGTGCTAAGGGTCAGCATCAGCTAGAATCTTTGCATCTCAAATTCTTTAATTTCCTCATAAGCTTCCAAGCCTTCTCAAAGATGTCTTTCAACTACTGTGCGCGCCAGTGTAGTCGGAAGGTAATCAAAAATTATGAAAATATCTTTGGATTCTGTCCAACATGTGCATTTTATTGATACCAAATGCTGACCATTAGGAAGGTCAAGTACCACTCTGACCTTCACCGCTTCATTTGCTTCTTCTGCGGTTTCAAACCCAAGGTCTACCCAACCTTTGCGAATAGTATGGGTTGTTAAGTACACCGTGTGTGGGAAAAATTTATGTTAGATTTTGCCAAACTTTTCCCACATTGTCAGTGTTTCTATGCCCAGGAAAACTCATATCCCGTGTTCCACCAATTTCAGTGGTTGCAAGTGGGATACTTCCATGTAACTCAGTATTTTACCAAAAATTGATGAAACCCATGGGGTGCGCCACCTCAGATTTTTTGTTTTTACTGATATTTTCGTTTGTACCTATGCACTTGGTACCTTTGGGCGGTGTAGGTCTGGGTCTGCTGCCCTTTACCGCGTTCACCCAACTCTTTACTTTATTAATCATACTCATCTCACCTGGTATTGATTATCAAATTGTACTGTTTGAATCAAATTGTATTACTAAAAGTGATAGTAATCTGAAAGAAAGCTTATTTTGAATTGTGAATGAGAATTCCACCATGTTTATAATTGAAAATGCTAATAGTTTAAAGAAAGTGGAAGATATAAACCCCCTGACATATTCCAAACAAAGATAATTGCTAAATTCAACTTTTTTGAATGGAATGATTGCCTGACAACAATTCCCATCAAAAACAAATCTATGTCATTAATTTGGCACTTATGCTTATATCCAAAGTCCTGGATGGACTCGATTTTCAAATTTGCTTTACTTTTGGTTTCATTGTTATCATCACTTTCTACAAGCCTAATCTCAGCTAGCCTCACTTTTTATAATAATGTTTTGAATCTCAAAAATGTGTTGCATCATTGTGATAATTATTTTAGAAACAGGTATGTCCCTGTTTGTAGCTGGAATACATACAATAATTTTGGAGGCTTTTGGAAGACTGAATGGTTATGGTGGTTGTGGATCAATCATCCTCCACAACCTCTGAAATATTGAATGCTTCAACTCCAATCCTTACCTGATTGAACAAAGCTGTCACCCTAAGTCAGGGCTTGGTGGGGGCTCTGTCAGGATTTACCCCAATTTGGGTAAGCCTTACCCTGGGGTTTCTCCATTGAGCATAGTTGCTTTTGGGCTATAATTTGTATTTAAATATATATATTCATATTTCAACTTGCCTGTGCGCGGTGCACTATTGATTCCAATCCAATTAACTCTGCTGTGCAGTGCACTGATGTTTTTAGTTCAATTGGCATCTCAAAATCACTTTTCTGATATTAAAATCGAGTTGTATGGTTTAAAATGAGATTAATTCCTTTCAAACTAGGTATAATTAGCATTTTAAGAATGCTTATAACTTTAACAAAAATAATATCTTGTTTATTAATGAACTTATTACATCTGATAATCATCTATATCAGTTATCTGGTACAAAAAGATCTTATCCCTTTCATGATATGAATTTATCTTCTATTTCTATAAAAAAATATTAACTACAATAAAAGAGGACCAGTACTAATTTTTATAATTATATTATTGCATTTTTTACTTCTGAGTTTAATAATCAGTTGTAATAGTTCTGATAGCCTTTGTTACACCTGTTTATTCTACCTTTGTAACAAAAGCCTTTACTGGTGCTACATGCCAGGTCTTTTTCCAACACTGGTGCTTCCTGACAGGTCCAAATTCTGACAGCTCTGTGTCATGGTCAAATGACATGATAGTGGGCACCAACCCAAGGATAAGGCTGGGCGGCAGGAGGCCCAAAAGGTGAAACTTCAGGCCCTTCCTGACGTCAAGCACACAGTATATTAACGCTGGGTACAGTCCAAATATGCCCAGGTTGGTACTAGTGAGGTGCCTAATGCCCAGCTTACTGCGTCAGCCCAGGCGTTAAAACATAGGGCTATTCAATTAATGAGGACAGCTCAATTTGGTTGGTTGAGGAATGGGGATTTGAAACCTGTTCCTTTTACAAAATTATGCGTTCAGGTTGTATCCAACTTCAACAATTACTTGATTGAAGTCAGTTTCGGTGTATTCTACCAATTCTGATGGGAGTGTTTGCCTATTGGTGAATCAGTTCTTGGGACTGCTTAGGCAGACCCCAAATTACCCCGACAAAGCTTAAATTTGATTTTCATAATCAACATCCTTGTTGGTTGACTTCTCACAATAACTTTTTTGTTTTCCCATTTTTTATTTATGTTACCTTGGACTATCATGTGTGTGGACCTTTTTGAGGAGGTCTTGCACTATGTAAACCATTCCATTTTAAATATGATTAGGTTATCCCCTCATGCACCATTGGGTCACCCAGGTTCTCTCCAACTTGGTGCGCCTACCCCTTCTTACTCTGTGCACTGAGTCACTTTTGGTTGGTTTTTGGTTATTGAGATCACACTTCTCTATTTAAGTTATTATTTCTTCAGCACCCTCTGCTAGGCTCTAGTATCTTTTGTTCTAATGGCTAGTTCCCTGGCGTTGGCCCTGTGCACCAAGCACTACCACTCTGAGAACAGGAGAGTTATAGACACTCTCCTTACATTAGTCAACCAAACTTTTAATTTTATGTGCACAAACTTTTTCTGTGTGGGACTTTTCCAATGTGTAAATGGTGGGTGCCAGCTGTGGGCTTTGGTTGTGGTCATCCACACCACTGTTTCCTCTTTTCCCCAAAGGTTGGAGCACCTTGGCGTTATTATGGTTGCCTATAACTGGAAAATACCCACCCTTCATGCTTGTACCTGGTGGATACGGGCGCCTTGAAGTCTGAAAGTCATGATTCCTTGATTTTCCACCAAAATTACCAAATTCAATTTAAATAAATGGGTTTTATTTCGACAGCACATTCAGATGATGCAAGCAGAATTGGCGCAGATGGCCCTGGAGGTGTTGGCCTTGGATAACGTTGGGAATTCCGTTGCCATTATTGGAATAGGGTCCTTTGCATCTAAAAATGCGTTTTATAATAGAAACACTATGTATACCTCTGAATCATATTTGCTCTCTCATGGCTCAGATATGGATCCTATTCCTGTGTATCATATCACCCCAGATAATCCCCGTTTGACCTATTCCATGATTCTCAGCACTCAGGAAGTTGAAAAAGAGCTGCGCTTACAATACTACAATGTTTTGCCCCCACTGAAGATATGGTGGGATATGTGGCCTGAGTAATAAGAGTGGCCAAATATCCTTTTCCATTTTTCAATTTTAAATTATACCAGCATCACATGTTCATGCCAGAGGATGAGTTGGTTGGTGATGTTCTGGCGCTGTCTTCTATTAATAAAGACCATTCTGGGTATCTTCTACTGACTGCTATCCTTTCCTTCCCTTTAGGGAAACTCAGCACCACTATTCTAGTGGATACTGGAGCCACTGAAAACTTTATGGACCAGAGCCTTGCCAATTACCTTGGGCTGAGCTACTTGCCAGGTGGCATGGTTAGTGGAGGGGCGTCCCAAGGTATTCCCACTCTGAAGATCATTGGGACAGTGGACTATCAGGTTGGCAAGTACCACTTAACCAATCACTTCCAAGCTATCAAAAACCTCTTGTACCATATCATCTTGGGTTTGGAGTGATGGTGGAAGTTTGACGTTAGAACCAACTTGAAAAGAAAATACCCTATCCCTAACATTAAAGAATGGTTGCATATTAGTTGTTCCTTTGTAAGAGGAGAACACCCAGGGCGAAATGCCCCACTGGCCCCACCTTCACACTCTTAGCCTTGCTTCTATGCTGAAGCCCACCGTGGAGGTTCCTCTACCTTTTTGTTTGGATGGTTTAGAATCTTCTTTTGATGCCGCATCTGCTAATGCACTACCTGATTATTCTAAGTTCATTTGTGAGTTCAAGCTCACTGTGGATCTGGTGCATATTTCTTCTCCCATTTACCCATTGACCGTCTGGGAGGAAGAGGCGTTAGATGTGTGGATGAAGGAGCAGTTAGCTAAAGGTGCAATTTTTTAGCGTACCCCCCTGTATGCTCCCCACTTCTCTTTGTTGAGAAGGCTGATGGTATTCTACACCTGTGCATAGACTATGGGAACCTCAACATTGTCACTGTACCAGATCTACATCCCATCCCTCTAGATTTTCAGATTGGGCGCTATGTGGAGAAGGCTAAGGTCTTTTCCAAGCTGGATTGCCTCAATGCGTTCAATCAGATTTGGATTAAAAAGGGACAAGAGTGGTTAACTACATTCTGTACCAGAAAAGAGTTTTAAAATTTTGGATCATGCCCTTTGGGCTTAAGAATGCACCTGCTATCTTTCAACGCCGCATTGATGCAGCGTTGGGGGGCTTGTTAGAGGTATGAGCGGTTGCCTACATGGATGATATACTGGTGTTTTCCCCTGATCATGAGTCCCATGCAGTACACCTTTGGCAAGTGGTGGAGAGGTTAAAGGCAGCCAGCCTTACGCTGAAGATTAACAAGTGTGAATTTTTAGAAGTCCCAGGTCACTTTTCTGGGCAACGTCATGTTTGACCAAGGACACACGATAACTCCAGACAAGGAGAAGGCTATTCTTGAGTGGCCACCCCCACCTCAGTCAAGGAATTGAGGAGCTTTTTTGAGACGTGTACATTCCTCAAGGATTTCACACCCAATCTTTCTGAGGTGGCAGCACCCTTATATAAGGCTAACGGTGCAAAGGTGCTTCAGTGGTCCCCCATTTTGGAGGATGCTTTACAAGCAGTGAAGTGCACCCTGTTGCCCACGTCTGTTCTTCGCCATGTCGACCCTTCAAAAGAGTTCATTGTTTCTAATGATGCCTCCAACTTCTCCATAGCAGCTGCCTTGTTACAATTAGGCAAAGATGGGATAGAGCATCCTGTGGGATACTTTTATAGGAAAATGTCTTTGCCTGAGTTAAATTACGCCGTTTATGACAAGGAGTTATTAGCAGTGGTGGAGGCGCTGACTTATTGGAGTAACCACTTTCATGGCTCCTCCCAACCTTTTTGGGTATGTACAGATCACCATGCCTTGCTGTACTACTGCGCTCCTCATGTCCTAACCCCACTGCAGACACGTTAACATGAGACCTTTGCCCAATTTGCATTCTCTTATGAGTTCACCAAGGGCAAGGATGATGGTTTGGGGATGGTTTGAGCCATAACCCTGCACTAGCTCCTGATCCCAAGGAGGTAGAAGTTCACAACACACAAGTGATGATTCCGCCAAATAAAATTGTGTCCCAACTTCCCTCTCCCCCAGCCAACGGGCCAGCGCTTGCACCTCTGAAAAATGGGGAGTAATACAGTATGTTCAGAAGGTAGTCCTTTCTCAGCTGCTATCAGCTGATTATACTATGGTAATTGCTAAGAGCGCTTTGAATCAAGAGGATCTATCCAGGGGTTATCACGTAAAGGATGAGATGATGTGGTTTCAGGGGCGCCTATGGGTTCCTGCTGGACCACTGCGCCTTAAAATCATCTAGGACCATCATGACGGAATCACCGTTGGTCATCCTGGGAAAGCAAAGACCTTGAAGTTGATATGTCTTACCCACAATTGGAAGGGATTGCCTGTTCAGGTGGGGCGGTATTGTAAGGAGTGTTTGATCTGCAACCAAATGAAGCCAAATCGTCAACCTTTAGTGGGGTTGTTGGTACCAGTTCAAAAGGATGAAGGGCCCTGGACTTCCCTATTGGTTGATTTCATTGTGGAGTTACCTGCCTCTGATGGTCATGATGCCATCATGGTGTTGGTGGACCATTTTATGAAGTTCGCTCACTTTATTCCTTGCATAACAACAATAACCACAGCTGAGATGGCTAGGCCCTTCGTCACTCATGTGTTTGCGCTCCATGGGGTTCCCCAAGGAATTATCAGTGACTGGGGATCCCAGTTTACCTCCATCTTTTGGAAAGAGTTGTGTAAGACTCTTCAGATTCGCCCCTGCCATTCAACTGCCTATCACCTCCAATTATATGGGCACACTGAACGAGTGAACAAGTGCTTGAAACAGTTTCTGCGGTGTTACACTTCCGCGGATCATTCAGGTTAAGTTTTTCACCTTTCTATGGCCCAATTTAGTTACAACAACACTTTGCATTCTTTGATTGGTTGTTTCTCTTTTTTCACCAATCATGGCTTTACCCCCACCTTTAACATGAAGCCCAGCTGTGGATCTAAGGTTAGAGTGGTGGTGGACTTTGCCAAGAATATCAAGAAGGTTCACCAGGGGGTTTCCACAAGTTTGGAGGCGGCAATGCAAGTGTGTAAGGAGAATGCTGATGGTAAGTGCTGAGTGGGTCCATCGTATAAGGAATGGGATCTCATGATGCTTGGTGCTCATAACATCCCTATCAAGAAGCCATGCAAGGAACTGGGACCAAAGAGGATTGGCCCTTACCGCGTTGTTAAAAAGGTGGGCCATGCCTCATACCAGCTAGATCTTCCCTCTTAATTTTGGATCTTCTCTGTCTTTCATGAGAGCAAATTGATGTTGTTTCAGGGCCAACCACCTGAGACTCCTGAGGCCTATCTCATGGATGGGGCGCCAGAGTGAAAAGTGGAGGAAATAATAGCCTCCCGCCGTGTTAAAAGATGACTTGAGTACCTGGTATCTTGAAAGGGTTTTGACGCTGCAGAGAACAGTTGGGTCCCAGCACGTGACTGTGTGCATGCCCAAGATCTTATTGAAGCCTTCTATAAGCGTTTCCCCCAGGCCGCTGGCTCTCAACCCAAACTGACCATTGCCGCAATGAAGTTGGCCCTGGCCCACAAGAACTTTTCCCTAGCACAAGCCCCTGGAGGGGGGTTGAGCCCTACAGGAGAAAAGGGTAATGTCATGGTCAAATAAGATGATAGTGGGCACCAACCCCAAGGATAAGGCTGGGCGATAGGAGGCCCACAAGGTGAAGCTTCAGGCCCTCTCTAACCTCAAGCACACAGTAGATCAACGCTGGATACAAGCCAAATATGCCCAGGTTGATACTAGTGAGGTGCATAACGCCCAGCCCCTTGCGTCAGCCCAGGCGTTAAAATGGACGGTATATTTAATTAATGAGGATGGCTCAATTTGGTTGATTGAGAAATGGGGTTTTGAAACCTTTCCATTTATAAAATTATGTGTTCAGGTTGTATCCAACTTCAATCAATTACTTGAGTGAAGTCAGTTTCAGAGTATTCTACCAATTCAGATGGGAGTGTTTTCCTATTGGTGAATTGGTGCTTGGGACTGCTTAGGCAGACCCCAAATTACTCCAATAAGGCTTGAATTTGATTTTTGTGACCAAAATTCCTTGTTGGTCAACTTCTCACAACAACTTTTTTGTTTTCCCGTTTTTTTATTTATGTCACCTAAGACAATCTTTGTGTGGACCTTTTTGAGGAGGTCTTACACTATGTAAACCATTCCATTTTGAATATTATTAGGTTATCCCTTCATGCACCGTTGGTAACCCAGGTTCCCTCCAACCTGGTGCGCCTACCCCTTCTTACCATGTGCACTGAGTCACTTTTGGTTGGTTTTTGATTATTGAGATCTCACTTCTCTACTTAAGTTATTATTGCTCCAGCACCCTCTGTTGGGCTCTAGTATCTTTTGTACCAACGGCTAGTTTTCTGGCTTTGGCCCCGTGCACCAAGCACTACCACGCTGGGAACAGGAGAGTTATAGACACTCTCCTTATACTCTGATGAAGGAGGAGGGCAAGGCAAAGGGATAACTGCCTTTGACAGTAGAGCTTTTGGAACTGATGAGAGAGGGGCGCTGTCCCATCATGACCAATATCCTCAGCTATCCTCACATGGTAGAGAAGCATCTCAGTGTGACAGCTCCTTGGCAGCAGGTTTTCAGAGGGTACAACCATAGAAGAGACTAAAGAATTTGAAGTAGATTCTTGCCTCAGAGCTCTTATCATAGGGTCAGGTTTATAAATGTCAGCCACTGCTAGCAAAGCCTCCTTGATATCTTGTACACTTTGGAAGGTGCGCTTGATGGCAGAGATATGCAGAGCTAAGGAGGGATGTGACGCCAATCCAGACAAGATGGCAGCAATAGCATCATCTAGAAGTAACATTTTGATAAGCTTCAGGTTGAGCTTTATTATAAAAGCGCTCAACTAAAGAGGTGAACAATTCTCCAACTTGCAGGCTAAGGCACATAAAGGCCTGCTTTTGCCGTTGTAAACTCTGTGGGGAGCCAAATTCTTCACTAAGCGTTTGGTTAACCTTCACCCAGGTGCTAAGGTTGATCATATGGGGAACCATTATCTCTTAAGCCATACAACTCAAGCAGGGAAGGATATACTTGGGTTTTTTGGTGGTCAGTTGCCCTTCCAAAGCAGATTTATAAACAAAGAGGAAAGAGGCAATACTGCCCTCACCAGGTATGAACTTTTCTCTGAGAAGAGGTTTGCAAATAATAGGGGAGGCCCATAAGGGCCTTGAGAAGAGTGCTGCTCAAGCCTTTTGAGGCGATACAAAGCCCTGGCTAGTTATCACTCTAAAGCAGTTAGCCTTGCTTTTGATACAGTTGGAATTTTAAAACAGGAGATTTGTGAAATACAGGGTCCCCTGTAGTGAGCACCACTTGTTGGAATTTAGGGGTTTTGGATGTTTACTGGCGCTTTGCACCCTGAATTTTAACAATATGTTCAGGAGAAATTTAATCTCTACTTCTATAATAACTAATTTTTAGGGGACTTATATGTTATCAATGTATAGAGTAATAACACTTAAATTTTAATAAAAGGTTGACTTCTTATAAGTTTTTATTAAGATGTGGAGAGGGGAATAAAAGCAAACTCTTTTATTCTCTTGATTATTAGTATTTAAAATGTATCAAATATCAAAGTGAGTCAGACATAAAATCCAGTATAAGCTGGTTGCATCTAAATTTGGTAATATGGGCTTTCAACCTATTGGAGCTCTCAAGACTCACCTCACTTGGATGCAATGGCTGATGGAGGGCCAGTAGCAGATAGGATATATCTGTGAGGCAATGATTTAATATTTAACCCAATCATTGGGCAGGAAAATATTTACCTCTGGTGAAACCCTCTTCAAAGCTATAAAAGGGGGTGGTTGCAGAGTAGGTGTTAGAAATAATTTAGAGAGAGGATGGAGAGGACCCTCAGAACAACTCCCCCAATTTTGCCCTAAGTTTGGTATAACCCTGCTACTAGCCATAGGGAAATTTGGCTGAGGAAGGATTGTGATAGTGTTAACCCAATTTGAAAGGTTCCACTTAGAATTGACCAAGGTGTTTTGGTCAATGTTTTCCATATCAAAACCACATCACCCTTATTACAATATTAGACTTATAATTTTCCAACAGTCAGTCAGTTAGTACTTTAGTGAATGTGTTTTATTAAATAGATAATAAATTAATAGAGAAAAATGATTTAAGTTTTACCTTGTGGTAAAAAACTTAAGTACATGATATATGCCTTATGGCTGAATATTGTTAGAAACTTTCTTAACATTTTATCTACTGTTATGATAGGATACTATTATTATGTTCTGTCATTTAACTTTTAAAAGAATAATAAGTGAGATTGTTATATTACTTAATTAATGGTTGGATTAGCCTAACTAAAACTGTGTATGACAGAAGCTAGTAGCTGGTAGATAGATTTAAATTTATTAAATTATATTAATTTGGGGAGCATTTTAGTTTTGGTGGTTTAGGAAATCATTTTATAAATAAATCATTATAAATGCATGTTTATTTTAACCTTTACTCCTAGACTATTTACCAATCTCAGATAAACTTGACACAAATATTTTATAGAATATATACATAATAGCTCAGTTGACTTGATTATTCCAATGTTTCAGGTTTAAAGTTGGCAGTTTTTACTTATTTTTTTGTAATTAAGGCAAGTTGATCTTGGGGCAAATATACCAAACCAAGATTTTTTATAGCTGGTACAGGTTTTAACCCTTTGCACTTGTATGGCATGCTGGAGGTGACATGACACCCAACAACTTTGAAAATAAAGCAGGTGCAAAGGGTTAAACATGTGTTGAACAAAACCTGCACTAGAGTGGAAGCAGGAATTACCCTGCTAGGCTAACCACCCTTTTATTTTATTTTTTTATCATTTAGTTGATTTTATCAGTCAATTATATGATAACTTCAGATATCTATCTATATTACCTCATTTTATTTATTTGATTGATTTAGCTGGTCAATCTATAATAAAATTACTGATCACCATCTACAATAATTCATTTTAGATCTAGTTGATTTAATTGATCAATCTATAGTAAATTTACTGATTGCCATATACAATAATTCATTTTAAATTTAGTTGATTTTATTGGCCAACCTATGCAAAAATTATATACCCATAATAATTTAAGCTGGTCATACTATAATCTCATACTTGCCTGGATTTTGAATATAACCCAGCCATAGGACATATATCATGTCAAAAAATAAAATTTAATTTAATTAGATAACTATGGGATCTGACAGTAGCAAAGCATAGGGAAGACTTTATACCGTACAGCTACAATTGAAATTATAATCGAGCAGTTTAAAAGTTTTAGATGACGTCAAGTTGCTAATTCAACGAAGAACCCATCACGAATAGGTGTGGGGATTGATCGGAAATAATCTATGCTCTAAAGGCTAGCTAGCGGTTTGATTTGTTGAATTGGCAAGTGGCAGAATGGACTGTTAAACCTTGTTTAAGATGCGAATCTACAAGTCTAGATAAGAGATTATGTTTGGTTGAAAATGGTCTAGATTCGGAATTTATACAACCAGTGTGGGATGCCTTTACTAATGAGAGATCTGATTATTCAAATGATTAATCCTTTTAAATTATCAATTCAAATAAAATAACCGGAATGGATAATGATAACTGTAAGGGTAACCAAACGTCGACGAGGGAAGGCGAGAAAGCCATAGAATTCACCAATTATTAGCCAGTCCATAAATTGTTATACCAAACCAATTTGCAAACTTCAATACCCACTTAGCTATCAACACCACTCTAATTTGAAGTATCTCCATACTTGTAGCTTTATGATTATTCCGAATTAAAGTGCCAGTATCCTCAGTTTACTTTCTGTTATCCTTTACCTTACGCCATGGGCCCAACGTATGGGAACAACAAGTCCCGGCAAGCTCATGACCGCGATCCTTCATTATCGGTAGGGTTTACGTTTAGCTGCCTTTTAAATTTACCGTTTTACCTCTCTTTAGCTCGAGTCGGTGTATCAGCGGCTACAAATTGAGACAAAAATAAAGATGGGGGCCGAAAACATGCTTCACGTATTTGACACTTTCCAGCGGGGCGATTTGGCTTCCAAGCGAGAGATTGAGCTTCAGCTGGAGGCGGCCAATAACAATATCGCCGCTTTAACTCGCGAGGTGGAACATTATGAAAACCAGAGCTTGGTTATAGGTAGGCGGCTCCCCAATTACTAGACCAGTTTACCTCAACTTTGGGAAAGTAGGAAAGGCAGATGTTCAAAGAGAGCCCACTGCCAATAGGGGTTTATCTGAATTTGAGGGCCGCGGTAAGTAGGAAGTTAATGGCCTGACTTGTGATCTCCGGTAGAGACCTCCCAGATCGTCGAGGAAATCTTTGCAGCGGTTCTCAACCCCAATTCTGATTCTCGGATGCGCTCAGTTGCCTTGAAGAAGTTTATCAACTGGCTTGGTTTGCACCAACCCGATCTATCCAGGTTTGAGGCCAAGATTTTTGGCTGGTAAGCGTGCCGGTAGAGTTTTAATTTAACCCCATCCAATCAGCTTGAGAAAGTGTTGCAGTGACTCGTCGCGTGAGTTGAGAGCCCTTGCTATGAGGGCCTTTCGTCATGCTTTACGTTTGACTCAGAACTTGCGACCGCTCTTCTCTTTACACTTTGAATATTTTATTATAAGGTATCGCATCGGCGAACTTGTGTAGACTTTTAGATTTCTCACCGTTGAAACAAACTGGGAGGCTGAAAAGGAGCAGGCTATATTGCTGATTCGAGCGATCCTTACGCTGCCTGAGGCCGAAAGGTATTTGACCGATGGGATCATTAGAGCGGTGTGCTCAATCGCGGAGCAGTCTGGGGACAAGCTTCGCATCATCTGTGTTGAACTGCTGTGCGAATTACGTAATCGAACTTCAAGGCGCGGCTAACTTTTAGTTGTTTTCAATACTGAAGCGGTTTCTCGTTCTGGGGGCATAAGGATCATTATCCATTCCCTATTCGAACTCCCTTACGAGATGTCGAAATCGGTTGTCCAGCTTTTACTCGCCTTGCTTGACAAACCTGAGACGAGATGCTATTTCCGGCCCGGCGCAGATTTTGAGGTTGCCCTAAGCTTAGATCGACTAATCTTGGCCTCAGCTTATCTTTTCAGTGCTCAACGATTCATGTGAGAGGACGGGGGCTCACCGTGAAAAACTTAAAATCTGCACCAAGCTCGTTTTGGAGTTCCTTCGCAACTGGAATGGTAAGTGCAAAGTTGAGCTGGGTTAACCAAAGTAGGGATCATGTACCTATGTGTCGATAATAAGCGTGCGGCGAGATCCATCGTAGATGCCCTGGCGGCCAATGCCGAAGATACGCGAGTAGCGTAAAACGAGAGTTATTTAACCTCCTAACCCTGAACTGAACTCAGAAAGCAGTTCTTGAGATGTTCTTTTTGCTCTTCAACCTTGGGCTGCCCAACTGGAATGCGGAGCTCAATATGCTGGACCCCGAAGGTAAGCTTGATTATAACAAGGTTTAAAACTCAGATTTTCATAACCGACTTCCATCCTATCTTCACGATCGAAATCTGAGCTTGGTGAATCAACACTACGCTATAATCCTTCACCTCCTGTTTGAGGCGGGAATCGTTGAGGTGCCGATGATATTTGTCTTCTTACTGTTTTAGAGGCTCACCAAGTTGATTGAAGGGAACAATCGCTACATTGTGTTTTACTCGACAATCCTCATCAGCGAGATTCTTAAGCTCTCCAACAGCCTAACGGCAAGATCAAAGAAGGCTGCTCAGGTAAGCCAGCCAAGCTGCGACTTATTTTAGCCGCTCCCCGGCCTGTTCCATTTGGCAACTTTGTTCAGGAACGAGGAACTCCGCCACATTGCCCAAACTGCCATCTCAAGAATCGACAACTCGAATCTGTTGTTCCTCCGATATCTGCGCGGCGGCCATGCCTCGGGGAGGTAAATGATGGCCAATACGCCGTAACTAACCTCAAAGCGATAGCTTTAATACTCAGGAGCACAAGCAGATGGAGAAGATCAAACAGCGCATCGGACGTCAGGTGGATGACGACCACTTCAAGAAGATGCTCAACGACTCGCAGGTACCTTTGCCCACGATCCCACTAATCTTCAGGTGCTCGGGGATAAAAACTTTAAGAAATGGAACTGGGAAAGCATCATGGAGCTTCTTCAGGGCCCCTCCAGAATGACAAGCGTCTGGACGAGGCCATCAAGAGTACCAAGTTCATCAAGCGCCTTCTACACTTCTATACCCCAGACAGCTGCCAGTTTGCTGAGATCCGCTACTCCAAGGTATTCGTAAATAATCAAACTTGCTCTAATGGTTCAGGTCAACCACCTGTTCGTTCAGGTGGGCTGTGAGCTGCTAAGTGCCCTCCTCGCAAACCCTGACGGTACCAAGTATCTAGCCGAGAGCGATCTACTCCTCAGCTTGAAACAGCCCTGGGTGAACTGGATCCTGTAAGCCGCAATCCACTTTCACCTAATCTTTTAGATTAATGGATCTCTCCACAACGATCATATTTTCTCCAAAGGTCGCATGCAAGGCACGCTTACGCCGTACTACTTTACGCTACTGGGCACGTTAAGCAAGTTTAAGCTGGGCGTCAAGTAGGCCTGCCTCAACCTTCGAGCTAACGTCTAGGCTTCTTGAAAAGTTTCACATCTTCGACTTGTACTATCACGTGAGCGAACTGAGGAGCAGGGACGACCTCGTGCGGGCCATCATCAACAGCCTTGATTACCGACGGTATGCAGACATAATTGAGTTAATATTCTTGGGAGGGGCATGCCCGTGTGATCCTGTCCAAAGTCCTAACCTCCGCCTACAAGGTATGTTTCCACCCGCGGCTCACCTTTAGCATATTCGCCTGTTTGCCACCAACTTCCTCCGGGTGCTGCTGCGCAAGGACATCCCTGGCTTCAGTAGCTGGGGCATCTACTTGCTGATTACGCAGCTGTATGACCCTGCGCTCGAGGTGTGTGAGATGGCGGTGTCGGTGCTGGACGAAGCGTGTATGAAGCAGGAAAACTTGAATACGCTGATCCAACTCAAACCAAGCATGAGCCACCTGGAGTTTGCCGGGGATCCGCTGCTGCTCCGTTATCTTTCCAGCGCCGAGGGCCTCACTTATCTTTAGACCGACTACGT
>JAKSZP010016647.1:0-23071 GCA_022478985.1 Massospora cicadina | reverse complement strand
AATCGATAGGACACAGTTTAGCTTTGAGGGATGATTAATTATTAGTTGATTTGATAAGTTCAGTTAGGTTTACCTGAGTGGTTGGTGGTTTTTAGTTGATTCGATTGAGCAATTAAATTTGGCTGAGTGGTTATTGTTTATCTATAATATAATATTAATTAATAAATTAAAAATCTGAAATTTTATAGACACCGTAGCGAAGCATAGGTAAATCAGTCAGTATATTTATAAATAATCTTGTGTAAAAATTAGAAATAAGTCTATCAACCCATATACCTATACATAAGAGATATTAATATTTATCCCCCCCCTTGGGTTGGGACCATCTAGTACTAAAAAAAGAGATATTAAAATTTACAAACAATCTGCAAGGGACTTCTAACAATAGGGTTATATAAATTTATACTGAGTTCAAAGATGAGTTTGAAGAGTGATATCCTTTAGGCTATCTAGATAAGATACTTGATTTAAAAAAATATTATTGGGTTACTGACCAATCATTATTTAAATTTATTGGAGGTAAGCTGCTGACCAAATAATATTCAGGAAGCGAAAACCTGATTAAAATATGCTTCTACTGAGTTGAAGCAAGTTAGTAGGCTCAAGGTTGATCTAGCAAATCAATCTATTGGAAAAAGATCATGACATTTGACCTAACCATTGGATAAACTATTTTGTTTGAAGGGAATAAAAAGTTTTTAAAACTTAGATCCCCCAATTTTAAACTTTTTTTAGTACTAGATGGTCCCCAATTTTAAACTTTACTTGCCCAATCCTAGCTTCAGCTTTCAATTGTTGTTTAAGGTATAACCTCTAGAAAATTTTTAATTTTTGTTTAAGTTTAACCTTTAGAGTAATTTATATTGCTTTTAAGTTTAATCTTTATAATATTTTTTAACTATCATTCTAAGTATAATATTTCTAGCTTCATATAAATTTTAAACTTGATGAATAATAAAACATGACAAAATGAGTAATACTGAGGCAAGCTTCACTTATGTCAACTCAGACAGTGCATGTGATTATATCCCTCAGCCCAAAAAGCAGAAGGTTTGTCAACTATTCATTTTAGGTCTTATTTAATTTTTCTTCTATGCCATCACCAAGGAAATCCCAAAGAAGGCAGCCAACTCTAAGGCTCCTTCCAAGCTGAGAAAGGCTGTCATTCCCAGAACCAATTCCATAACTACCAACAAGGTTGAGCAGGTCAAGTCAAATACAGATTCTGAAGTTCCAATGGTGCCTGAAGGGGGTGCACCCACTTTGGCCCCAATCCTTAACACCAACCCACATAAGGTGGGAAAAAAGAAGACCATTGAGGAGATCTAACAAAAAAGGATGCAGCTGGAACACATCCTTCTGAGGCCAGATACATATATTGTCTCAACCAAGATGAACTCCCAATGGCAGTGGATCTATGATGACACTATGGACTCCCTTATTGAAAAGGATATCTAATTCGTCCCCAGCTTCTTCAAAATTTTTGATGAGGTATTGGTGAACGCTGCCAATAATAAGGTAAGTATAATCCTTTTTTATTGAAGGCCTTAAAGTTGTTACTGTGGCAAGTTCAAATGGGGCTACTGATCATTGTATCTAAACTTCTATTGTAGATTCAGGACCCCACCATGACCAAAATCAAGGTTACCATCAACCCAGAGAGAAACCTAATCTCAGTGTACAATGACAGTAGTGGAATTCTGGTGGAGATCCACAAGGAGGAGAAAGTCTACATCCCTGAGCTCATCTTTGGGCACCTTTTCACCTCATCCAACTATGATGACAGCGAGAAGAAGGTGTTTGGTTGGCATAATGGATACAGGGCCAAGCTGTGCAACATCTTCAGCACTGAGTTCATTGTAGAGATGGCAAGCAAAGAATCAGGAAAGAAGTAATACCAAAGGTTTACCAAGGATATGAGCGTGATCAGACCCCCCAAAATTACTGAGCTTGAGAAGGGGGAGGAGTTCACAAGGATCACCTTCTGACTAAATCTGAGCAAGTTCCAGATGAACCACCTCAATGATGACATTGTGGGGCTCCTTAAGCAGCAAGTTTATGACATGTGCGCCATGGTGAAGGGGGTCAGTGTGTTCTTGAATGATTGCAAGCTCAAGTTAAACAACTTCAAGGACTACATTTTATGTACCTTAAGAGCGCACTTGGGCCCAACATGGAGGATCTCACCAAGAGGCTTGTATTTGAACAGGTCAGTGAGCGCTGGGAAGTTGACTTATTCCCCTTAAGCTCAGGCAACTGCAGCAGGTCAGCTTCATCAACAGCATATCAACCACTAAGGGAGCTACCCATATCAACTATGTGGTGGATGTGATTGTAAAGCTAATCCAAGAAGCATTAGATAATAAGAAGCTCAAGAGTAAGATATTGCCAGGGGTCATCAAGAGCAACATGTGGATCTTTGTTAACTGCCTGATCTACAACCCCTTCTTTGACTCAAACTAAGGAGAACATGACTTTGAAGCTCTCCAGCTTTGGTTCATGCTGTGAGCTTACCAAAAAGTTCTAGGCAGGAGTGCTTAGGTCATGGATTATTAACATACTCACTTCCCTTTCACAAGCCAAAGGCAACATGGCTATGGTGGGGGCATTGGACTCCATCTAGAGTGGGTGCATCTCAAAGATCCCCAAGCTGTAGGATGCCAATAAGGCTGGCACCTGAGAATCCCACAAATGAACCCTGATCCTGATGGAAGGGGACTCCGCCAAGGCCCTGGTAATGGCAGGCCTGACCAAGGTGGGGTGAGACTACTATGGCATGTTCCCTTAGTGTGGGAAGCTGCTTAACGTGCGGGACGCTAACCCAGCCCAAGTCAAGGATAACAAGAATCTCATCAATATCTGTAAGATCATGGTTCTCAACAGCAAAGTGGACAAATTAGATACCTCCAAGCTGTGGTATAGGTATCTCATGATCATGATGGACCAGGACCATGACAGGTTGCATATTAAGGGCCTGCTCATTAGCTCTTTTTGACTATTTTTATCCTTTGCTGCTCACGGTGGATGACTTTATGCAGGAGTTCATCACACCCATTGTTAAAGCCATCCCCAAGAGCTAACAGCGTGAGGTGATTCATTTCTTTACCATACCTGAGTATGAGCAATGATGGGGCAACCCAGAAAACAACCCCAGAGCATACAATGTGAAGTGCTACAAGTGGTTGGCCATGTCTGATTGGAGAGAGGAGATTGAATATTTTTCTAAACTTACCTGCCACATGCTCTGCTTTGACCAATGAAGGATGATGAGTGCCAGCTCATTGATCTTGCCTTCAGCAAGAAGAAGGCCTGTGCCCACAAGGAGTGGCTCTGTCAGTTTTACCCTGGTACTTACATAGATTAGAGTGGCAAATCCATCACTTACTCTTACTTCATCAACAAAGAGCTGATTCATTTCTCTATGGATGATAACATCTGCACCACCCCTCTGTGGTTGACAGCCATAAGCCTGGCCAGCGCAAGGTTGTGTATGGCTGCTTTCTCCCACCTGATGCTGAGGTCAAGGTGGCCATGCTCACCGGCAGCATTACTGAGAAAGTGGCATATTATCACAGGGATCAGAGTTTGGCATCAACCAACATAGACCTTGCCCAGAATTTTGTGGGAGCCAACAACATCAACCTGCTCACCTCCCTTGGTCAGTTTGGCTCTTATACCCAGGGCGGTTGGATGCAGGTGCTGTACGTTACATTGGCGCCCACCTCAAGCCCATTACTCAACTGTTGTTCCACAAAGGATGACATGCCACTTTTCAACTGCCTTGAAGATGATGGCATGAATGTAGAGCCTGAGTTCTCTCTGATGGAGGTGCTGATTATTCTGCTGAATGGGTGTGATGGCATCAGTACTTGGTGTTCCACCAATATCCCCAGCTATAATTTGTAGGATGTAGCTTCCAATCTGAAGTGGCTCATGCAGGGTGAATCCCCCATTCCTGTGCTGCCCTGGTACCATAGGTTCACTGTGGCATTGAGCCCTTTGGCCTCAACTGCTTCACAGTATGTGGCTGCAATAAGCTTGAAAACTAGCATTTTAAACTTGTGGAACTCCCCATTGGGATGTGGACTCAAGCATATGATGCCATGATGGATAACTGGCATATCAAATCTTAATGCTTGTGGACTGTGAGAAGCACCACTCCGAGCTAGGTATGAGATACATTATCCAGATGTCAGAAGCCTCTATGGCGAAGTTGAAAAAGGAGGATTTATTTTCAAGTTTAATCTCATAGACTCTTTCAGCCAAAGTGTAGTGTTTGATGCAGCTGCTCTTATCAAAGCTACTAAGTTGGAAGTGAAGATGGATTCTCTCAGCTTGAACTTGCATATAGATCCTCCTTTTCCAACTTTTCCATAGAGGCTTATTATACCCAGGCAATGTACTTCACATCCAGCTTGGAGTGGTGCTTTTCATAGTACTCAATTATGTCAGAGTTGAAATGCCAGTCCTCCATCAACACTAAGGATGATGACGGGGCCTTTAATAGTGGTTTCAATTATCTGCTTGACATAAAGATGATCAGCATAACCCATAAATTAGCTAGGAAGCTCTTCAGAGCTGGGATGCCAAGCTTGAGGAGATTGGAATGCTCTATGCCAAGAGCCCTCTGGATCTTTGAAAAGCCAACCTTAATCTTTTCCTTAAGCTGTGGGAGGAGATAATTAATAAAAGCCAGCTTACCTTTGCCTCACTGAAGGCATCAGTTGCTCCAACAAGAAGGGGTGAAAGGTTGCCTCAAAACCTAAGCTTAATAAAGAGAGCAAGGTGACCAAGTCCAAAGGCCTTGCTCGCTCTGACAGTGCCTTCAAGCCAGCTGCCATAAAGCCAGAATCGCCCTCACATGCTAAAGCTGAACTTGGGAGCCCACTGCCAGCTAAGCCTCTCTCCTGCTCCAACAGCATATCAAAGATCAAATTCAAGCTAACCTAGGATGACAGCGACGAATCTGATGACTAGTTCAAGTGCAGCCTCAGCCAGACAACTGGGAACAAGCTGCAAGTGCTGTAAAGCCTAGCCCTAAGTCTATGGCTAAGGAGTTTTCTTTGGATAAGCCAGAATCCAAGCCCAAAGCTTCCCCCAAGTGCAAGAACCCTAAAGTCTCTGATAGTGAGGAGGACTTTGAGGTGGAGGCTGCACTTCTACCATTACCAAGGCTCACCCTGTCGCCAAGCTGTTCCTAAAGACAGCTATGTCAACACTATAGTTCTGTTATCTGAGGACGAGGAACCTTCAGAAGCTGAGATGGAATTGGTTCAAAATATTTAATGTAACCTGAAAGCGTCCACTTGGATTGCCACTTGCGCCTTCTCTTATCTTAATAACCTAAGGTATTTCTCTGACTATGCAGTGTAACATTTTTTAATTTTTGAATGGGTGAAATTTTTTAAATCTTGTAAAGAAATTGATTTGGCATTGAGTGTTATTGCAAATTCACGTTAACAAGTTAACTACCAATAATCCACAACCCAACAAGTTGATTTAACTATAAGAAGCTTGGCACCTGGTTTTTTAGGTGGGTGAGTACTTTAATTGACTTTATTTCTAGAAACCATTAAAAGGATGGTTTATCACAGTTGGAGCAATAATTGCTCCCATTTAAAACCATTTGCCACCACTTAAGCTTATTGCAACCTTACAAATTTGTACGCAGACATTGATTTGGGTGGTACACTCTACAAGCCAATACAGGTTGCATCTCCCATCATCTTTATAAAGGCACGAGCCTAGCTTATAGTTAAAATGGAAATTTAGCATCAACTTGTAGTTTATAAACTTATTGATAGCTATCAACCAATCTACTTATTAAACACATTCACTGACTGACTGACATCTGAAACCTTCATGTTTAATAGGTCTAAACTATTTTGGATGAGTGGGTGAGAATAGGTAAATATCTAATAATTTACCAAATTACTGACCTGAAACTAAATAAAAATTAGTATTAAAGTTTTTTTAGATTATTATATTTATAAAGTAGATCAGGATAACCAGCTCACCAGCCACAAGGGCAACAGCAAAGCTGTTGGCCCGAGTGACTTGAGAATAGTGCTGGCACAGCCTATAAGCTATATCTGTGTAAGCATATAAATAAATCTGAGCAACGCTGGATAAATTTTGCTATTGGAAACATATGCTTTCATTTTTCTTTCTTTCTATTTAACCAAACTGAGCCAAAGCAATGTGTGGCCAGGTACAGCTAGTAATTTATAAAGCAAACGTTTTATTACCAAAACCTAAGTTAAAGGATCATTTGGTCCCAAAAAGCAAAATTGACCTTGTATTATATGAAACTATGGATCAAGTAAAACCCCTTTTATTACCTGACAGCGTTGCCCCTTTGTCCAATTTCCACCAATATTCTCCATATAATTTCATTTCCCATACCCACCTTTTGCTGATATAGAGGTAGAAATAAGTAGATTTAATCAGTTTTATAGATTCATTTTATAATAATCAATCAGCATAGTTTTGTTAGGATCTAGAAAATTAGAGTTTGAGCTGGATCCCATTTTATTCTTAATACCTGTTTCATATTTAATTATGACTAATTCAATTAATGACTACTAGCAACTTTTATCATTATTTCTCTAAAATTTCAGAGCTTTATAATACATCTAATCTTGGAATCAAAATTACCTTAATTATATTCAACTAGCTGCAAACCCATTATATGCCCAGGTGGTGAGCATTTTTATTAATAATTAGCAATTTTCCAGCTTTGCTTGGATTTATAATTTACCAGATGAGTCTAATTGATAGTTTTAGTTTTTGTACTGAAGATAGTCATCAATGTTCTGAAACCATTAAGCCTATCAAATCAATCAACCACCAACTACTTGGCCAAAATTAATTAAACCTATCAAGTTGTCTAAATCATCAACCATTTAGCCAAAGCCAATTAACTCTTTGAGCTACAACCAAGAGTCTCACACATGGTCAGTTATTCAGACCAAAACTGATTATCACGTGTGAGACTCATGAAATGGTCAAAGGAGGGCTTTTTAACTGATTTCAAAAAAGGAGGAGGTTCTCATTTGACCATTATGTAAATTTTTTTCTGTTTGTTTGTGTACAACTCTGAAACTACCAAACCAATTTAGATGATCTTTTTCAAAAAAGAGGATGCTCCTACTTAGGTTCCATTTTTACATTTGTAATTATTGGTTCAGTATAAAATTACTAATTCAGTAAGTACTAGCTGTACCTGGCCACGCGTTGCTGAGGCTCAGTTTGATTAAATGGAAAAGAAAGAAAAGAGAAAGCATATGTTTCTAATAGTGGAGTTACCCAGCACTGCTTGGGTTTATTTGTTCCCAGAGAATTAGAGTTAATTTAGGGTTTATATTGTAAAGAGGAGTTATCTGGCGTTGCTCAGGTTTATTTATAAGCTCACATTGATATAGCTTATAGGCTGTGCCAGGGCTACTCTTGAGCCACTCAGACTAATAGCTTCGCTGTTGCTTTCATGGTGTGATGAGCTGATTATTCTAAATTTACTTAATCTACTTAAAACTCTAATCTGATTTTTCTTTAGTTTTGGGTGAGCAATTAAAATATTAGCTATATTTGCCAATTCTCACCCACTCACCCAAATAGAATAACCCTATCAGGCTCAAAGGTTTCAGATGTCAGTCAATCAGTACAGTGAAATTTTTTACCAAGTAGATACTAAAATGGACTGGAAGCAATGGATTTCAATTGTGGGAATGTTCATTGAGATAAAAAATTCCAGCATTGGTGAAGCAATAGCTTCAAAGCAACTTTTGACAGGTCCTATGGCTGGGAATATGTTCAAAATCCAGGCAAGTATGAGATCATAGTGAGATGAGCTTAAATCATTATAGACGCCTATCAGGTTTGCATAATTTGGCCAATAAAATCAACTAAATTTGATAAAATGAATTATTGTAGATAGCAATCAGTAATTTAGCATAGTTTATGCAATAAAATCAGCTAACTTTAATAAAATGAAACATCAATACATTTGTTTATGAATATATATATATATAATATAAATATTAAGTTCTTTTTATAAAAAAATAGTAAGGATTCAAAGAGAAATATATAGAGGTAGTTTTTTTTAGTATAATTGGAAAAAGAAACACTTTTAAAAATGCACTACTTTTTTTAGAAAAAGAAAAGGGGTTAAAGTTATTTTTTGGGGAAAAAGAAGCTTCTGCAAAAAATTGGGAAAAAGAACCTCCTCTAAAAAACTCTAATATGTACAAAATAATTGAAAAATTATAAATCCTCAGTAAAATCCTTTTTTGGTTTATTGTCATATTTTAAACTGGCTTATAATAAGCATTTATAATAAACATACTTAGAATTTTATATTCTAAGTTGCTCATAGTTTACGCTTGAACCCAATCCATTATAAGATTTAATTTTTATTTGTGAGCAAAATTCTATAAGTCAGCTTGGGATATAGCGCTGACTTCAAAAAGGGCTTTATTGAGGATTCAATAATTTCTAAATAATTTATACTCTTTGAGCTTTATTAAAAGAGGTTTTTTCCAAAAAAAACTTTTTAAATGTTTTAGGCCCATACTTTTAGAACTTAAATTGTAGTGCAAGGAGTTAAACTATCAAATTAACCAAAACCATTAACCACTCACTCAAAACCTATTGAAACTATCAAATTTATATAAACTATCATCCATTTACTTAAAACCATTAAGCTAATTAAATTGACAAAAAACTACTAATAACTCAGTCATAACTACTTGAACTTATAAAAAAAACCAAAAACTATTAACTGCTTATCAAAACCTGAAAACTTATTAAATTTGTTGAATTATATTAAAACGCTCAGCTGATTTGATATACATTTACTATTAAAACTTATATTTTTATATACTATATAACTTTCAAAAGACCATTATTTACTTTTGATAAATATCCTATTACCATTCCCAAATTTATAAAGTATTTGTGTCAAGTTTGGTGGTTTTTTATTCATTTGTTCATGAAATAGTATATCTCATATTCAAAAATACATACATACAACTTTACTATCTCACACCAATCATTTTAAATTTTAAACTAGAATTGAATTGGTTGAAGCAATTGAAAAAGTTTATTAAAAATTTACTTTTATTTTTAAATGTTGAAATGAAGCATTCATAGGATGTAATGTCTGAAATTCCGCCAACCACTGCTCCTTCATGGGGCAGTGAGCTGGCACTGTTGAGCCTTTATCACTCAGCATCTAAATGAACCAGAGCTGAATCAGCCAGGTCTCCCAACATAATCAGACACTTTGTGCCACCAAGGACTTGGTGCTCGACTTGGATTGCACACAGCATATTCTTGTTATTAATCTGAGATTAGTTTGCTCACCCATGAAATTTTGTCTTCATATGGAGTATAGCCATTTATTTTCATATACCAATCACCAGATTTTAGAAGCTGGTGATGGAGGTCTTTACTTCCACAGGTTTTGTGGATTTCTGCCTTTTCAAGGGCTATTTTGACTTAGGCTTCCCCCTTAGGAAGCTGCAGCAAATGCTGTTCAAGCTAAATTAATTTAAAAAATACACCTTTCCAAATCATGTGGACCCATTCGCCTATGGACATAACAATGATTGTCAAATTCACAGGTCTCCCTTCCTATCTTTCCCCCCAGCAGCTCTTCAAGGAGCTGATTTCTGGCCTCAGCCAGTATGGGGAGAATCCAATGATTGATTTTGTGGTCTCACAGAGCGCAAATCGCTGTGAAGCACTGAGGGTGGTTGTGACAATCATTCCAGTATGTGATAATCACCTACCAAATACCCCCTACACCATCATCCTCATGGCATCTGACTCGCCCTTCTGGGATCAAGTTGAAAACATCTGGGCAGTTTTCACAGTTAGTTTTAAAAGTGACCATTTGAAGGCAAAGTTACCTCATATGGTGCTTTGTGATCCCATGAATCTTGCAGCTGGAGGCATTGGTGATTTGCCATTAGTTGTGGTCCCCCAGTGGGATCAATTTTCCACCCCCATTGGCTGCCAAAATTGGTAATTGGCAGAAGGTTGGGTCATTGGCCCAACCAATCAAATAAAAAATTACAAAAACTTGGCAAGTTGGTTAGCAATTTAGGCAGAGCCAATTAGGAGGCTTCATGGACAAACATTGGAATTTCATCATCAAAAACATCAAAATTTCTAAAATTGAGCCAACCAATGACCAAATAATTATTGAACCATCCTACATCAATGACAAATTTATAGAGCATTGTGGAGGAGGTTGATGAGTAATATTGACCAGTTTCAGACCAAGACAAATGTCCATAAGCCAGCTTTTTTGAGCTAGATTTTGAAAATTCACAGCCTGCAAATACCTTCCAAAATCTAAAAAATATTTATTATAAAAAATAAGTAGCAATAAATGCTACATTAAAGACAACTGATATACCTTAAAGAGTCTATCTATGTAAAACATCTGAAAACCTTTTAAAAAGAACTTTCAGAGATAAGAATTCTAATCGATCTTGAGGAGTCAGTGAAGGATGATATCCAACAAATGCACCAAAATGCAAATGTGGCCTTTCAGGTGGTTTCTAAAGCGTCCCAATTTGATCCTTCAAAAAATCCAAACCTAAAGCTGAAGCAACCTTTTGTAAACTAACAGATATAGGTGTAAGGCAGAAGAAGATATCACTAACTATGTGGCTGCCCTTGTATCTGCTGACATCCTACATGAAAACTCTCCTCTAGATCTCCTTGATCCATATCCCAAGGATCTCACTACTGCACTGTTAGCAGCAGTAGAGTGAGTATCTTTTGGAATCCAATTAGAAAAACCACCATCAAAAACCACTTCTCCCACTGATATGTCATGATAGGTGTGAGCCTGTATTGATATAGCAGAAGGTTAAAGTGGGGTTTTAGATTATTGCTTTTTTACCTAACTTTTTATTTTTTGTGTCAGCAAGAAGGGTCCTCTGGTCCCCTTGCCTTGAATAAACATACATACATACATAAAGTGGTTTTTAAATTAAATTTAAATTTAAATTTTATTTGAGGTGGGCTGTGTAACACATGGGCTCTTGCCAATATGAGACAAATGAGTGGGGCAGCACCAGCCATGTCACCAATCACATGACTGATAATCCCGCTGAGAACCACCCTCTCACTCATGCGCCATTTTCAAAATTTGCAACATATTCGTGGACCAAGGTCCCAGCAATGCTAAAGCAAGTAGCATGGCCTGACCCCATGTTAGGGCTGCAAATGAGGCCAACGCCTGGCCTAGCTCACTTGCTGAGCTCATTTTTCTGGTTCTTAATTGAAATAAATTTTAAAATATTTTTTAAAACAAGCAATGTGATTTTTATTATGATTTTTCTTGCTTGAGAAAATGAAACTGTATTTGCAGTTACCATTTCCTCATTTTTAAAGCATTTTCAATAGTTAAAGTTTTGCTAAAACCCCTTTATTTTGGATCTTTTTAGACATTTAAATTGTGGCTTGGGGGCCTTTCTTTCTTGTAACAATCACTTTAGTTACTACGATTTGATTCAAACAGAAAATTTGGATAATCACACACAGGAAAGATGGGCGACTTTAATAACAAAAATAATACAACATGGGCGAGCGTTGCAGCAAGCGGTGCGCTTAATGGTGCAACTAAGGGCAAGAAACGCCCTGGAGGGGGACCAGGAACCCAATCTGCAAAGAAAACGCAAACTCAGACACCATCTGGGTTTATGGTATTTACTGTAAAGCATGCGCAATACATGTACATTCAATTCAACCAACCTTTGTCAAAGGTGGAACACGGGATCAGACTCTTGCTTGGGGATGAGTCACCAACCCTGTGGGAGAAAACATGTGAGGCACAGCCCTCACTTTTCCCTCACGCGGTGTACGTAGCCACCAACAACATGGGCCGCAGCTGGATCGATATTGGTTTTGAAACAGCTGATGAAGCCAATGCCGCAGCAAAAATCTGCGTGGAAATTGCCCTCCCTGAGGGCAAAAAAATTGTGCGCACTGCGCGCACCAGATGGAACAAAGCAAAAACTTTGTTCATCTCCTTTGACTCACTCCCCACCAACCTTCCTCATAAGGTAATCAAGGAGGAGCTCCACAAAGGTCTTGTGGCCTACGGAGAAATCTAACAACTTGAATTACAGCAATTTTGCTTAATGCCCGACCTGTGCATGGGCAAAGCTATCGCTGTAATCAACCCCTTCCCAGAAGTGGAAGAGGATTTATCCAGAATTCCCCGCACAGCAGAATTTCACTTTGCAGATGGGGGCCAGTCTGCTGCATTCTGAGCTACACTGGAACTCGCACCACCCATTTGCAACCACTGTGGCTCACTAAGACCACAAGGAACATGCATGCCCTGTAAAAGAGGGCTCAATGGAAAATGATTTTTGTGAAGAAACTATGGATGAAGATAATGAAAAATTCGCCAAAATGACTGATGGCCACCACCCATTCCGCTGGGGTGAAGATGGACTATACTCCATCATGGACCCAGTTACAAGTAAACAGCGTAAAGCAGCACAAAAAGCCTGCAAGAGAGCAGTGGCTGAAGCAGAGGCACACGCGGAATCCGCCATTAACCACGGACAAATTTAGGAGGATATTTCAGATATTCACCGAACCAACCAATCAGAACAATATGCCCAGGTCGAAAATTTTCACAGTAACCAGACTGAGCCACAAAGCGTCATCAGTCATGCACATACTGAGGAACAATGCAACCGCAATTTGGGTGAAAATGCGGTGCACAATGCAACAAAGTTGAACCTCAAAAATATAAAATCCAATCAACAACCTGCATCAAATCAACATGAGACCTGTGCAGGAAAAGTTGATGCAAATGCAAAAAACCGCAATTCCCTTAAATCATTGGGTCAGATCAAGGGAACCAACAATGGCAGTAAAAGTTGGAGTACAGATGTGGAGCATGGCCAAAATGAGCCACGGTGGGATAGGACCAGAGGGTCCTCCCAACTGCTCCTGAGGCGCCACAGGCACCTTAGTGTCAATAGGGACGTTAAATATCGCGAGAGCCAGGGCTCATATGTCCCAAGCCAAAAAGCTGGCATTCCTGCAAAAACCTCTTGTAGACATATTGGCCATCCAAGAAAGCCACTGCCTACAAGGGGAAGAAGAATCCTGGTCAACCAGGGTCGCACCATCACAATTAGTATGGACATCTCACTGTGGGGTGATAGTCCAAAACAACAAAAAATTAAAAATTACAAATTCATCATCACACTTGCACGGTTGAGTCCTGGTAGCAACAATCACATGCCAAGATGAAATAATTTTGTTAGCATGTATCTACGCACCGTGCACTGCAACTGAGAGAAAAAAATTTTGAAAAATTTCTACCCTCACCCTCCCACCAGATATCATCATGTTAGGCGATTTCAACTGCTGGGATAACCCCAATACAGATCGATAGCCTAATCCCAGGGGATACCCACCTGGACACATTGAATATCGCACAATGAAGGCATCTCTTGGCTTACAGGATGCTCTTCCTCCCAATTCACCAATCCTTCCCCATATGACAAGACCTAACATACGTGAGAAACTGCTCATATCAATGAGTCATATTGACCACATCCTCATCCCACAATCCCACCACTCAAGAATCTCTAAATTTACAACAAAAAAGATCAATTTTCTGATCACCAATTAGTTACAGTGCAGTTAGTGCCAACCCAATCCCACACACAGGTGTCGCCTTGGAGAAAGCTTCACCCAGAAAATATAAGATTGCCTGAGATATCTGACTGGGTTGAAAACAAGGCTACAAACCCAGAATTCACAGCCCCATTCACTTTGGATCCCATCGGAACATGGGAAAATTTCAAAAAAGATTTAATCAACAAAACCTGACATATTGCATCATGCAAGTACACCGCGGACACAGCCACAATCAAGCGTACCTTGGCAGAACTAGACCACCTGGAAATAAATACTCCGAGATCTGGCTATAGCCCTAATTGGGGATGCAAATGGGCAGAAATTTCAGCCTGACTTAACAATCTCATCTTTGAGCACCAACACAGAATCAAAGTATCAAACAAAGGTAAGTTCATAAAGGAAGGCGAAACCTGTTTGACATACTTTTTCCGCCAATTCCACTCCCGCAGAAACCAGCCCATGTGCACACAGGTCTGCAAGACCAACGGCACTGTGGCAACTGACCCTGAGGAGGTCAAGGAAGAAGTACACCGCTATTACACCGAATTATATTGTGATATGCCAACAGATCCACAAAAAATTGAAGAATTTATTCAAACTGCCAAGATACAAAGTACACCACCAAATTACAATATACTATCCCTTATTACACGGGAGGAGCTTTGGGAAACAATTCGCGGTGCACCACGTAGGAAATGCCCAGGGCCTGATGGGATACCCTACGAATTTTACAAAAATATTTTCAACAAATCGCCCCCCTCCTATTGGCGTCAATGAACCAGAGTTTGTTGGAAACACGCCTATTACCAGGAGGCCATGAATCCTACGTTATAACCTTGTATAAAAAGGGTGACAAGTTGGACCTGACCAACTGGCGCCCAATTGCACTCTCCAACACTGACACAAAATTCTAACAAAAATTCTAGCAGCTAGATTAGGCGCAATTGCATCTGACGTCCTATCACCCAACCATTTTGGTTTTATACCAGGGCGTTCAATATGAACAACATTCACCCTGTTGCAAATATTTGCCAATACAAAGCAACTGGTGCCCTGGTCTTTTTGGATCAGGAAAAGGCGTATGACCATGTTAGCTGGCCATACCTAAAAGAATGTCTACATGCCTTCAAACTCCCACCAAGATTCATAAAATGGGCGATGCTCCTAACAGAATCTGCAACCATGGCTGTATGCGGCCCTGGATTCCTAACAAACAAGGTTAAACCACACAGAGGGCTCAAACAAGGGGATCCCCTCAGCCCACTGCTATACAAGTTCAGCATTGACCCGCTCCTCTGAGTAACTGACTCACGTCTCATGGGAATAACCGCACAAGGACAACCAACAGTTAAGATACTGGCCTTTGCAGATGACTGCGTAGCAGGTATAGCAAAAAATGAAGAGCCCAACAGCTGGAACACACTCTAGAGGAATACTCCAAGGTGAGCAATGCATCGCTCAACAAAAGGAAGACAGAATCATCCTCTTAGGCATTTACACAAACAATTGGGCCACAACATCAGAACCTCACACCAACACTCGAAGAAAAAACCCAATTATATTATCCTTTGCAACACCTCCCACCACCACTCCTGTCTGACACCTTGGAATCTGGCTAGAATCAGGGGGATATGCTAATGAGACAATGGAAAGTACCTGTTACAACGGGTATCCAAACGCGTCGCCTCCCTCAAGGGAAGAACCCCAGGACTAACAGGACGAGTTACAGTTGCTAACTCGCTCATCCTCCAATACTGTGGTACCAGGCCCATGCGATAGCCTTCTCACCTACCTTTATAACCTCAATTCGCTCGCTTATCCAGGGCTGGCTGTGGCCTGGCTCTCACCCTCCTATACGGATGGAAACACTATTTGGCCCACTCTCAAGCGGAGGCATGGGACTAATAGATTTTGAGAGCCATGCCAATCACATCCTAGGTACCTGGATAAAGGAAATCCTTGCTCCAGACCTCCCGCAACAACATTGGTCCAGAGCAACAAGACTAACTTTGCACATACGCTCAAATTAACCAACCCACATAGTCCACCCAGACTACTTTCATACCTTGCCAAGCACCCTACTGCAACGGGTCCACATGGAACCTCCCCTCATTTCAAACATATCCTCTGAACTATCCGCCGTATGGGATGGACCATAGAGAACATGGGTACTATACAGGGAAGGGGACGACCCAGCCCCCAATTCAAATTAAGAAACCCAGAAAACCACCCCCAGAGGGATATGCTCGCAACAACCCCAAGCATAGCTAGGATAGAATACCTAGCTATGCTGGGCATTCCATATGATTTAACCACACATAAAGCAATGTGGAAAATGACACACCACCCACTCCTACAACCAAGGATAAGAGCAAACGCCTGGCACTTTTTGAGAAGGACCTATAGGACGGCGGACCGCTCCAACTCCCTCCACAAAACATGTGCAGTATGTGGAGGGGAGGGATCCCTACATCACCGACTAGAAACATGCCCCCCAACCAAAGCTATATGGCATGAAGTCGCACGCCTGCTCAAGATTCAAAACGAACAGGAATTCTCAATATAAAAGAGTATCTTCGCGCTCCAGATCAAGTCACCAATCCCATCTACCCTCCGCACCCTAATAATACCCATTGCAATGTGGACAATACACACAATTGCATTAGATGCGTTCTAGGGCACGGTCCCAACCATTCATGGGATTATTAACAGATTCCATATCCACTTACTAGAGCACTTCCAATCCTGGCTCTATGGATATATGTAACTAAGACAAAAAGCGCTCATAGAATCATGGTTCCCAATCTGGTTCCTCCATACAGACCCTTTCCTTCACACCTGCTCCATAGCAGGGGAAACCCCCTCGGAGTAGTGCACCAACCCCCATACCTGGCAGTCCCGCTGGCAACAGGGGTAACTTGAGTACCCTGGGGTGCCCAATTTTTATATTTCTTAGTTATTCTCTTAGCTTCACATATATTCGGTAATGTCTGTCCCCTGGTCAGCTTACCTCGGTCAAATAAAAATAAATTGTGGCTTGGGAAAGTCCCATATTCCACATAACAACCATTTGGAGGATTTGGGACACCGGTCGTTTGATACGCCAGATCAGTCCATATTTGTGGGTCCTCAAATCCTTACCTACAATCACCTTTTCTAAAAGATTTTTCAAATTTGTTCGATTCTCCCAATTCAACCTCCAAATTTGTATGCAAATTTGAACCAATACTCACAAGGTTGATGTGCAGATCAGGCTAACCCTGATCCATCACATCACTCCCTCGCAAATCCAGAAACTCTCAGATCTTCTCAGGGCATTGCTTGCACTCCGCTGGATTTTTCTAGGTCACTTCCTCCACCAGATATCCCTTTCATTTCACCAGGAACTGCTGGCAACCCCTGACCCAAGGTTCCCTCAAAATCTGCTCGACCTCATACTCTTGATTGTACTCTCCCATGGATTCAGTGGCCCAGGTCACTCTGGTCCCCACCCTTGAAATCCTCAGAGTTAAGAACTGTGGATCACCGGATGGGCCTTTGACCCTTCTGGGAGATTTAATTTGAACGCCACCTTGTTAAAAACCCAGATCACCCTATAAGGGCCTAAGAACTTTGGTCCAAGTTTCTGGCTCTTCACTGGTACCGCGTAATTTTTTGCCGCCACTAATACCCACTCCCCTGGAGCAAACAATGGGTCTGGTGCTCTCCACCAATCTGCATATCATTTTTGTCATGCTGTGGCATGTTCCAGGTTATTCTGCAATCTTTTTCTAATTTCAGTCATTATGCAGGATAAAACGTCCGCCCCCTAACATACTCCACCTTTTTGATCCTCCACCCAGCGTTGGATTTGATCTATGATTAGCAAAGAATGGAGACATACTTATCAACAATTGGTGGTGGTTAAAATAAGTAAACTGAGCGAGTCTGATCCAAGAGACCCAAACATACTGACAGTCTGAAATATAACATTGGAGGTATTGCTCTAATATTTGGTTTACTCTTTCCATTTGGCCATCAGATTGAGGATGGCAAGCTGGAGCCCTACATGGCGGATCTTTAAATTACTAAGCAGGCTCAACCAGGATTTTGATGTGAATTGTGGACTGCAATCCAAGATAATTTCCACCAGTAAGCCATTATGGGCAAAGATCTTATTGATGAAAATCTTTGCAGTGTCATTGGCTGAGGATTTTGAAGTACACGGGAAAAATTCAGCATATTTTGTTAACCAGTTGATCACAACCATTATTGCATCCTTCCCCTGGCTCTTAGGTAATCCTGTGATAAAATCCATGCTAACTGAGCCCTACAGCTGACTCAGAATTTGGAGTGGAACTAAATTACCCGCTGTCTGCTTTTGTTAAGGCTTCAAACGTGCACAAACCAAACATTCTGCTACATAATTTTTTATATTCTTCTGCAGGCTAACCCACAAATATTTCTGCCACACCAGTTTGATCATCTTTGCCACCCCCGGATGTCCTGCCAATAGGTGATTGTGTGACTCCTGCAGCACTTCCCGCTTCAGTGATGGGTTCAGTACCCATATCCATGAGTCATGGCATAGAATTCCATTTTTCTTTCCATATGTCTGATGATGGCTATGCTGCTGACCTTCAGCCATTTCCTCCCATAATTGCTTTCCAAATAGTGTCCTCCTCTGCTTACTTTGGATCTCCCTTTCCAACTCATCCTCCTCACTTATCATCATGGCAAATTGGTCTTCCTAGAACATGGTTGTCATGTTGTACTTTTCTAACTCGGCCTTCTCATATGCCAGCCCCACATCCTGACTCAACCAATCTGCTATAGTGTTAATCACTCCCAGATGGTATTCTACTCAAAAATCAAACTGGGCCAGCTCTACGTGCCAACGGGCTTGGCGCTGACTCATTTTTCTTAGCTCTCAGTAGTATTCCAGTGCCCAATGATCAGTATGGACTATAAAAGGGTGTCAAGCGTACAAAAAGTAGTGCTGCCACTCCTGCAGCGCTGCACCACCGCCAGAAGCTCCTTGTCATATATCAGTTGATTCATTTCTATTGGAAATATTTTCTGGCTGAAATAACACACCAGGTAGTCTAATTTGTCTTCCCCCTTCTGTAGGAGTACCGCTCCTATGGCGAAATTTGATGCGTCCATTTTGACCATATAAGGTTTTCCCGGATTGGGATGGGCAAGGACTGGCCCTGAGATGAGCTTTTTTTAAAATAATACGCCCGCTCCTCTTCCTCTCCCCATATGAATGGTACATTCCGCGTTAATCACATAAGTGGCAAGGCCAGCTTTAATAGGTCTTTGATGAACCACCAGAGAAAATTTACAGTCCTCAAAAAACTTTGAACACCCATCTGATCTGTTGGTGCCTTTCAGGCACATACTGTTTGAATCTTATCTGGGAATATCCTTAGGCCTTTTCTGAATACCACATTCCCCAGGAACTTGATTGACTCTTGATTAAACTCACATTTTGAAGGTTTCAACAATAACCCCGCCCCAGCTAATGCCTTTAAGACTTCTCACACATCCCATACATGAGCCTCCTTGGAACGTGAAAACACCAGGATGTCATCCATATAAGTGATACAGCACTGGCCAATCAATTGACTGAGTACCTGGTCAATCATTTGTTGGAAGACTACTGGGGCATTGTGTAGCCCAAAGGGCATTACTCGGTATTGAAACATTCCAAGGTGGCACTTGTATGCTGTGTACCTTTGATGCTCCGGCCTTACAGGCACCTGGTTAAATGCATTGGCCAAATCGAGCTTGGTAAAAATGTTGCATCCTGTGACCATCAGTAGTATATCTTCTATAAGTGGCATTTGTAGGGTCCAGTTTAGTAACCACATTTGATCTATGGTAGTCCACGCATGGCTATAACTCGCCGCTTGCCTTGGGCACTAGCAGCACCAGAGATACCACAGCAGATTTTGACGGCTTGATCAAGCCTTTGATCAACATGGAATATACATGATCCTCTATTGTGGTTTTGGCCCGTTCATTCAGCGGGTACACTGGGCATCTACGGGGAAGCTCTGACCCTTTCTTGAAATGGAAAAAAATGTGAATGGCCCAGTGGGCAAAATGGCAAATCCCTTTTGGGACCAAAGACCCCCACAAAGTCTTGGTATCCTGCAGTAAGCCCTCCTCCTATATAGCCCCCAGAGTTTAAGGCTCCGCTAACTTCTGGTCACCCACCAACAACCTCCACATCATCAGTGGACCCCTTCTTGGGTACAAGGTTTTGGTGCTGGAAGGCACGTTGATCTGTGGTCTGAAAAGATGACACCACCGCATCCCAAACACTACAGGGTGGGTCAGGTTCTCAATTGCACAAAACTGCGTCTAAAACCCTAACGGGGCTTGCTGTACCTTCACTGAAGGGCTTACACACCACGATGGCGCCCTTTAGGTAGCATTAGCAAAAACCACCACCAGTCCTTTCCTCACCTGCAACTTCAAATTGCTCCACTAATGCCAGTTCAATATAATTTTCTTCTGCCCCAGTATCAATCAGGGCCATGGCTCTCTCCATTTCCCCATCTGTGTGCATCTCTATGGTGATAAACATATGAGAATAAAGCAAAGTAGGCGATTGATTTTAAATGAGTCTTTCACTTGCGAATTGGATGATGGAGGTCTCAACATATAACCTGGGCACCCTCCCCCTTGAACATTTCCCACGTTTCTCAGGGCTGGGTGCCACCCCCATTGACTAGAACGGCTGCTTTCTGGAGACTGCGCCTTCCCTGGCAACATTGATTCCTCCTGCCAGTCCCGCATCAATGTTAATTATTTTCTTGACTTAATCACTAAAGCTCTTCCTCTCCCAGCTTGGCTTGGACCTTTGCTTCTATCAAGGCTGCCAGCAAATTCAGCTGCAACCCCTGGCAAACATTCATGAGGATTGGGAAGCTGTAACCTGTGCTGCCTTTGCCAATGGACAGAAGACCTGCTCATACTCCTCTACTGAACTATGACCCTGGCTGACCATTAATAATGCTGACCAGGCCTCATCTTTGGCTTTGTCCAGACATGCTGCCCAGTTGACCAACTCTACACACTCCTATATCAGACTAGACAAGCTCTCCTGTTCCCTGATGAGTTCTTGGAACCATCCCGCCAGTTCTGGAGGTAATGCTTTCACCACCTGGGCGATTTGGAGCACGAGAGGGGATCCCCCCATCACTTGTGCCAACTGCACCTGGAAGCGGACCCACACTATTACCCGGTGAAGTTTATCCAACGCCTCCATGGATAACACCATTCAGCTAGTGGGAGATTTATGTTTTGCTTGGATCATTATAGTTTGCTGAGCAGACCCCCCACAATCATCCTATTTTGCACAGCAAAAATGCCAACGAAAATCCCAACATAACCACGGTCAAGATATGTCAGTTCCATTCTTCTCCATTGGTAACCACCGCTTCTTCCCAGGGCCCCCACAAAATGGAGAGGAATGTATTTGAGTTTTTTTTATGTAACACATGTGCTCTATCCAATATGAGTTAAACAAGTTGGGAAGCACCAGCCATGTCACCAACCACATGACTGATAATACCTCTGAGAACCACCCTCTTAACCATGCGCCATTTCTAGAATTTGTGACATATTCATGGATCAAGATTCCAGAAATGCTACAAGCAAGTAGCATGGCCTGAACCCATGTTAGGCTGTGAATCAGGCCAATGCCTGGCCTAGCTCACTTTCTGAGCTCATTGTTCTAGTTTCTGATTGAAATAAATTTTATAAAAAATTTTAAACAAGCAACGTAATTTTTATTATGATTTTCTTGCTTGAGAAAATGAAACTGTATTTGCAGTTACCATTTCCTCATTTTTAAAGCATTTTTGATAGTTTAAAGTATTACTAAAACCACTATTTTTGCTCTCAAGAGACATCCAAATTGTGGCTCAGGAATGTCCCATATCCCACATAACAACCATTTGGAGAATTTGGGACACTGGTTGTTCAATACGCCAGATCAGTCCTTGTTTGTGGGTCCTCAAATTCTTACCTACGATCGTCTTTTCTAAAGATTTTTCAAATTTGTCTGATTCTCCCAATTTTTTCTCCAATTTGTATGCAAATTTGAACCAATACTCACGAGGTCAATGTGCAAATCAGGATGACCCTGATCCATCACAGGCTGACCTGGGGTGATACTGCACTGATAAAGGGAATCAAAGAAACGGGAAAAGGAGATAAAACCCAGAAAACCTTCATGCATAACATATGATAGGCCAGGAACTCAATGGACCGCCTTGCTTCTTGCTATTTAAGTTTGGAGCATTAATGCGCAACATTAACACAGTCATAATCATCCTCTTACCAAAAATTCATTACTGGGATTGAACTTGGGGAGGCAGTGGTAGTGAGTCCATATCATACCACTGGGGTATCCTCCCCTAAAATGATTTTTGTTTTAAATAGAAACAGCTGATTTACTAAGCATTGCTTTTATTTTTATTTCCTAAAATTATAGTTCATTTTTTAGCTCTTATATTGGTAGATGAGATAGCCATAAATAAGTCTAGAGAGTAAAGAACCTATCAAATCAATTAAATAACCATTAGCAGCTTATATAAACCTATAACTTATTGAATTGACCAAACAGGCACCAATCACTTGTAAATAAGGTAATTAATTCTGGTTGCATAAACTAATAACTAATATTTTATCAAATTATCTCTATCTCTATACTAATTATTGTATGTATGTGTTGGATATTTTAACCACGTGATATTCTTCACATATTATAAAATTAATATTTATAATAGTCAAGAACAATTACTAACTGTTTTACTAGTTTTGATATATATTATTTAATGATAAATACCCCAATTAGTGCTCCACATATGGTTGGGTTGATCTATCTTGATCCATTGTATCAAGACAGTATTAGGGGAACTGCTAAATCTAACTTTTTATAATTAACAATCACCTGGAAATTTACCCTTATCAAATAAAACAAATATGTTGATAAAATCCACTGAGAGCTCATCTGATGCTTCAGAATTCACCAAAACAAAACATAAATCACAGAATACTCGGTTGCCAACTTGTGTGTCAACCCATATTACCCGCTCCCATATTGCAGCTGCAAGAGCAGATGCAAACCCAGATTTATCAATACAAGGCGTAATTACAAATGATTCTGTTATTTTACTGCCTACCTCAGTTGACTCTAGGTTGGCTGAGGGTAAACAAATCGGTGCTCCCCAACCTGGAGGCGCATTTAACTAATTAACCAAGGTATCAGGAGGTATTACCACTCCCAATACTGTGAAGGGGGTTCAGGCGGCTTTGCAGACCACCACCTCATTTGAAATCTGCCAAGGTTAAATGAATTGAAAGTAATCGATGGCTCAGTTGACCATCA
>JAKSZP010016646.1:0-23198 GCA_022478985.1 Massospora cicadina | reverse complement strand
TTGATTTTGATAAAATTCTGGCCCCAATTAGCATGTGAGCTTCAACCATAAAACGCTCACCAAATGTAGTGAGATTCTCATTCTGCTTAAACCCAATGGTTAAAAACTTGGCCTTCCACTGTGACATCTTTGCAGTTCTGCTGAACAACCACAGCACCGTCTCTTTGACTTCTTGGTATGTAATGGAACTACCTGAAAGGTAACAAATGACCCGATCAGCACTTCCGACATCCCAAGGTAGAAATCAACAGTTTTGCTTTTGTTTTTTGAAACTCCTTCTGTCACAATTTTAAATCGCTTAAAGAACCCATGGATATTCCCTTCACGATCAAATAAAGGCAGTTTATCACTGCAAACCTCTTGGAGCAGCTCATCTTGTTTTTTAAGCACAGCGTCCAACGCAAGTTTCAGCTCAACATAGGCAACTGGCCAATTGTGTTGTGTAGTATTTCTATCAAGACACTAGGATGCAACATAATCATCAATTGAGTTTTTATCATGTTATAATTGATCAATGGGCTCTTGTAGTTAGAACCACTGTTGTAAAATTGGCATAATCAATTAAGATACGCTGTAAGGGTTTTTGCACAGGGTCGACCCACTGAGCAATTGGAATGACAATATGAGGATCTTCAGCCCCTCAGAACACACTTAAAATAATAAATATAACAAAAGGGAGCAAGGTCCCTAAGATACTTTGCTTATTGTAAATAATCGGAGAGAATCCTTCTTAGTCCACTTACTATTTTTACCCTAAAAACCCAAACTCTCTCAATCACCCATCTCACTTATATACAGTGGCTTCAGATGATACTGCTCTCATAGCTTGGACTATTCTATTCAACTGATTCTCCTCGATATCAGCTTGTTATTCTTTTAGCACTATATAGCTCTAATTTTAGGCGATTTATTTGTATTTGTCAAATGTTGACATCGCCTTGTCACCTTATTTGGAGGTGATCCAGTAATAACTCATTATATCCAATTATCACCTCATCTCAAGGCACTCAACTGATTGAATCCAATGTCATGTTCAGCGGATTCTTTCCAATATGCCCTAGCAATTCCCAGCTTATCATCCAGTCATATCAGAATCATGACTGTCGGACATTCTCTCTTTTTGATGTAAGAAAAGAATGTTGGAAGTATTAGTGCTCCCAATTCTGCTACTATGATTGGCCCATCACCTGCCCAATTTATAGATAATATTGTGGATATCAACAATATGAGTACCCACAGCGAAAGACCTTAGTGGATTCTCAATGGAATCCTAACAGCCAGAAAAATACGATCTATCACAAAAATCAGCTTAAAAAGGTAATAAAAAATAATAGGATTACTCCAACTCCTCAGTCAAATTTGAGAGTATAATATTGCACGGATCTGAACCTCCACAAGGTAAGAAGATTTTACCCATCAATGATTGGGTGTGAGTTAACCAATCATTACCATCTGAGTCTAACCACCACTGAGGTGCAAAGATTTTACTCGAGAATGATAGGGTAAAAACTAGCCAATCATTACCATCCAAGTCTGACCACCGCCAAATTACCCAATCATCACCATCTGAGTCTGACCACCACCGAAGTGAAAAGATTTTACTTACTGGTGATTGGATACAATTCATCAAATCATTACCGCATGGGTCAGTTTTACCTCTGAAAAAATTTTATCTTCGATCTGATAGGCCAAAAGCCTATATTTCCTAATTTAGATAACTGAGCTTTGCATTCTTTTGCCTCAAATATCGATGGTCTCAAAATCTGAACTAGTTTAAATAGGAAAAACTAGTATCGAGAAAAGGACCTTTTCTGGTTTTGCCCTGCCTGAATAATAAAAAGCATAAAAAACTTTAATAAGTGCTTTTTATACTTTTATTAAAAAGTAAATATCTCACTTAAATATATTATTTGTGGCATCCATTAGCGGATCCCACAGTGACAAACACATTGCATACAGTTTTTTAATAAGCAGGTCTGAGCCTTTATGCATCATTGCCATTCTTTCTGTCTTAAAACCAGGGGAATGCGGGTACCAAGTAAAGATAGAAATCCTTATGCATAGTGAATGATGACATTGTTTTATTAGAGGACTTGGGTGGCTATCAGTAACTCATAGCTAGGGGTTATTCAGAGCTATGTCCAAAGCATTTAACAAAATTGTTTAAACTGGAGGGGAAGAGTGGAGTAGGCTAATATGAATCATTTTCATTTAGGCCCAGCGGTGCCATATTCAGTGTAATGGGGACGAATTTGTAAGATCTTAGTTCTCTTCTGTAATTTGGATGAGATTACATTCGCTGGTGAACCAATATCTATTATGTCAAGTACAGGAATTTTATGAACCTTAATTTTGAGATGAGTGAACAGACTATAAAATTCTAGCGGTATGTTGAGAAACTTTGGCAACTCATCATAAGGTTAAACAGAATCAACAAGCTTATTATCAGTATTGTAAAACTCAGGGATTCAGGGTTCTCCAATGGTGACCTCTGTGAGGCTTTCAGGCTTAAATAGAGGCATAATGTGGAAGTGTCAGCTCAAAAAGCCTCTGTATTCATGATGTCTTCCCTTTTCCCAACAATTCACATTCTGCCTCTTCCACATGACGTTTATAGCACTCCTCTTTGGTGTGTTGGCGGCCTTTGAAGTAGGAGCAAGTGGTCACACCTTTCTCCTTGGCCTCCAGCGCATATACTCTAGTTCTAGGAGGCGCTCAGAAAATGGAGGGCTACTTGTTTTAGTGGCTGCAGGGATCTCATTGAGTGTCTCTTTAATGTCACAAATGCTATTAAAGGTTTTCTTAAGTCCTATCATGTGGATCTATACATCAGGGCAAAATTCAGGTTTGTTTAGGATGGAAGTAATAGTATCTTCTAGAGATTCATTTAGTAGTAACTAGAAGTTTTGCACTAGCATAAAATTGATGTAAAAAATCATAGGCTTTTCTTCTTTGTTATGGCAAGTGGCCATAAAGTCTTTCTTTTGACTCAATACCATCTGATCAGTGCCAAATTCCTGTACAAGAGCAGTCTTGACCTTATCCCATGTCGGCATTCACAAAGGTAAGGGGTCATAATCTCATGAGCTTCCTCACACAAACAGGAATGTATATTCTTGATCCTTTGGCGATTTGGGGCCTCTTCCAGAGCATTCTCAAAACCGTTTGAAAATGATGCAATGCTTTTGCCTGAAACAAATAGTTCCTTGAAGCTAGGCTTGAAAGCTGATCAATTGGTGTGAAGAGGGCATGGATGCCAGCTTCCTCAATCTGGCTAGTCTCAGTAGACACTGACTTTTCATATGCATGTAGAGCCTGCTGATCCATTTATCTTGAATTTTTCTTTAATTCATCCTGTAAATTCATATCATAATTGATTGAGTGTGTGCATGTTGGCTTTCTGATTAATCTATGGTTTCAAGTTAAGAATTCCAGACTTACAGAAATTGGCATTAGTCTCTATATTTGCATATTTCTGTTTCATCTGTTGAAAAGTGTTAGATTTTGATGGTTGACTTAAAAATAAACCCTTTGAGAAAACCATCAATGCTGATAGATTACTTCCATTGATGGATCCTTTGATCCTCTCAATTCATCTGCATAATTTGATAAATCATATTCACCTCATAACTGCTCTAATTGCATCTGAGGTGCCCTATTATTGTAGCTAATAATAGTTATGATATTATTATATTATGGCCAATTATGGGTACACTTGGGTGCAAAGTGGTCCCACGGCATTAACTAAATTGCACCTCCTAAATTAGTGTGTAAATCTTAATGCACTAAGGCGGAAGTTGGGTTTGATATATGAAATTAATTTATTAAGCACTTAAACATAGATGTCCCAATTAAGGGCGTACTTAGTGCTATGAAAGACCTGCCGACATCCTGAATTGGGGTGCGTCATCTTTTATGATCATATATTTTTCATTCCCCATTTATTGTTAGAAGTCAAGTTATGATGTAGCTCTAATCGGGAAGATTTTGATGTTGAGTTCAAAACCCAAAGTCATCCCAATTATGGGCATAATTAGTGCTATTGAGAGGCCTGCTGATGTCCCAAATTGGGGTGCATCATCTTTTATGATCATATATTTTTTATTCCCAATTTACTGTTAGATGTTGAGTTATGATGTAGCTCTAATTGGGAAGATTTTGATGTTGAGTTCAAAACCTAAAGTCATCCCAATTATGAGAGTAAAATTGCCTCCAATTGGGCTGAAATAATTGTTATTTTTAGTCAATTCATGGGCTAAATTGAATTTGGGATTTTTCATAATTATTGCCATGACCAGCAGAGGATTGGTATAATATGAATGAACTCATCTAATAGATGAGTTCAGCCAGAGATGCCTGAGAGGTATATAATACCAGCACCTAGCCAATTAATAAAACATTAATTAATCATCATTTACTAGTTTATTGATCATTAATAACTACTGTCACTTAGTTTATTAATTATTATCCATCTGTCATCTGTCAGATATTTATATCTGTCGCCGTTACATCTATATTAGATAGTTGTGTGCATTTATTCTTTACTAAGAGAAGTATATAGTTGCCTGCCAGAGTAGTCCCAATTATAGAGGAATGATTTCCTGATTTTGTACAAAGACAGAAGGTCTTGTATTTGTTGGTGCCAGTAGACTTAAGAACGGTGAACATACCAGAGTTACTTGGCTATTATCAAGGATTATCAGAGAATCTACTTCCCAATTATGAGCAGGAGTTTCATTTGAAAAGCAAGTTTATATCCTCAATTTCACTGTAAAGTTATTTTAGCTTGCACCATTGGCTGAAAACACAACAAAAAGTTTGTCTATAAACTTCATAAACTCAGATACATTTTCCATTTTAAAAGCAAGAGCACCTAGGGTGATGATTTATTTTGATTGGTCTCCTATCAGGGTGAAATCCACACCCTTGAGTAATTCTTTTAATTTGTTTCTGAAGTTCTTTCAACTTTTTGAGCATCTCGCCATGCATTGGGTCCTTGGAGTCTTCAGCCAAGGGAACTGGTGACCCAGTGGAGCAGGGGGCCCTCTGGGGCCTGGTTGTCCCTTGGCCCCCTTAGGACCACTTGAACCTTTAGGTCCATGGAGCCTTCAGGCCCCAATGGCCCTTAGATGATGGTGTCACTTTGGCGCTGAAGCTGATTGTGCGGGCTACTACAGGACATAAATGTTATATCAAAATAAATTTAAAGTTTGGTTTTTGGGTGGCATCCTCCAAAGTGGCATTGTGGGCAAACTGGTGTTCCTTGGAAACCACACCCTGTAGTCGCTGAGTAAGGTGGGCATCCATATATACAGAGATCCCAGAGTTCAACAGGGCGATTTGTTTTGTTATATCATTGATGAGACGATAATTTCCTGTTTAGCTTCCCAATTGTCACAGACATAAGTGGAGGTGGTTTCATAAAATTTGATCAAGTTATAGTTAAGGCTCTGTACTAATCCCAGCTGGCGTAGTATTTCTTGATGATGCAATCTCACCTCTTGGAGAAGATAATGGAAGGTTGGATGTATAAACTTCCTTAGGTAGGGTTCTGATATGCAACTAATTAATTGCTAGCTAAGACAGCTGAGTTGTAAAGACTTTGCATTAGGAATGGACAGCAGGATCTCACGAATAACTAAACCAGGTCTCTAGAACAGATCCCGCCAAGAAGTTGCTGGATGGTACTGGATAGGTTTTGGTTTGGAGATAAAACTAACTGGGGTTTGAAATGGGAAGAATGAACTCAAAGGTAGTCTAGAATTCTAGGCTCTCAGGTTGAATTGGTTTTACTCTAAATGGTGAAGTAATAAGCCATTAATTAATGATCCTCTCCTCATTAGGGTAGGAGATCCATTATTGGCATTATTTTCCATTTTTGTGATATTGTTTTAATGGTTACAGATCAGAGCGCCCATTTAGTGAGCACCGTGTTTAAGGTTTTCACCGAGAAAAACTGAATACCAAAAATAGTGGGTGCCTGGAGAAGTAGGAACAAAAATTGTGAGTTGTTTTTGGGAAGACTTGACTGATTTTATTTCTGGTGAGAAGTGATAGCATAGCACTTTCACTTCTTCAGGGTTTAGTGTATATGCACTATCCTAGGTTACAATACTAATTACTGTAACTATGTGAAGAGGTAAAAATAAGCTTTAAATTTGCTTGGGACAATATACAATAATCTCTATTTGTCAAAGATTTCTATATTTATAGGGTGACAAGGTGTCCTGTGTTATATGGGGCGCTCAAGTCCTCTTCATTTAGCTTCTCACTTTTAATCTAATATAATGATCAAGATGCAGCAACTTCCTTTGAGCATCTTTGATATTGTTATACTTCCATTGTGTGAGAATGTCCATATGGCGTTATCTGATGTTAAGGTGGAGTCTCATCTCATGAGAATTACTTAATCTTTCTTTAATCCCTGCCCATTTAAGGGCAATGGCTCATTTGATGACAGCTCATTTGATTCTGGAAGGCTTGACTACGGAATAGGATGCTCAAACAGTTTATCAGTCAATCTCAAAATAATTCTGGCCATTCTTTACAAGTACTGACACCCTCTTTGTTATGGCATAGTGGGTTCTATTCCTAGTGCTTGTTCTCCAGGTCCTCATATAAACCAATCCTCTCTCAGGAGATTAGCTGGGAGGCAAGGACTTAGTCAAGGAGGGTGCATTTAAGGAAAAACTAGCAAAGAAAACTGAGAGAGGAGCCAGCTTCAGGATTTGCAAGGAGGGAAAAACAGTTATGAGTTTGGTGTAGTACATTTAAGCTAGGATTCATGGAGGAATGTTTAGCATGTTTGTCAAGACATTTAATGACTTATTGATGAACTCATATTTAAAGTTAAAATGCATAGGTCATGATAGGTGTGTTCCTGGTGGTGGGTAAGTCTCTGAGGCTTTCTATATTACATTAGGAACTTGTTGTTGGTCTGCTTTACAATCTTATTCTGTTCCCCCAGGAGGAGGTATTGCAGTAATTCAATGACCAGGACACAGCTTCTAACTCCTTGTCATATATTTCCCAGTATTGAGTGGAGGACAAAACCTCGAGGGAAATGTAGGTGACTGGATGCTCAACCTGATAATACTTGGGGAGAAGCAATGCCCCAAAGCAACTGTAAATTCGTCATAGGCCACAATAAAGGGCTTGAACTGTCTGCATGCCATAAAGCCGTATCTTGTATGAAGACATTTTTGATGGACTCAATTGCTTTTTAAAATTTATTGTCCTTTCAAAGGGGCTTTCTTGTCAGTCAGTGAATGGAGGGGTGCTGCCAAATGAGCAATATTAGGTGAGAACTTCTTGAATAATATCATCATTCTGAGAAATCTTCTAACTTGTTCAGGTGTAGTTGGAGTAGGCCATGACTGGATAAAATCCAGCTTATAGAGGGGGATTACATAGCCATTCTAAGAATTAAGTTCCATGTTGAGATTGTTAACCAGATTATGGCTCTTATTGATATCAGCTATTATGTTTTATTAATTAGGCATCAATGCCAATCAACTTATCTAATCTAAGGTTTCGACTTTACTTAATTTATTGAATTCAACGAATTGATTTTTATGTTGGGCACCCTTTCTTACTAAATTTAGCTGGTTCAACTTTTGAGTTCAGTGGATCCCAGTGGTTTGAGTTAATTACGTCATGCAAAATTGACTACTTAATCTTGTTCAACTTTCAAGAGTTCAGTAGCTCTAAGCGGTTAAGTATGGCAGGCAATCAATTCACCTGAATTACTCAATTGGTCCAGCTTCTACTTTTGGTTTGTTCAGTCTTAATTTAGCTCATCAAAAAGAGATCCCAATATCTAATGATTCCCAAACCATCTAAAAAAATCTCTAATAGATTTTTAAGGATAATATAATGGTTCAGCTTCACGTCATGCTCCCCAACCAATTGGGTTGAGCTATTTCAATACATATTTATTATTTTCATAAGATTTACTGGCAACCAATGCCAAGGATCAATCTGCAACTAACTGGATTTCATAGGATTTACTGGAGACTATGCTGATGATGAATCTACAACTAATTTGATTTAATAGGATTTTCTGGCAACTAATGCTGAGGATCAATCTACAACTAATATTTTATTAATGATTAAAGAGGACACCATACATTGCTGCACATAAATAATGTGTCAAAACAAAGTTCTGCCATAATTCCACGATTTTATATTTATGATTGCCAGCCAATGTTGCTGAGAATTTTAATGCTATGGTTACTTTCAGACGATGCTGAGGATTTCTGGGATAGATTTTGAGTTGTCAGTAAGTTACACCGATGATATTTTATGAGTTTCTGGCGAGTTATGCCAAAGATGGTTAAGGTTGGAACCTTACCAATGTACTATGCCCCGTGCTACCCCAAATCATATGAAAATTAGTTGGGTGGGCTGATCAGTTATAAAAGCTCCAACTTATTATCTAAATAAATATCTACATTTGCCTATTCTTCTCTTATTCAAGTGATTCATTACTAGAAATCCTGGATAGCAAGAGATCCCTAAGGATTAGATAATGGGTCAAGCATCTAGATAGTGGTCTGAGCTACCACTCCCCCCTGACGCCAATGAAAGCAGCGTAGCAAGGGTTTAACAGTACTTATACTGTTGATCCTAACACTAGCCAAGTTCCTGAACCATTGAAAATGTTGAATCTTTTAACAATCCTAAAAAAGTCACCTACTCACTGAAAAATCACAATTGAGGGCTTAACAAAGAGCTTAACCTTGTGGAGGGCCGTCATTACTGCTTCCAGGTCCTTTGACTATAGTTTATGGTTAGGAGAATGAATTAGTTTATCATTGAGATAGGCTGCAGCACATGAGAACTGGAGATCACCTGGGACATTGTCAGTGAGTCAATGAAAAGTCAGGGCGTTTTTAACCTGAAAGGCATCACCCTGAACTGGAAAATCCTCACCTAAAATGTTGTCAGTGAGCCACTCTGACGTTCTGTGGCCCTCACTTGATTAAAAGTGTTGACTAGGTTGAGAATAGATAAACCTGATACTTTTTGATAGCTTGAACAATGTATTGTTCCAGTGGCAGGGGATAGGAGTTTGGAAAAGTTATAGTGTTCAGGTGCCCATATATGACACAGGGGCGCAGGGAACTATCTGCATTCTGAAAATTATGACAGTGGAAAAATGGAGGAAGATTTCTGAAGAACCAGTTTTTTACAACATGTCGTCCATACATATATCCAAGGATTTATCCTCCTCCTTAGTGTATGAGTAAAAGGTAAGTTTATCTTTACTAGCTGCACCATTATTAAATTCCAAGTCATACTCTGAGTAGGGTGGAATTATTAAAACCAAGCTCATGTCAAAGGCTTCTTTGTAAGGGGTGGCGATAGAGAAGTTGGGTGGTAGGTCTATGAAATATTTGCAGAAAGTGAGATCAAATCATTGAGGCATCAGGTGGGAGGTGTCAAGTAAAGGGTATTCCTTGCTGAGCCTGCTATTTTTAAAAGAGAGTAAATTAAGGTCCAAATTAATGTTCAATTTGGTGTTGACGCCACCAGCACACATTAATAATCACTGAAAAATTAAATCAGGCACAGAAGAGAAGTAGTCACAGAATCAGAAGTTATGAACAAAGAATTGCATTACACGCAGTATAGTGTGATATTTAATGAGGGTAAATAATGCGCTCAATATAGAAGGGCTTTATCTATGTCCAGATATAAGTTTTTTGCAATTTTGAGGTCAATGAATTTCCAGATTCCTTTATGTCCAGGAGAGCCTGGATGGTAACCTCATGTGACCTAGTGCAGAAGGTAATTGGAAATGTATAACATGCTTGATCTTCATTAGTGGTGCTGAGAGCATTGGGAGTGGTAGAAGGAGAAGGAGCCAAAATAAAAAGTGGGTATCTAGCAATTGGTGGTATGTGCTGCTTGCTTTCCCAGAAAACATCTGCGAGTTTTACCTGATCAGACGAGATATTGGGGCTCTGGAGAAAACCCAGATTCTCTCCATTAGGGGAGAATGAACCAGGATATAAAAATGGACTGGGGATTATAGTAGCCAAGGGGGTAATCACCTTGCAATTCTAGAGAGGAGAGCGTAGAGCGCAGAAGTTAGTGGCTGGTTTATTATTTCAGAGTGGTGGATGATTGAAAGAAGAATGGGTTTCCAATTTGATTGTAACAGTACCCAGTGGAGAGCCCAGAATGGCAGGGGCGCATTCATCCTAGTGACTCTGAGAAGAGACTTTATAAGGTTAATGTAAAAACAATTATTGTTCAAGAGCATACTAAAGTCTCAAATAATAAGGCAAATTCTTTAATGGGGTAACTTCTTGGTGTGATAAAGGCATTTAGGAAAACGGCTTCTCCAGGCTCTGAAGTTTTTGGACTTTGGATGAATTGGGTTAGAATAATAGGGAACACATATTGGACAGATCATGGTTAATTGGTGACAGAATGTCAGGGCAAATTGAGGTTACAGGCGTACGCAGAATATGCAATAAATTGGCAATGGTTATTGGGATGCACACTTTTATAATCTCTAATCACAGCGTGGAAAGTCACTGGACCAATGTATTAGAACACTTGCTTCATCATTATTGACAACAATTCTTGGATTGCAGCATGATTTTGTTGGATTAACTTGGAAGCCTAGAGGTATGGTATGGAGGGCAGATTCCACAAGCAGTAAACAAAGGAAACAATAGATCTTTTAAAAAGGAATTCAGAATAGATATAAAATATCAACAGACCAAAATGTGGGAATATTGCATTTATAGGAGGGGAAGTAATGATTAGAGAGAGGAGCTCAAGCACTGGCCTGATCCTGGGACACAAGAGGTCTATTTTAATTCCCTATGCTGAGAAGAGTGTATGGGTTGGGGAATCATCAAGGGTGGCAGATAGTAGCATAAAAATTTTGATACTAGATTGATGGAAAATTTAAATTGACAGTACTGGTTGTGCACCAATTATAGCTAATTGGTGGATTGATGAATCCTGTTCTGCATTTATCCATCTTGACTGAGAAATTTGATTGGAATAAACTTAAAGCATATTGATTGTTTTTAAGGGGCAATTAACAATACTTATATAAAAATTACTAATCTGAGTTATATAGGTTTTAGCAATATCTGGGGCAGATTTGGGAATCTTTTCTTATATTGGGAAGTAACTTATTAGAAGTGGGATGAGCCCTAGAGTACTGCCAGAGGCCCCTGGACTGGACCATCTCCATGCAAAACCCTTCTATTATTTTCAGTAGGTTAGAAGAAGAAAAAGGGGCAGAGAGGGAGAGCCTTAGAGCAAGGAAGTAACTCATTGATTATATACCGCATGAGCTAAGTCACTTACCTGTAATAATGGAGCCGCTGGAGGCCTGGGGTTCTTCTTACACCTGAAGGGGTAATGCACACAATCCGGTTGGAGGGGCTGGGAATTTACACTTAAAAGTTTGTGATGGTTAAGTTTCTATAATTTAGATAAAATTTAAGTTTAAAATGCACATGACTCCTGCCTTACCCAAATCAGTATCAAGATGTCTTTTAATTAATTATTTATTTTAAATTAAAGTAATACTATCTATCTATTTATTTATTAAGTCACAAATTATCTTGCCATGTAATTATCCCTAATTGGATGAAAATTTGTCAACAGTATTCTCAGACTCTACTGAACTGATTTCAATGTAACTTCACATGCTTATAATAGTAGTGTGATAGTGTTATAATAAAACATTAAAACTAAAATATTGCTTTTCTTTCCAATCACTATCACTTATTAGTAAACAATTCAATTCAAACAGAACAATTTGATAATTAATACCATGTGAGATGAGCACATTTAATAAACAAGGACAGAATTAGGTGAACGCAATAAAGGGTAGAGGACCTGGATCTGCACCTCCCAAAGGCACCAAGCGCACATGAGAAGTTGAAGCAATAGTAAAAATAAAAAACTTGAGGTGGTGCACCCCACAGGTTTCATGAATTTTTAGTATAATATTGCATTTACATGGAACTGTCCCATTCTCAACCGCTGTCATTGGTTGTATATGGGATCTGTGTATTTTTTGGCACAGAGGCACCACAATGTGGGAAAAGTTTAATGAAGCCCAAAAAATTATTTCCACATGCTTTGTACATGAAAACCCGCATTATTCGCCCTGGTTAAGTGGATCTTGGGTTTGGACAGTGGAGGAAGCAAATGAAGATGCAAAGGTCAGAGTAGTGATTAACCTTCCTGATGGCCAAAGTTTGGTATTGACCAAACGTACACGTTGGACAGTTTCCAAAGATATTTTGTTATTTTTTGATTCCCATCTGACTACACTGGCGTGCACAGTAGTCAAACAACATCTCCAGGAGGGCTTGGAATCTTACAGAGAAAACTTAAATAAAAAGTATTCAAGGTGGGTAAACTTTGGGACAGGTATACCACACCAAGAATTTTTCTAGCCAGTACAGGTTTCAAACTTGTATTAAACAAAACCTGTACTAGGGTCGAAGCAGGAATTACCCTGCCAGGTAACCACCTTCTTACAGTTAAATTAAACAATACAAGATGCAAAGGTTCCAGCTGATGCTGACCCAAGCACCGGGAAAGTAATTGCAATTATTTCTTAAACCCATAGATAGCGGAAAATCTCACAAAAATCCACCATATCGCATCATTTATTATTGATGGGAAAAGTCCCAATTATTACATGCAACAGTGGAAAGCGTGCCCCCATATGCAACTACATAGGCCTTTGGGCATAAGATTCATGCTTTTTTTATAAAAGAAGGCCCAAGAGAAATGGTTTTTTGTGAAGAAGAAATAGGTGAAGATGACTTATAGTATGCCAAAATCACCAATACCACACAAGCATTCAACTGAAGAGAATTTGGACACATAAAATTATTGTTACAGTATCCCCAAAGGAGCAAAATGGCCAAACAGGCTCTCAAGTTGGTCGTGGTCAAATCAAAAGCCTCAGCAGAGTTATCCATTTCGCTTGAGCAGAGTCATTAAGACATGGAAGAACTTGCAACAATCAGCCAATCAATTTCCACATAAAACCAAGCAACTAATCCAAAAAAATTCGGTTGAACCTGATTTGGAAGCAAATGTGGCAACACAGGGGTTTGTCACACCCCCAAAATTGTGAAGTACAACCAAATTGGGAGTGAAAAATAAACAATTGAATGTGAAAAACAAAATTGTGACCAATTAGAACACAAAAGTGCTTCACAATGATAAATTGAAATCCAGCAAAGGCAGGAGAGGAACAAAAATAGTGGTAATGAAAGGGGCAGAATACACCCCAGCACCTACTTATCATTATGCCGCCTGCAGCAAGGATGCAAAGGTGAGCAATGAGGTCAAGGGAGTAGGTTGGGGGCCTGCTAACTGCTCCTGAGGTGCACTGGGCGTCTCAGTAGAGATAGGGATGCTGAACATAGTGGGACTCAAGGTCTTAACATCCTGGACCAAGAAGATGAGTCTCCTGCGCAACCCCCTGTGGACATCCTGGCGGTGCAGGAAACCTATTGTCCACAGGGAAAGGAGGAGGCATGAGAAAATATGCTCCTTCCAACAATATTGTTTTGGTTGCAACACTATGGGGTGATAGTATGTGTGAACTAAAAATTTGTATTCATTAATGAAAATTTGTCTTTTGATGGCCACGTACTATCTGTTACCTTCTCAACACAAAGAGGTGCACACAATAGCCAGCAAGTATGCACCAAACTGTGCACTGGGGCTTCAAGAGTTTCTATCAGCTTTGACACATCTCCATCTTTCAGCAAACACTTTTGTCATAGGAGAAGAACTTCTGGATTAACTCAGACACTGACCAATGGCCACACACAACGGAGACACCACAAGGGCATGTGGAACTTCACATGTTAAAAGCAACCTTGGCCATATATGATCCTTTACCTAAATGGTTGTCTCTCATGCAGAACATGACATACCCACATGAGCACAATAATGTACTAACTTCTATGTTAAAAATAGACCTAATACTTGCGCTGCTAATTTTCTGACACCAACTTTGTAAATTCAAGGCTACAAAAATCGAATTCTCCGACCACCAGCTAGTTTTGGTGTCCTTCACACCAGCGAAAACAATTAATCAAGCACCCAGGTGGTGCAGAATACGCCCAGAAAATTTAGCCAACTTTTAACTTCAATCCTGGGTGGAAGAAATGTCCTGATCACGGGATTTTCAAACACCTTTCAGTTCAGACCCACTGATCACCTGGGAAATTTTCAAAAAATCAACAATACAACAGATTAAACATGCAACATCAAGAAGATACAGGGCAGATTCAGCCATCATTAAACACAACTTGGCCAAAATTAATCATCTGGAAAACAATGTTCTACACACAGGATACAGTCCTGTATGGTGATGTAAATGGACAGCGGTTTCTGCACATTTAAACACTTTTTTTGCAAACACCAACACTGCATTGTTATTCAATACAGAGAAAAAAACCTAAAAGGCAGAGAAACTTTTTCAAGTTATTTTACCATCAATTTTACGCTCAGAGAACATGGTAGCCTGCACGGAGGTCTGATGACCAGATACATCCATAGTGGAAACCTCCAAAGAAGTCAAGACCAAAGTTCACAGGTTTTATACAAATTTATATAAATTTAATTCTATCAAACCAGCAAAAATCAAAAAGTTCCTTTCAAATGCACATATCAACACTGAGGCTCAAACCAATATTTAAATTAACTTAATATCACATGAGGAATTATAGGAATCAGTGTACGGTGCACCATGAGGGAAATGCCATGGACCTGATGGGCTTCCCTATGAATTTTATAAAAAAAATTTACTAAAGTATCTAATATCCTTTTAGCTTCCATGAATAAGTGCATTATGGAAACATGCCTTCTACCTGGAGGTAAAGAAGCATACACTGCCACTATATCATAAGAAGGAGATAGATTTAACCTATTCAATTGGTGCCCAATCTCCCTAACCAATACTGACACTAAAATATTCACAAAAATTATAGCCTAACGATTATGGGAAATTGTAACTGATGTGATATCCCCTTCACAATATGGATTTGTCTCAAAATGATCCATATGGGACAAAATTACACAGTTGCAAATGTCTGCCAATCTAAAGCCTCTGGACGCTTGTCTTTTTAGATCAACAGAAGGCATACGACAGGGTGAACTGGACTCATCTCAGGTCTTGCATTTAAAAATTCAAACTCCTAAATAGGTTCATAATCTGGGTGATGTTGTTCACAGAGTCAGCCACCATGGCTGTGCACGGATCAGGTTTTTTAAATAACTTAGTTTTTTTACATAAAGAACTCAAACAAGGGAACCCTCTAAGCCCTCTACTATATAATTTTAGTCTTGATCACCTAATCTGGAATACAAATGCCCTTATCAACTGAATCAATGTCTATGGTCAACCACCAGTCAAAATGATGGCTTTTGCTGATGACTGTGTTGTGGGTATATCCAACAACCCGATGCTCAAATATATTAGATGATAATACAAAAATACTCATCCATATGCAACGCATCACTTAATACTAGAAAAACTAAAAATTATTATACTGAGGAAATATCTGACCCATTGGACGCCATCCGCCTTAGGTCAGCAGACCAATACAACAACAAAACTCACCAGACCTAGGAAGCAAAGAGCATCAATTAACTCACTGGAACTTCCCTTCATTATCAAGCCAGCAGCTGGACCTGTCCGCCACTTGAGGGGTATGGTTATATGCAGTGGATTACGCTAACACCAAGATGGAAATCAACTCCTAGATAAAATAGAAAAAACCTCCTTGCATAGACATCAAACAGGTCTAATTGGACGAGTTGTGATAGCCAATTTCATGATATTATCAATCCTATGGTTTACAGCCCATGCAATTTCTTTTTCACCGTCCTTTTTTAAGCCAATATATGCCTCAATACAGGGATGGCTTTGGTCTAACCATAAAGCCCCTGTGCTCCTGGTAACTCTATTTAGCCCTAGGAGGAATGGAGGTATGGGGCTAACTAATTAATTAGAGCAAGCGGCCCATATAATAGGATCCTGGTTATCTCAGGTGACTAGTCCAGACCTTCCATACATACATTGGGTTAGAGCAGCAAGATATAATTTTTTATGAGCGCTTCAATTAAGAAATCCATATCATCTAAACTCATTGATTAAGTATTTGGAATCTCACCCAACCGCTGTAGGACTGCAGGACACTCCTGTACACTTTAAATGAATACTTTTAGCCATGAGAAGTGCAGAGTGGAAGTTCTACATAAGTGGCCAGGCCATTCACCAAGGTTGCCCAAGGCTAATTAAAATATAAGAAGTTAATGGCCAAGTAGTTACAGATAACATATAAAACGAAATCTGAGTACCATTGCCAGGATTGATTACTTGGATAATATGAACATACCATGCAGCCTGGAGACCCAAAGAATGGTCTTGAGATACACACACCACTCACTACTACAACCCAGGATATGGGCACACGTATGGAGATGCATGCAGAGAGTGTAGCATATGGCAGAATGATCAAACGCTGTCCACTCTTCATGCACAATATTTGGCCAATATGGAAGGTTAGTACACCGCCTAGAACAATGTACAACATCAATAGCTATCTAAAAAGAGGTCATGCGCATATTCCATCAAGACAATAAACAATCATTTAGTTTGGCTAGGAACATGTTTGCTCTCAACATGGAGTCACCTATTCATCCATCTTTACGGGCATTAATAGTAGCAATAGCACTATGGACAATCCATACTATAGTATTGGATTCATTTACAGGAGCAACGCTTACCCTCCAAGAAGTCAATCGTTTTCACTACCATATATTAGAACCTTTTTCAAGCATGGTTGTTTGGAAACATGACCCACACAACAGAAGAATAATCAATACATGGTTCACCATATGGCTTCTATATATTGACTCAATCTTTCACTCATGCTGCATCCAAAGATAGGTCAGCATAAATCCCCCCATTGTCCTAAACTTGGTGGTCCTGGAGGAAACATGAGAGGATATGAACCCTCTGGGGTGTCTGTTAGATTTTGATGGTTGACTCAAAAATAAACCCTTTGAGAAAACCATCAATACTGATAGATTACTTCCATTGATGGATCCTTTGATCCTTCCCAATTTATCTGCATATTCTGATAAATCAGATTTACCTCATAACCGCTTTGATTGCATCTGAAGTAACCTGATTATCATAGCTTATAATAGCTATGATATAATCACATTATGTCGATTATAGGTCCACTTGGGTGCAATGTGGTCTCAAGGCATTAACTAAATTGCACCTCCTAAGTTAGTGCACTAATATTAATGCACTAAGGTGGAATTTTGGGTTTGATTAATGAAATTGATTTATTAAGCACTTAAACATAGATGTCCCAATTAAGGTCGTACTTAGTGCTATGAAAGACCTGCCAACGTCCCAATTAGGGGTGCATCATCTTTATCATTAATATATATTATTATCCCCATTTATTGTTGTTTGTTGAGTTATGATGTAGCTCTAATTGGGAAGATTTTGATGTTGAGTTTGCAACCAAAATCGTCCAAATTATGAATGTAAAATTGCCTCAATTGGGCTGAAATGATTATTATTTTTAGTCAATTCATAGGCCAAATTAAATTGGGGATATTTCATAATTATTTCCATGACCAGCAGAGGATTGGCATAATATGAATGAACTCATCTAATAAATGAGTTTGGCCAGGAGATTCTCAAGAGGTATATAATACCAGCACCTGGCCAATTAATAAAACATCATCATTTATCATCTATCTATTGATCATTAATAACTACTATACTTTGGTTTATTAATTATTGTTGTCCATCTGTAGCCTATTTGATATTCATATCTGCTGCCTTCACATCTATGTTAGATAGTTGTGTGCATTTATACTTCCTGAAGAGGTACTCAGTTACCTGCTGGAGAAGTAGTCCCAATTATAAAGGAATATTTTCCTAATTTTGTACAAAGACAGAAGGTCTCATAATTGTTATTGCCAGTAGACTTAAGAACAGTGAGCATACTGGAGTTACTTGGCTATTATCAAGGATAATTGGAGAATTTACTTCCCAATTACAAGCAGAAGTTTCCTTAGAAAAGCGAGTATAGATCCTCAATTTCCTTGTTAAGTCATTTTAGCTTGCACCATCAGCTGAAAACTTAACAGTGTCCTTAATTATTAACAGTTTATTATTATTTTTTATCCTCATTATATCAGAAGCGTATGTCCCTGGTTGACCTTCCCCATATTAATAAAAACTAGAAATATTAAAGATAATCATATATCTCACTTAGAATAAATTTGATCAACCATCAAAGTATTATATAGTTTTTCCATAAGAGTTAATATATAAATATTTCTATATCTATTGGAGAATCAGCATAATAAAGATACTTGATAATTCTTTGTCTGATAGTTATTAAATCAGTTCAACATTTTAATGGGTTTTAGGTATTTCACCATATGTAATTACCCATTGGAAGGTTTTTTATTATTTGGTAGTGATATATTGAAAATAATTTAAAATAATTATTAAAATTGAGTTTTTAAATTGTGGCTTTGTATTTAATAACTTATTAGGAATTAAAAATGAGCATCAGTAATATAGGATCTTTATCTTCTTATTAATATTATATGATTTTTAAGTATTTTCTTATATCACCTTTCATGATATATGATATATATTGAATACTGAGAATAAATTTTTATATAATAATATTAATTTATACTTATAAATATTATTAATTAATCTATTTTTACTCTATATATTGAGGAAACATGACTGATAGAACTATTGGAATATAATTTTTTATATATAACTTGGAATATAAGAATATATTTTGTATAGATATAGTATTAGGTTTCTACCAACTTGATAGTTGCATTATAATCATATATATTTATATGAGTGCAAAGCAACAGGTTCTTGTAGTCATATTTTAAAAAAATACAAAAAAGTTTAAAAAAACAATATCAGATTCAATAAATAACTATAGAAAATATGCATATATTTTTAAATAAAGATTAAAAAGCATGTACATCTAGATTTAACAGATAAAGGGTGGTTAGCCTGGCAGGTAAAACTGCTTCCACCCTAGTGCAGGGTTCAAGTTTGAAACCTGTACTGGCTAGAAAAATTCCTGGTGTGGTATTTCTGTCCCAAGGTTGACCCACCTTGAATATATATATAGATAGATAGATTTAACAGATATTTTTTAATTATAAGATGGTGGCACAACTAACTATGCTAATAATGTTTCTGCAACATACATTACAGAATTAGACAATTATTAATGAGTACTTTTGCTTAAATTTTAATAAATTTTATTCTCTTTCTGATCAAGTTTACTTTAAAGCGATTTAATTAAGAAAATTTTAATTTACCACCGCTGTCTGGCCATGCCCTTTTATGATATGTCTGCAGATCAGCCACCTGCTGCTCCAATGTGGGGTAGCGGTGCTCCACCACCTAGCATTTTCTGCCATGCAGGCAAATGCATTTGCATGGGGTTGAATAGCCCACCATATTTGTCTGGCTGTTTTGTCCCCCCACAGGATTTAGCGCTCCACATGGCGTGCATCCACCCTTTTTGCCCCCATCCTCTCACCCTCCATTAATCCAAAATCTGATTTTGCCTCCAAGTTGACTGCAGGCATTTATTCCCATATGCCAACAAGGCAATTATTGAATTGGCCACCGCTGCATTTGTGCTGGCTGGCTTTATCAATTTCCACCCTTTTAAGGGCTAATTCAATATTAGATTCCAGATGGAGGAGGCTGCTGCAGCAGCAGCTTCTACTTTACTTAATTTTAAAAATACTCCCATCCCTACTACCCAAACTCACCTGCCTACAGACACCACAATGGTGGTGTCCTTTGCATCCCTCCCTTCCCACCTCCCACCCCAAGTTTTGTACAATCAGCTGATGGTGGAGCTTATGGAGTATAGCTCTCATCCTAATCTCATCTTTGCTGTTCCCTCCAGTGCAGAGCGCCTTTCTGCCCCTTGCACAACTGCCACCATTATACCACACCACCCTGCCATAGTCTACTAAATCCCCCCATGCTCATATCGCAGAAGTGCCTGAGAACGTTTTTTGGGCTTGGGTAGATGATAGTTGCCAAATTTGTCCCCTCCGTTTTGGACTTGACCATTCCAAAAATCCTGCCCCCAAGCCACTTCCTCTAATGCAGCTTTGGAGCCACATTCAGCGGGTTCCAAATGGTGCATTTTGCTGCCCCCTCCCATCTAATATCCTTGTTCAATGGACCAGAGTGGTAAATCAGCCCCATCAAATCAACCGCCCACATTATCCCACCCAATTATACTCCCACCAATCAGAGTCAGGCTTGGAACACTACTTGCTCCCAAGTAACCCATTTGCCCACTACCACCCACCCAAATTCTAACACCACTATTCTCTTGAACCAGAATCCATTAGACCTGTTGACTGAGATTGATGAATCAGGTGTTATCATGAGTGTTTAAACTGGTCAAGCTCTCAGCCATTTTTATTATAGTTAGACCAAATTTTCCCTTTCTTTTTTGATGATATCCCACCTCCCAAACGTTTCACTCCCAAACCCAATGCCACCCCCTACCAAAGTGACCACCAGCTCACCTTAGCTGTGGTGGCCTCTCCCCAATGCCCAAATTATGCAAAGCAGTGGTCAAATCAGTGGCTCAATACCAACTAGGGCTGCCCACACTCTACTTCCCCCTGATATCCCCAAATCTCCATGCAGCAATGTCTCAAAACTATTTGATGATGCTGAAGCCTCTGTCATGCATGTTACTAAACTAGCAGATTTTAACCCATCTGCTAAAATCACCCACAAGAGTATCTTAATTTTTCCCAACTCCCTGAAGCATACATTCAAGCTGAACTTCACATAGCAGAATTTTTTGAATTGGTCTACTGCGCTAATCTTGATGAGAAGGTGGAGAACTCATACTACATGCCATCCACCCACACTACGCTGATGCCCCAACGCCCTGGCTCTCCACTTTAGTCCATCTCTCCAACCAACATGACATAGTCATGGTGAACTCATCTGCAGACAAACAGCCTAACCCCCCTCACCCTCAGCCATGGTGGGTTAGTAGTTTCCGCTTTCTGCCTGGTTTGTTGTTTTTGTTTTGTCTTCCCAGTCATTCTTTCAATTGGGTTATTTTATTTTGTTTTTGAGTTTTGGTACTGTCCATCCCCTGGTCAGCACACCTCAAATAAACTGGTAATTTTTGATTCAATAAATTTTAGCTTATATATCAGATTAGATTATATTTTAAAACTTTATTGCTTAATTTTTTAAATTTACAAACAAAGATAATTTTCAATATTATAAACTTCTAAAGTTTTTTCTACCTAATAAATATACTTTTGAAAATTTTGATTCAGTATATCAAATGATATGGAGTAACAGACAGGCAGACGTTGAGTTATATATTAGTACAGATATGAAATTTACTTATCTTGTATTATTATAAGTGAGTTAATATATATCAAATAGTTGGTAATGTATCCTTTAAATGTTTAAATATTAGTATGCTCCAATTTACAATAATAGTTTAAATGCAAAATTAGAGTTGAAATTTTAAAGCCAATTAAACTTTTTACAAAAGGAAAAATAACAAAAACTATTATACTTTGAAAAATGTAATGAGCTATAGGTGGTCTAATGTCAAGTTTACTCATTTCAACTATTATATGAAATTGCTTTTTTAAAAAATTTAATTAATTAAAAGTTGACTAAATTTAAAAAACCATATTCAAGAAGCTTTTTGTGGATAGATATCTGCAAGCTTACATAAATGCATGCTTTATCTTTTAAAACTTAAAGTTAAGCAACAATAATAATAAAGTTGAAATTTGTAGAATATATTAAGTTCCAAAATCTGGTTTTTACTCTTTGCATTTCTGTCCTGTGTAACTAAACATAAATTTTTGTCCTATCAAGTCCCATTTCTAGCCTTCTCATATAATTTGATTTAGTTTATGACATATATAAATGACTCTATTAATCAAGGTTTCTCTTAAACCATAAAAGCCAATAATTTGAACTTTTGGCATGGAGGCTCTGTTCAAAATTTGTAGTTCATCTAAGTTAACGTTTAAAATTTAGAATTTTTTAATAGTTTTAATATATGAAAAAGCAGTTAAGATTTACCTTTATAAATTTTTATTATAAGATAATTTAAATTTTAGTAAGTATTAAAAAGTATACTAAAAACCCAACAAACCTACATAAATAAATTTCATATGTATGTGCAGCTTGGGTGCTGGAATGTCAAATATGTAAGGGATGTTTCTAAAGCTTAATTTTAACATCAAAAATTGAAAAACATATAAATCTATATGTATAAATCATAAAAATGTATCTCTCCCATAAAAATTACCTATGTATATAAACTTGGTATATGTGCCTCTTGGATGTTAGTTTCTCAGGTAGGTAAGGGTCTTTAAAATTTACATCTTGTAACTACATGATTGCAAAAAAACTGGGACTCTTTATCTATATATATAAATAACAGTTTTAGAAAATATCTCTTAACCACAAAAAATATAAATAAAGCCTGGCATAGGAATTTAGTTCAAATTTATAGTTCTGTTAAAAACCATTTATCACTAAGTATTATTTCATATATGCAAAATCAGCTTTAATTTTTCTTTAATAAATTTCTACTATAAAACAATAGTATTAAAAATGTTTTTAACTATGTGTTAAAAAATTAATGAACCTACAACTAAGAAATTTGCTATGTATACGCAGCACAAGTTTAGAATTTGAGGTATGCAAGGGATTTATATAAATTTAACTACAATTCCTTAAAACTATGTAATTTTATTAGTATAAGCTAAATCTCATCATATATCATAAACTATCTAAGCTTGGATAAGATTTGAAATGGAGGAACTTTTAATTCATAGATACCTACTAAGGAACTTATTTATAAAATTATTACTTTTTTCAAACATCCAGTTTATTAGCAATAAATGTCTATTATAAAATTATATAAATTTGGATATTATTGAAAATATTATTTCTCCCAAACTAAAAACTTACCACACAAAATTTGGTGTAAAATGCCTCTTGAGTGTTAAGTCTTCAGGTAGGTTTACTTTTGAGATTTCAATTTCTAATCAAAAATATATAAAAAAAAGCTTCAAAT
>JAKSZP010016645.1:0-23256 GCA_022478985.1 Massospora cicadina | reverse complement strand
AATCAGCAAACAACCCAACATCCACTGGCACAGCTCCTCAGCTAGAGAATGCCTATGGATCTCAACCCATTCCTCAGTATGTTGCAAAAAATTTTATTTATGAGAATAAGGAGGAGGTATTCATCAATAAGCTGCCTCTGTTTGACTGAAATGGGAACATTCCCAGTTTCTTTAAACGTTTTGAGTTTGTAGCGTAAGGTGCCTCAGATTGGCATAAAGCTAAACTGTTGATATCTTCCTTGGATGTCAAGAGTGCCAATCAAGTCACCTGCTACCTTCCAAGCAGCTCCTTTACCTATCAAGAAGTGAAAGATACTGTGCTGCAGCTGTTTGGGGATACCTCAAAAAATGTCACAGAGAAAAACTTGAGTCCTTGACTATTGGGTTCCAACATAATGAGACTCTCCTTACGTTTGCTAAACATTTTATGATGGAAGACCATGTTCTATTTGGGGCAGGCGTTCTAGCTGAAGCCAATGTGTGCATTGCAATGATCTCTGCAGTGAAGCCATACTGCGAGCTTTACAATGTTATGTCAAATTTTGGATGATGACATCCCCTTGCTTAAAATTAGTTCAGTTCCTGCGCCATCTGTCTGCTACCTTTTCTCTGACCAATACAGAGTGAAAACATGTTGCCGCCATCTCTAGACCCTCTTATGTGGGGGAATACTCTCATTCTGCCCATATTCCATCTAGTAACTCCCCACCATATTATAATCCCATGCCTTGTCCTTAGTCAAATTATCCCCAGCAGTTCGACTTCTGCTCTGGCCCTATTTATGAGAATTATCAGCAACCCAACTACCAACCCAGACCTAGTTATGCCGAGCATCAACAATCATCCTATCAACCTGGCCCTAGTTATATTGATCGTTAACAACCAAACTATTGATCCAGCCCCTATTATGAGAACCAAGGATGCGGCCCTTATGGGGTTAAATGTTTGGAATGTGGTCGCCCTGGCCATCTTGCATGGAGTTATCCTAACCATAATGCTCACTATGCGCAACAGAATCAATAATATCAGGGAAAAGATGGATCAGAGTAGAGATAGGACTCTCTACCTCCACTATCCCAACCCCAAACGTCCCATCTGAATTAATTGTAGTATATCCAGCGGAAGTCCTTCAATATAATGACGGATTTTATACCAGCAACCAGTTGGAGGAATGAATGTACTGACACGAGTATAAGCCAAAGCCATGGTGGGTGAAGAATCTCAGGAGCAACCAAAGCTGTACGCCTGCCAAATGGTCAACCAAGCTTCTTCAGACAAGCTGGATCCAGCCGCAGATGCACCAACCCTGAAAGGATTAAACGCCGCCCTCCTGGTGGACGCTATTGTTAAAGAATACCCCAAAGTTGGTGAAGGGATTATGAGTTTTCTTAAAAAATTTCTTAAATGTTCATGTATTAAACAGTCAGTATTCTTTTTATTCTGAGTGTACATTCTATGACATTTTTGTAGCAAAAAATAGAGTTTGCGCTACAATAGAGATGGGCGCCCCCATCAACGTAGTTTTCACCAAGTTGGTGGAGAAATTGACATTAAAACCTAATTTGGAACATTGAATGGTATATGGGACTGCTGGAACTGAAAGCACAGTCTCTTAGGGGGCGTACAGCGCGCTACCTTTGCAGTTTGGGTCAATTGTCATTGTAGCTCCGGCCATAGTGCTACCAAACAGTAACTACGACCTGCTAATTGGAACTGCTTTCCTGTGACACTTTGATGCTGTTATTGATATAACAAAGAAGACCTTCAAAATTTGGGGGCAGCAAATCCCAATTTACTAATTCTAGCGGAGTGCCAAAGGATCCAGAGCACATGGGGCATATCAATCTTGCATATAGTGATGAAGTGATTCCAGTTCACTACCATCAACTAAAAATTAAGACCTGGGCTTTTCCCCAACAGATATAAAATTATCAAGGGCTACCTTTCCGAGCAGTTGGGCCTATATCTATTCCTTCCAGACACCAAGCCATTTTAAACACTGAGTTAGAAGTGGAAGTGTCATCCAGGCTCTATGAGGAGGTCATTGAACCTTATCAACAAACGCGGCTTGAGCCTCATGTGGCTCCAGGTATAGTACTCCAGGCCATGGGGAGATCAAGCTTTTGTTAGCGAATCTCCAGAATGAACCAATGTGAATCTGCTGGCACCAAATAGTGGCGTATCTACACTTGACCCCAGTTGAGGAGGTCCTTCAGGTTCATAAGTTTAGGTCACTGGATGAATTTGGTCTACCTGTCGAGTCACAGCATGGCGAAATGGCAGTTGTACTTTGGGAGAATTTCGATAGGGTTATTGGAAGAACAAAAAGACCAAATGATAGCTTTATTTAAGAAGTATAAGTAGATTTTTGCCATTGACAATCACAATTTGGGGTGTTCTTGGGGGTTGTCCATCGAGTAAACACAGGAGATCATCCCCCATAAGGTCTCAGCTGATCCACTGATCAATGGCAGCTGAAGAAGTTGTCACCAAGGAAATTGATAAGTTGCTGGAGCAAGGGATTCTTGAACCGTCCAAGAGTCTGTGGGCTTTGCCCATTCTGATTGTAAAAAATAAGGACAGTACCAACTGGGTGCTGATAGGCTACTGGAAGCTTAACAGTATTACTAAGAATGACTCATATCCCTTGCCATGGATGATGATGCATTGGATTGGTTAGGGAGAGCTCGCTACTTCTCAGTGATGGATCTGATATCAGGTTACTGGCAAATCAAGTTACCTATGGTGGAACAGGAGAAATAAGCCATTATCACGTTCAAGGGGCTTTGTAAGTCCAGTAGAACATCCCCTGTGTGTCAATCAGGCCCTATTTCTATTTCCAAGTAAAAAGGCTCCAAAGAGGGTGACTGTACCTCTCATCACCCAGGGCAACCTCGCCCACATGGTAGATGAGTGCTGGGTAACAGCCCTCCCTCTTTGGATCCCTCCCCTAGTGCCCACATTCACCTCACCCAAACTTTTATGCTTGATCAGGGAAAGTTGCACCAAAATCGCCAAAATGAAGTTGATTGGTCTGAAAATGATTGGAAATGAGCCCGATGATTGGAATTCACATAGTCAAAAAGGAATAAAGATTGATTCATCAGCCAGAATTGCTGACAGTTTTGACTCGGCCAACACTGCAATCGTTGAGATTAATCCCCTCCCAAAATCGTCAGGGATGATCCCCAACATGCAAGTAGCAGCATCAGACACCATCAATGATAGTTTGAAGCTCCCTTCTGGCAAATCGGGCGTTGTGGCTGATGCAACACTTTTGACTGAAAGAATGGCCCAGTGACTGGGCATGGGCAGGTTGGGAATCCCAAACCCCTTCCAAACCAATTGGGACCGCCCCTACGTGGGGTGGCCTTGGAGGCTTCCCATTGCTCATTGGGCCAGATGCCATTGCGCCAACTGCTGGAAATGCAGTCAAGTCTCAGTTCGGGCATTTGAGGTTGAACTGACAGTGACTTGGCCTGCCACCGATTCCTTTGATGTTGGTTCTTAGTGAGCTTATCTGTCCCCATTCCCAGATAAATCACCGGTTAGGTCAAACTTGAATGACCTGATCCCAGCTTGTTTCCTTATCAATCAACCACTATTTAATCAGTTGCATCACACTGTGAAAATTGTTAGTCGATTTTTCTTCCTTAATTTTCCTTTAAAAACCTTTCCCAAAATTAAATTTTTTATGTTGAAAAATAAACTGCCTTTTCTGCCAACACTCACACACCCCTCAGGGTTAATGGCCATATTCATCTAGTATTTTATTATGTGCCTGTATGTGATTCTGGTTCACCGGCAGTTATTGGCAAAACTCCTTTCCAGTTTCATATCTGGTGTACCAGCAGCAGTGCCTTTGGCATTCTGGTTTGCCATTTGGGTGCTCCAGCACTTAGGCTGGCAGGCTGGTCTAATTCTAATTTGCTGTTTGCCTGACATAATCAACCAACCATTATTCCTAGCCAATTCTGCCTTTCTCGTTAATATTGGCATAGCAATGGCCCCTTCTTTGCAGCTTAACCAGGTCGTGAAGAAAATTTTCCCTGTCCATAATAGCCTAGTTCCACTCAAAATGTCAAATCCACACCCCATAGTTGCTGCAGCTATTGTGCCCATGTCATTAGGATCTGACATTCTGACTTGCAACGAGCTTACTATCCCTATAAACCTAGCAGTTTCCCCTGACTTCACTACCATCTCTTTGGTATCACTGGATTCATCTACAACTACCAATAAAGAGAACTTCGCTTACTTCTTATTATCCATGAAGATTAGTGTTGGGTCCCATCACGTCTCCTTTGAGGCCTTGGTGGATACCAGAGCTGCGGGAAATTTTATGAGTGTTGAACTGGCTAAACAATTGGAACTTGACCTGGATGCAGGCCCTTTGGTGATGGTTGCGTCGTCAGCCTCCCAAACCTCATACCTAGTCCACCAACCAGTTACATTTTCAATACATTAGTTCAGCTTCTACAATTAGTTCTCAGCAATGCTGAACTTGGTGTTCCCGGTTATCTTAGGAGTTGGATGGTGGCTCAGCAACATGTTAAGATTCATCTAGAGTTAAATATTTTGTCTTTTTCCAATGATTAGATTGAGGGAGAATTTCCTTTAGTCAATACTCTCAAGAAAGCTCAAGGTCATAGCTCCATAACTTCCCTCGTTTCCCCTTCAGGCCTCCCGTTCAATTTTCCTGAAGAATTGATGCGCTACCAGAGTATTTTCAATTCCAAGAAAGCGGATTGTCTTCCCCTCACACCAAATCTGACTGTGGATTCCATACGACGGTACAGTTGGTAAATATCAACTGCCCTGTATCCACACACAGAGAGGAGGAGGTTGCGCTCAACACTTGGTTGGATGATATTCTGAAAAAAGGGTGGTTGTTTAAGGAGACATCGCCAGTCGCATCTCCCATCATCTTCACTAATAAGCCGATGGTTCCCTCCATCCCTGCGTGTATTACAGACATTTAAACAAAGTTATGGTTCACAATCCCTACCCCTGCCTTTAAAGCTGACAATAACTCAAGCAATCACCAAATCTCGGGTGTTCTCTAAGCTGGATCTCATCAACGCCTTTAACCAGATTCAGGTAATGGAAGGGTAAGAGTGGTTAACAGCAATCTGGACAAAGCAAGGCATTTTCCAATTCCGCATAATGCCCTTCAGGCTGAAAAATGCCCCCACTACGTTCCAACATATGATTGATAGTGTACTTGGTGACCTCCAGTTTACTTGCACGGTTGCTTATATTAATGAAATTCTGGTTCACTCTCTGACTCCAGAACAACACGCTATTGACTTGAAGCAGTCATGGCTGCTTTGAATAAGGCAGGTTTATTCGTTAAGCCTTCCAAATGCGAGTTCTATAAGGAGTTAGTTACCTTTCTTGGTAACCTCATCCTTAAGTATGGCTACACGATTCCCCCTAATAAGTTGGATGCTATCTGGGAATGGCCTACCCCAACAACCCAAAAACAATTATGGAGTTTCTTGGGAACCATTATTTTCCTAAAAAATTTTCCCTGACTCTTTCCCAGTTGGCGGCCCTGCTCCACCCCTCACCAGCAAGAATGTACCATTTTATTGGACGCCTGAATGCCAGCAGGCGTTCAAGTCAATCAAAGAAGTGTTTTATCCCCTTTCATCCTGAAACATGCGGATCCTTCTAAGCCATATATTTTTGTGTGCAATTTCTCCTTGGTGGCAGTGGGGCAGTGCTGCTCCAAGAGCATGAGGGCTTGGAACATCCAGTCGCCTATTTTTCCCAAAAAAATACATCTATAGAGCAATCCTGGGCTATCTATGATAAAGAGTTGGCAGCCGTAGCATGGGCATTGACTCATTGGCGGTACCTGTTACAGGGTGCCCAGAATGAGTTAATTGTTCACAAGGATCACCAAGCTCTCTTGTATTTCTGTAAACCTCAAAAATTGGTGCATTGACAAGCTTGAACCTATCAAGAACTTTGCAGCTTCAATTTCAAATACAAATTTGTAAAAGGTGCGCTTAACAAACTTCCTGATTTTCTTAGCCAAAACCCTGCCCACTGTCCCACAGATTCGGAGGAAGCAGACCTCATTACCATGCTTCCTGCTGCTCAAATTTTGTCAATTTTCCCCGTCATCTCCTCCGCCGCCCTTGCTTCTGACGCCCAACTTGTTGCTCAGGTCTTGGCCAGCCAAATGACCTGCCCCAAAGGGGTAGAGTTATTTGAGCAATTGGCCCTTCAAAATCATAAACACTCTCTGTACTCCTTGGTGGAGGGACTCATCTATTTTTAGGTCGCGAATTTGGGTTCTCCCTCTTTTTCTGAGCTGAGGTATTTTGTGCGCATTATGACCCTCCCACAATCGGCCATCTGGGCAACAAAAAATGCATCAAATTGATAAAGTGAACCTCTAACTGGGCGGGCTTGACTAAGGAAGTTCTGGTTTGGATCACCAATTGCATTACCTGTGCTCGGGGCAAAGTCAGACTGCTCAGGAAGGAAGGGTCTCCTGCACCCATTACAACAGACATAAGGTCCATGGACATCAGTGTCTGTGGACTTTATTGTTGAAATCCCCTGTTCTAATGGTTTTACGGCAGTGATGGTGGTAGTTGATTGCCTTACCAAATTTTCCCTTTTTATTCCCTGTACTTCTGTGATCACATCTGAAGAGACCACTCAGCTCTTTGTATGCCATGTGTTCTCGATGTTTGGCCTCCCACAGGAGATCATTAGTGACCGTGGACCCCAATTTAAAGCACGTTTTTAGAATGAGCTTTTATCCATCCTAAAAAATCACCCCCTGTCATTCCACTGCTTACCACCCCCAGTCCGATGGACAAACTAAGTGGGTTAACTGAAATTTTGGAACAGTATTTGCACTGTTACGCTTCAGCTGCCCAGGATACTTGGGCTGATGACCTCTCTCTTGCCCAATTCACCTATAACATTGGTACTCATGCATCTATGGGGTTTTCTCCCTATGAAGCAACGTTAGGTTTAATCCCTCTTTTTTGGTCAGTCCCTGTATATGCCCAGAGGTTCCTGCTGCTGCAAATCACGTTGAGCATATCTGGTCTACCCAGTCCTTAGTATAAGAGCACCTCAAAAAGGCTATCAATGATTATAAACGGTTTACGGATCACAAACGGCTTCCTGGTCATGATATTGTGGTGGGCTCTCACGTTATGTTGGACACTCGCCATCTGTGGATGCTGGTACCTTCCCAGAAGTTTGCAAGAAAATGTTCGGGTCCCCACCTGGTGGAGGAAGACTTGGACAATGGTGCTTTTCAGTTGAAATTGCCAGCTCATTGGAAACAGCATCCCATCTTCCACGTGTCTCTGTTGTCCCCATTTAAGGGGATCATCCCCACCAAACCTGAACCAATTGTGATATAGAATGTATACAGCTTATGAGAACAGTTGGGTTAAGGCTAGCGATTGTGCTAACTGCATGGAACTGGTCGATGCATTTCATGAGTCCCACCCCAACGCCCCCCATCCCCCCCAAAGGTCGCAACAGTGATGGCGATAAAACTACCTAAGGCGCACAAAAATGTGGCCCTCGTGCAGTTCCCAGGCGGTGGAGCCCTTCCTTCAGAAACAGGAAAGGGTAATGTAAATCCAGGGGAACATCCCTGTGTGTCAATTGGGCCCTCTTCCCATTTCTGAGTTAAAAGGCTCCAAAGAGGGTGGCTGTACCTCTCATCACCCAGGGTGACCTTGCCCACGTGTTAGATGAGTGCTGGGTAACAGCCCTCCTTCTTTGTCCCTCCCCCAGTGCCCACATTCACCTCACCTGAACTTGTACACCTGATCAGGGAATTTGCGCCAAAATCGCTGAAATGAAGTTGATCAGTAAAAAAACGAGTGGAAATGAGCCCAATGATCAGAATCCACATAGTCAAAAAGAAATGAAGATTGATTATTGGCCAAAATCACTGACAGTTTTGATTTGGCCAACACCGCGATTGTCAAAATTAACCCCTCCCAAAATTGTCAGGGATGATCCCTGACATGCGGGTAGCAGCATCAGACATCATTGATGATGGTTCAAAGCTCCCTTCTAGAAAATCAGGCATTGCAGCTGATGCAATGCTTTTGACCAAATGAACAGCCCAGCAACTGGGCATGGGCGGGTTAGGCATCCCAAACCCGTTCCCAACCAATTGGGACTGCCCCTACGTGGGGTGGCCTTGGGGGATTCCTGTTGCTTATCAGGCAAGATGCTGTCACGCCATCCGCTGGAAATGCAGTCAAGTCTCAGTTTGGGCATTTGAGGTCAAACTGACAGCAACTCAGCCTGCGGCTGATTCCTTTGATGTCTATTCTCAGTGAGCTTATCTGTCCCCATTCCCAAATAATTCGCCAGTTAGGTCAAACTTGAGGGACCCAATACCAGCTTGTTTCCTCATCAATTGACCACTATTTAATCAGTTGCATCACACTGAGAAAATTGTTGGTCAATTTTTCTTCCTTATATTTCCATTAAAAACCTTTCCCAAAATATAGTTTTTTATGTTGAAAAATAAACCACCTTTTCCACTAACACTCACATGCCCCTCAGGGTTAATGGCCATATTTTTCTGGTATTTTATTATATGCCTGTACGCGATTCTGGTTCACCAGAAGTTATTGGCGAAACTCTTTTCCAGTTTCATATCCATTGTACCAGCAGCAGTGCCTTTGGCATTCTGGTTTGCCGTTCAGGTGCTCCAGCACCTAGGCTGGCAGGCTGGTCTAATTCTATCTTGCTATTTGCCTGACAGGCTTTTCCAACCAACCTGTATGCCACAAGAGCTGTGTAATGCCACAACTAAGTTTCAATGAGCTATGGACACTATCCTCAGCGACCTGAAACTGTTGTGCATCCTCATATACCTCAATGATATCAATGTTTTCTCTCAAATCTTTTCTGAGTACCTTTGTCAAGAGAGTGTCTGTAACTCTCTCGTTACCAGCAAGGTGATGTGGGATGCAAATCCATACTTTTAGGGAACTAGACGTTAGGAGAATGGGAAAAAAGGCGCCTCAAATGGTGCCTTCACAAAAGGGACCCAAGGCAAGGGTGTAGAGCGCGGTATACATTACCAGTTAAGCTAGAAACAACACAGCTTGAGTGGACCTCAGAGGGGAGTCCATAATCAAGTGTAAATCGGTGCCAGGAGGTTTGGGTGTCTTGATCTGGAGGGACCTGAGCGGCATAAGGAAGCACCTGAAACTTTTGTAAATTGGGATATATGTAGTGGCTGACATAGTTGGAGACCTCCTTGAAGAGGTCTGCACCCAAGTTCGCCCAAGGAACCATAATAAAACGCAAAAAAATGGGAAAATTTACTTGTGAAAAGTCAACCAACAAGGAATGTTAGTCACAAAAAACATATTTAAAGTGAGTCGGGGTAATTATGGGTCTGCGGAATTGGGCTTAAGCCTTGATGCTTCAATAGGCAAACACTCTCATCTGATTTGGGAGAATACACCAAAAGTGCCTTCACTCGAGTGATTGATTGAAGCTGTATTATGCCTGAGCTCATAATTTTGTAACTCAAACAGGATTCAATAAACGTTCTCCAATTAACTAAATTGAACCATCTTTGTTTGTTACATAAATCGTTAGTTTCAACGCCTGGTCTGATACAAGGGGCTGGGCGTTTTGCACCTCATTAGTAATAGCCTGGGCATATTTGGCTTGTACCCAGCGTTGGTCTAATGTGTGTTTAAGGTAAGGAAGAGCCTGAAGCTTCACCTTCTGGGCCTCCTGTTGCTCAGCCCTATCCTTGGCGTTGGTTCACACTATTAAGTCATTCAATCATGACAACCTTGATCATCTAGAAGCAGTATTAAGCCAGCATGCTGAGGCGAACATCAATATCAAGACTCATAAATGTAACTTTTTCAAGGATCAGTTGGAATACCTGGGGTTTGTGGTAGACCCAAGGGGCTGAAGCCACAGCTGGCCAAGGTGGAGGCCATCTGAAAAATGACTACACCAAACAGTAAGTGTGACATACAGATATTTTTGGGAATGATTGGCTATTACTGGCACTTCACCCCTAACTTCAGCTATATTGGCGGCCCACTATTTAAGTTGTTAAAAAAGGATGCAATGTTTGAATGGAAGGAACGCCGTCAATACTCCTTTGACACACTTTGGATGGCACTTATCAATGCACCGGTGCTATGCTAACTGAACCTCAATAAAGAGTTTATCATTCAGACGGATACATCCCTTTCCGCTGTAGGGGTGGTCCTATCAGAAAAAGACGATGAGGGGGAGGAGCACTAATGGCATACTGAAGTCAAAGCTTGAATTGCCATGAACATAATTATACCATGACTGAGTGATAGTGCTTAGCAGTAATCTATGTATATAAGCAATTTAGGGTCTACTTGCATGAGGTAAAGTTAAAAGTCATAATGGATCACGCGTCATTACATTGGCTGCAGAACCTCAAAGAGCCTGAAGGGCGTCTAGCCTGATGGGCCCTCAAACCGCAGGCTTATGACTTTGAGATCCTCCACCAACTGGGAGCAAAACATCAGAACGCCGACTACTTATCTAGATTGCCAACCATTGTCATGATGGCAGATCTCAGCAATCTGATGTATGATAAGATGCTTAGTGGGAAATATGACGATGAGCTGTTCAAGTTATAAAAGCATCAAATGAGATGCGAGAAAATACCTTCCAATATTCTGGGGGAACTGTACAAGTGGATTGGCAATTCTATGGTGAAAATCCCGCAGTACTCAGCATGGCCTAGCATTATTATGAGTGCTCACCAGGAAGTCAGACATGAGGGCATGCACAAGACGTCGAATTGCTGCACCCTCAGTATTTCAGGGAAATCATGAACTTTGACATGCTTGAAACCATTTTCTGTTGCCACCAGTGCCAAGTGGAAAAGCCGTTCACCAGAAAACTTCATACAGGTTAGTGAAACCACATTTTGCTTGGCATACAGTTTCCCTTGGTGTTGTTGGCCCTCTGTCAATCGGAGCTAACTGGTCCAGTACATTATGGTGGCAATCGACCACTTGACCAGGTGGGTTGAAGCATGGGTATTTGGATTTGGGGGCGATCACAGTGGCCAAGTTCATAATGGAATGTATTATACAGCAACGTAGCTGCCCTCAGTTCATTATTACCAACAATGGAACCAACTTCACCTCGCACATCCTTCAAAAGTTGAAAGAGCTAGTGGCATCTGCAGTGTTCTGATGATTACATACCACCCTGAGTCCAATGAGATGGTCAAACGGGTCAATGGGAAATTGGTGAACATACTCCAGAAACTGGTAACTGATAGACCCTCTAATTATAGCTCCCTCCTGTCCACCATCATTTTCGCTTATAACATTAGCTATCATTCCACCATAAGGAAGAGTACCTTTCAATTATTATACAAATGACACCCTGCTTTCCAGCACTGCTCTATGCATGCGTAGAAGAAACTGGCGGAATGGATCCCCGCCATTACTTGACCAATATAGCTGACACATTGATTAAGATGCAAACGGAAGTGTACTCCTTCAGCTTGGCCAAAAGATCAAGAATCATGCCGCTGATAAGGCACAGAATAGAGGGTTAGCTCAGTTCCAAGAAGGAGAGATGGGTTTGTTACATGACCAGCACAGGTTTGGGCGAAAACACAAGTTGTCCCACATTTGGATTGGTCTGCTTGAAGTAATTGAGAAAATGGGCATTGAAGCCTATGCTATCAAAGATCCAGTGGGTGGTCAAATCATTAATCATGTGCATGCAAAGTTCCTCTGAGCGTATAAACAATAGGAGATTTATTGTCCAGTTAAGGGTGGGGGTAATGTCAAGATTCCGATATGACTGGATAAGCCTTGAAGAGCTACGGCGGATTGGCAAGAATTCTCCGACTAGGATAATTATTTACGAGTATTTGAGCACCTTGAGATGAGGTAATATTGGTTTATAACGTATTATTGGATCACCTCCAAATAAGGCAATGCCAACATTCAAAGAATATTATTTAAATCATCTCAAACTAAGGCAATAGAGAATTTAAGAAAACCATTCAAAAACCAATGAGAATATGGTGGGACTAAATAGACTAAGCCAAGGTAACAATATCATCTGAAGTCACTGATATATAAGCAAGATGGGGCAATTGAAGGGGTGTGTTTTATAGTAGCATTGAAAGAGCGGAACAGCAAAGAATCACTGTATTTATTAAATAAGAAAGTTTCATCGTGGCAATTGCTCCATTTTTTATTATTTTTACAAGTGTGTTAGGAGGACCAATGATCCTCACATCATCCATCCATTGTTTGGTGGGTTTGACCTGTGTGCCCCTTATGGCGTATCCCAATGGTATCACTAAAAACTATAACAACTCCTAAAGTCAAATTGTCAGAGGAGCTCACCAAGGCATCAGGCCATTGGGATATGCTGACGTGAGTTTGAAAACCTCCCTAGAAATATTGCAACTCCCTCTCAATAGTTCTAGTTTGGACCAATGGACCCCAGAGTGACTGGGTGCAGCAGGTTGGGCGTCCCAAATCTGTTCCTGACCTTATGGGACCACCCCTATTTGGGGTGGCGTTGGGAGGTTCCTGATGCCTGTTAGGTGAGACGTCATCGCTCTAATTGTCAAAAACAAAGAAAATCAGCAATTCAGACATCTGTGGATGAATTTACAGCGACTTGCCCACCACTGATAGTTTTGAAGTTGGTTCTAAATAATTTGTTTTCCCCCATCACTCAAAGTTCGTCAGGCTAAGCGAATCTCTTAAGGGCCCCAATCCTGAGCTTGTCTAAGCTATTACTCGAAATCAATTATCTATTTAAGCGGTTGTAACAAACTGAGGAAATTGATGGTTGATTTTCTAATTTTAAAACATAATAAAATTCTGTACCAAAATCTACATTCTTTCCTTATGACGAAATTTAAACCTCCCTTTTTGATCTCACCTTTCCCAGCACCTAAATACACAGCCCTTGGGGCAGTGACAGCCTGGTTTGTTGCAGGGTTGGTTTCACAATTACAACCTTTTGGCACTTGCTGGTGAATTACCTCACTACACAATTTAACGTTGTTCAGGTAGCAGCACCTTTGTCATTCAAGCTTTCCTTCTGGGTGTTTAAGCATTTGGACTGGCAGGCTGGTCTAAACTTTATCTGCCGCCATCATGACATAATCAACGTCAATTATTTTCCGCCATTTCCACCCTTTTCATCGAGATTGGTGCAGCAGTGGTCATCTTTTACCAGATGAATGTACAGTTGGTATCCTGCCTTCTTTTGTTTGTCTGGCTAATCGCCAAATTTTGTATGCTTCTTTAGAAGGGTTATAAATGAGTTTTGCTATGGTTGCACTTTCCCAGTGACTTCTACATTCTACTTAGTCCACCCTCAAAACGGGATCTTCATGCTATAGCTGCCAACTTGGCCTCAGTTTCTGATTCCAGCTCTGAATCAGTGTCCGCATTGATTCTAAAAACTGACGCTGCCCTACGCCTGTGTAAGTTTGTTCTTGCACACCAGTTTATAAATAGTTGGTGGTCCAGCATGGAGAAAAAATGATTCAACCCTTTTTTAACACCAGTTCTGCTTCTATTGCAAATCTTGTTGACTCCCCCTGATCTAGTTGAAATCTCTTCCTTAAAAACAGATATGACCGCATCTTCCAATAAACAGAATTCCGCCTACTTCTTATTACCAATGAAAAATTAGTATTAGGGCACACCTGGTGTCTTTCGGGGCCTTGGTTGACACAGGAGCAGCGGGTAACTCATGAGTATAAAGTTGGCCCAGCAGCTTGATCTAGACTTGGACGTGAGGCTATTGGTGTTGGATGCATCATATGCCGCCCAACCCTCCTTTTATTTTATGGCAATCCGTGCCTTTCTCAGTCCATCAGTTTAGTTTTTGTGATTGCTTCTCTGCAATGCCCAACCTTGTGTTCCAAGTGATTTTGGGTGTGGGTTGGTGGCGTCGTCACCATGTGAGAATCCACCTGGAGACTAACTTCCTTTTCCAACAATCAGGTGGAGAGCGAGTTTTCATTGTTGGATAAAACAATAAAGCTTGTGGCTGTGGTCTATTACAGCCCTTGTTTCCCCCGTTGGTCTTACACCGGATTTTCCCACTGAATGATGGGCTATCAGAGCATTTTTGGCTCTGACAATGCTAACCGCCTTCCCCATCATATGAAACTCAACTTGATTTTTTGGACAACGGTGCAAGTGGTTAATTTAAACTGTCCACTGTACCTGCATATAGTAGAGGAGGATGTGGCTCTCAATGCATGGTTGTACGACATGCTCAAGAAGGGGTGGTTGTTCCAAGAGACATCTCCAGTTGCCTCCCCCATTGTCTTTGCTAAAAAGACAGATGTGTCAAAAGGTCCCCGTGTGGATTATGGGAACCTCAATAAGATAATGGTCCCCGACCCCTACCCGCTTCCATTGGAGAAGACCATAGGATAGGCGATTGCCAAGTTGTGGGTGCTCTCAAAACTTGATCTAGTGAATGTCTTTAATCAAATTTGGGTGACGGAAGGGCAGGAATGGCTTACTGCTATCTGGACAAAATGAGGCATATTCCAATTTCGAGTGATGCCCTTTGGGCTGAAGAATGCGCCAAAACATTCCAGAGAATGATCAATAGCATGCTGGGGATCTCAGATTCTCTAAACGGTCGCATATATTGATAGTATCCTAGCACATTTTCCCTCCCCTGAACAACATGAAAAGGATCTGGAGGCGAAAGTGGCGATCCTGCATAAAGCTGGCTTGTTTTTCAAGCCGTCAAAATGCGAATTTTATCAAGAAGATGTCACCATCTTGAGTAATCCCTTCTTAAAATATGGTTATGCCATCCCACTCAGAAAATTGGATGCTATCCGCGAGTGGCCAACTCCAACAACTCAGAAGCAATCAAAAAGCTTCTTAGCACCATTATCTTTTTGAAAAAATTCTTCCTCACACTATCACAATTGGACACACCGCTGCATACGCTTACTGGCAAAAACATACCTTTCCTCTGGACGCCTGAATGCCAGCAGGCATTTGATTATATTAAAGAGGTGTTCTTGTCACCACCAATCCTCAAGCATGCAGATCCTTCCAAACCCTATATTGTAGCATGCGATGCTTCTTCTGCCATGGCAGGGGCTGGCTTGCTCCAGGAGCATTATGGATTAGCACTCGGTCACTTACTATTCCCACAAGTTTTTCTTCAACCGAGAAATCCTTGGCCATTTATGACAAGGAGTTGGCAGCCATGGTGTGGGCCTTGACCTACTGGCGATATCTCTTACAGGGTGCTCAGCATGAGTTGACTGTATGAACTGACCACCAAGTGCTACTATTTCCAAAAACCACAGAAATTGGTGCACCGTCAGGCCCAAACCTACCAGGACCTGTGCAGCTTCAACTACAATTATCAGTTTGTGAAAGGAGACCTGAACGCCCTTCCCGATTTTATTAATCACAAACCTGCACTCTGCCAAACAGATTAAGATGAAACAAATCTCATCATGGTCGTTCCCCACTCAAATCTTGTCCATTGTACCTCCCATGGTTTCAGCAGTTGACTTAGCTCCAGATGCGCCTTTGGTGTTGCAGGTCTTAGCTGAGCAGTTGGCATGTGCATAAGGGATGGACCTTATGGAGCGGTTGTCCCTCCCAGCTTCCAAGCATTACTTATATTCTTTGGCAAAGGGGATCATCCAGTTTAGGTCACAGGTGTGGGTCCCTTCTCTCCTCCGATATGAAGTCATTCAAGTACATCATGATCCCCCAGCAGAGACATCTCTTTCTGCTAAGCATCACTTTTTGAAAATCAATTCAGCCTGAAATTTAGCTCTACTAAAGAGATTTATGAAAACTATTAGCAAATATGGTAGGAAACCCCGCAAAAGAACCCGCAGGCTCTGCCAAACGAGCCAGCACCACCCCCAAATGAAGCAATTCTCGGTTACCCACCTCAGGGTCAACCAGAATCACCCGCTCTCAAGCAGTGGCCATGAAAGCAGGCACCACCCCACAACCTGGAGCTACTTCAACTAGCTCCAGTTCACCTGATCGCACTTCTGCAACCTGCACACCTAACAGCTCTGTATGCGCTGCCTCCCACCAACCCGCTGGGCCCCCTCCAACCAAGGAGGCCATAACCCACGCTGTCATAATGGCGTCTGCTCAGTTGAATGCAACTCAGCCCATCCAGGCATTTACCTCCCCCATTGTGTCATCTAATTCAGCCCCATCTATTATTGCTGACGCCGTGTTTCTGGCTCCCTCCATGAGGGGCGATAGCCAGCTATCTGGCCCCCAAACCCTCAGTTGTAAGGTTGGATCAGCCGCACATTCTGGTTCACTAAGCACCAAATTGGGACAATCTACTCTTCCCAATGAGGATTTAAATGGTTCGGATTTTGGAACTTCACACCAGTTCCAATCTCACCCGTCCCATTTAAACCCCGTAATTGGCACTTCTCAAGTCGGCACTTTATCTCCATATGCTGAAAACGACCAATTCATCAATCAGCCAGTGAGTTTTGCCCACAAAATCACAGCAAATACTCGGGCTGAATTTACCCAAATAGATTGGGATGGTGATGAAACATCGCCCTCCTCCCAATTGGCTGGAGTTAATTCCAATCTGGATGGGCCTCCCCAATTTAGCGAGGCCCAAAAATTACCTGGCCCCAAACCCTCGGATGTAAGGTTGGATTAGCCGCACATTCTGGTTCACTAAGCACCAAATTGGGATAATCTACTCTTCCCAATGGGGATTTAAATGGTCATATTTTGGAACTTCACACCAGTTCCAATCTCACCCGTCCCATTTAAACCCCATAATCGGCACTTCTCAAGTCGGCACTTTATCTCCATATGCTGAAAATGACCAATTCACCAATCAGCCAGTGAGTTTTGCCCACGAAATCACAGCAAATACTCGGGCTAAATTTACCTAAATAGATTGGGATGGTGATGAAACATCGCCCTCCTCCAAATTGACTGGAGTTAATTCCAATCTGGATGGGCCTCCCCAATTTAGCGAGGCCCAACAATCCGCCCCTCAATTTAATATGATGCCAGCAACTGCTGTAACATTCCAGCAACAAGGGAACTCCACAAACTTGTCCAAACCACCAGCTCACACTCAACCCGTGATTGCAGCCCAAAGCAAACAAAAACGTACCAAAGGAGCCACTGGGGCGTGGCAAAAACCTCTGGCACCAACGCTACCCAAAGCTGATCCCCGTGAAGTGGCGTTTATTGCTGATGTTAAGAAGAAATGTGCCGAAACTAGAGCGCAAAAAGCTCTACCTCGCTCAACCCTCTCCCACGCATTCGCCTTTATTATGGGCATAACCCTGTTGAATTTTATACGGAGGATTACTTCTCATACTTTGCAGCAATTGTATAGACATTCCCAATTAACACCACTATCCATGAATCAGTGGAGGGCCACTACATCGATGTGGGCTTCACTGAAGCTGCCCTTGCTGGCCATGCTGCCACCCTCCAGGTCATTATTCCGCGTGGATCTCTTTGCATCTCCTGAACACGCCCTCACCTGGAGAAAATTTCATGGGTTACTTTCTTACAACCTACCAACGACTGTTGATCCTGAGTCTCTTAAGCTGGCGCTCCATCGTGGTTTAATGGATTTTGGGTCTGTTCTTTCAGTGGACTTTAGCGTCCCCTCTTACTATGCTCCCACTCAAAGAGCTCGCACTGCTAGGGCGTCGTTCATCCCCTCCCCCACTGTATCCCGCAACATTGAGGTTATTCCTTGTGTGGCGGTAGTTGGGGCATGCCCTGAGATCTTTTTGTCGACCCTGATCAGGAGCGCCCCCGGTGTTCATGGTGTAACGCCCTTGGACACTTGTATAGTGGCTGCACAGCTCGAAAACAAGACCTCTTAGCCACCACCCAGGGAGCCTAAACCAGGCCAAAAAAGATCCCACGTGGCCGCAGCAGCAATTCCACAACCCACACAATGGGTTCCCGTTCAAGACCTGTCCCCTGAGGCCTTACGCCTAGCAGTTGAAACAGCTAACCCCACTATTGGTATGGGATACCTTCGCGCTCATGCCCCCCTTCCAGTGGGCACCCCCTCCAATCTCCCAGAGTCAACTCTCTCTCTCACCAAGCGCAAGGCATCTCCCACAGGGTGCCCCTCGTCAGCCACCCCCACTCAGGGCTCCGCGGCACCCCCACCAACCTCCACCAGCGATTTATCGCATCAACCCTCAGCTCCCAATGGAGCTATGCCCACCAGCATGAACTGGCAACCCGCAGCCTGCGGTAGAAGTGCCACCTCAAAGAGTCCTACCCCAACCCCACAGTCCATTTCACGCGGATCCTTTGCAGTGTTGGAGGAAGTGAATATGGACTCGGACTCATCAAATGGGGACACCGCGGAGATCACCATTGAGCACCCTCAGGTTCTTCCCCTGCAACGGAGCGAGGGCAGTATCCTAGGCTGGCTTACTGGGTCCTCCGCCCCCCACCCTCTCCTTCCCCTCAGAACCCTCGACGCTCCTCACGGATTGCAGCTAATAGTCAAGCTAAAGGACTAGAAATTAGCCGCCTCACAGCAGCAGGTTTAAGCACTGGCAACCCTCCAGGACATGGAGGGGAACAGCTATGAGTCCCCATGGCAGCACCCTGGCCCTGCAATCCATCAACGCAAATGGGTTGCGGGACTTTAAGTGGAGAGCCCGCCTCCTCCGCAACTTCAGGTCAGCACAAATTGACATCGCTGCTGTCCAGGAGCCCCATATCCTCCCCTCACGAACAATCTGCATGGAATGAACAGTTTGGAGGTAACTCCTTCTGGACAAACCATGCCGCCCTTAGTGTTTTGAATTCCGAGGTTAAAACCCATTCTTTTTCACAATATCTAAGTGGCCGCCTCATACTGGCCAAACTCTCTTCACTCCTGACTTCTCCTTCTTCGCTGCAAGCATCTACCTGCCTAATGCAGGTCAGGAGCAAAATCGGCTCTTGAAGAGCTTGTCCAACTCAATCTCCCACGGAATACAGTCCTCTTAGGAGATTTCAACACAACCATAAGTCGCGTCCGTGACTCTTACCCCCTGCAGCAAAGGAACGCCCTGGATCCAGTCGCCTCCAGGATTTCCTTCGCCTGAGTGGCTTTATAGATGCGCTTCCACCCTCCGCGTCTGGCCTAGGTTGCATGACTAGGATCCAGTATGATGGAGGAGCTTTCCAGTCAGCGTCACGCATAGATATGGCACTGATTGGCCCACTGCTAATTGGCCGCGTCTCCTCTCCCATCTCTCTTGATAACCATCTGAGTGATCACAGGTCACTCACCGTTGTCCTCACCACCACACTTAGACCGTCGCGTAGGTTCTGGCCTAGGGTTGCCCCAGCTCTTCTCAACAACCCCTTTACTAAGGAGAAGCTGTCTATGACCATCCGGGAGACTCTCACCTCCCCCCCACCCCACCTGCTTGACCACAAGGCTAGATGGGCGGTGACCAAGGAGGGCATCACACGCGTTTCTTACAACTGTTCCAAAGCCCAGATGACTGCAGCTCGCACCAGAGTCAAAAGGGCGGAAGCTAGAATTAGACATCTGGAGCGAAACTGCCAGCTTTCGCCCTCTCCCAGATGAATGGAAGACTGGGAAGCGGCGCAGGAAGCACTCCGCTTGGAGCTCACACTGCAGGAAGAACGGGCAGCAAACTTTACAACATCTCGTTACTATGCTCAGTGGGAACGCCCCACCCGCTTCTTCTTTCAGAAACAGAGAGCCCGGTCAACAGCACAGGATATTACTGCACTGAAGATTGGCACTACAACCACTTCGGATAAGGAGGAAATCACGCAGGAACTACACCGCTTCTACTCCAGCCTCTTCCATGCCACCCAGGTGGACCCATCGGACATCCAAGACTTCCTGTGGCGGGCTCCAGAGCCGCCCATTGACCCACGGGCTGATGAGGCTCTACTGGCGCCTATTTCCATCCAGGAGGTGATGGAAATTCTTCTGAAATCCCCACGGCTTAAAGCCCCAGGCCCAGACGGAATACCCTTCGAGGTGTACCTTTTGGAACCTTCAGTGATAGCCAGAACCCTCCGCGACCTCTTCGCTGCACCCTTGGTGAATGGCGAGGTCCTCCCCGACTCCAGAGGCTCAATCACGACCCTCATTCACAAGAAGTCAGACCGTGAGAACCTGGCGAACTGGCGCCCCATAGCGTTGATCAACACAGACCACAAGCTCTTCACGAAGCTTCTGGCCAACCGCATCACCAAATGGGTGTCACCTCGCCTCTTCCCATCCCGGCACAGTTTTATTCCGGTGAGGTCGTTATGGGACAACTATAATGACCTTCACGTGACTTTGACTGCTAACTCTCGTAAGGTAAATGGCTTGGTGGCTCTCCTGGATATGGAGAAAGCATATGATTGGGTAGCCTGGAAGTATATTGATGCTTCCCTGGCCCTCTTCCATCTCCCCCCCGCAGCTAGGCGCTGGATATCAGCGCTCTATGATCAGCTCCACACCAGAGTCCTGGCGCCAATGGGTTTTACAGTGGCAGTACCAGTTGGACAAGGTCTCCGGCAAGGGGACCCCCTGAGCCCTATCCTTTTTAACATCACCCTTGACCCCCTCTTGGCCTCCTTACAGGACAAGCTAACAGGGATTCTGGTAAAGCCCCCACACGCACCATGGAATTTGCAGATGACACTGCCATTGCATTTGGCTGCCCTGGGGATGTTGCCCTCGCTGCTGTGACCATTAAGAAGTACACCTCAAGGCGTCCAACGCCATGGTCAACACCTCCAAGACAACAGTTGTACAGGTCGGCTCCCCCACCTTCCCCCACCATTTGGTATTGAACCTGTGCGCGGTACCTTCCGTCACCTGGGCGTTCTCACCAACCAACAAGGAGTTGCGCTAAAAGACAATGAGGACTTGCTCCTCGCAGCAGTTAACTCCAGGATTGCCAGCTGGAACCGGCGGCACATCACCCCCCAGGGTCGAGCTCTGATGGCCAATGTGTTCCTCCTCTCCAAAGTCTGGTTCCTAGCGCACGTCTGCCAATTCACAGATGCCTTTTATACGCGGCTCAATGTACTCCTCCGCTGTTGGATCTGGGGCTCAAACCATCCACCAATGGCCCTCTCAACCATTGCCCGACCCTGCAATGAAGGGGGCCTAGAGCTTCTGGACACGCGATCCCACGCCACCACAATCTTCCTGAAGTTCCTATATGGCCGATTGTCTGCTGGGACGCGACCCCCATGCCCCAATGGGCGCCCGCCCTATGCCAGTCAGTGTCAGCAGCTCTGGGTCTTCCTAGAGCATCTATGACCTCATTAGGGGAGTGGCTCACAAACCACCCAGGCCATCGCCTGTAACAATCCTCATTCCCCTACTGGAACCAGGCTCCTCTTGCCCTGAAACGAGTAGGCGCGCGGATCCACCATGCCTTCCCATACAGAAGGGAAGGCCCTGGCCTCAGCCCCCGTCGCCATGCAATTGTGCACAATGGACAAGTTGTCACAACTCGCCTCAACCCCCAAGATCGTCCTCCCATCCGCCCAAGACTCCTTGAGCTCCTCCCTCCCTCCGTGAGATTTGACCTTAAGGAATTGTGGAAGGACGTCTATCACCCCATCCTGTCAGCAAAGGTGTCCAACACCTTATGGAGGGTGCTCCACTGTTCATACAGGATGGGGGACCAGACTGGCCCTACCTTCCAGCACTGAAGCTGCCCTCGCTGTGTGGAGCCTATTAACTCCCACCTCCATCGTTTTTTCACCTGTCCAGGTGTCGCTGCATTTTGGCCAAAGGCCCGCGCGCTCCTCCATGCTCAGCCCTGGTCTGGACACCCTGTGCAAGACCTCATGTTTGAGAAGACATTGCCTGGTTGCCACTGACCCCTCCGTGTCCTCGCCTATGCCACAGCCATCTGACCATCCATAACTCCTTCCTTCGTGCTGCCTTTGACCAGCAGGTTTGGACCCTTCCACATGATCACCCACTTTCAGGTACACTTTGAGATGGCCCTGAAGGTCTGCACTATGTCGCCAACCCTCCCCCGCTCAGTTGTCACTGCAGCACGGCTCTGGCGCAAACCCCCTCCCTCTCTCGATGCCTCCTCCCTCCCCTTCCCTCGCCTCAGGCTCTTAGGAGCCCAGGCGTAATTTAATAAACATTGATGAATCCCCCCTCGGGTTGGGACCATCTAGTACTAAAAAAAATGATCCCCCAGCAGTCGTTCACCTGGGGAACAAGAAGTGCATTGATTTGGTTAAGCGTATCTATAAATGGCCTGGCTTGCCAAAAAGATATTTCAACCTGGATTGCGGATTGTGTGATTTGCGCATGGGCCAAATTGGACCAGTCAGGTAGGAATGGTCTTCTTCACCCCTTGCAGCAGGCAGAGAGTCCATGGGCATCGGTGTCCATGGACTTTATTGTTGAGCTACCCAGCTCCAAGTGGTTCACAGCAGTTATGGTGGTTGTAGACCACTTTACAAAATTCTCCCTGTTTATCCCTTTCTCCTCCTCCATTACTCCCAAAGAGACTGCCCACCTATTTGTGCGTCATGTGTTCTCAATGTTTGGCCTCCCGCAGGAAATTGTCAGTGACCACGGGCCCCAATTTATGGCGCAGTTTTGGAATGAGCTCTTGGCAATTTTAAGATTACTCTCTGCCGCTCCACTGTGTACTATCCACAGTCAGATGGTCAAACCAAACGAGCCAACCATATCCTGTAGCAGTACCTGCGGTGCTGCGCTTCAGTATCTCAGGATACCTGGGCGGATGATTTTCCCTTCGACCAGTTTGTGTATAATAATGGAATACATGCATACACAGGCTTCTATCCATATAAAGCAACCTTGGGTTATAATCCTTCTTTTTGGTAAGCCCGTGCCTTTGTCCTGTGGTGCCAGCTGCTGCTGACCATGCCCAGCATATTTGGAATATCAATCCCTGGTTCAGGAGCATTTAACTAAGGCCATAAGCAATAAAAATGTTTTGCATATTGGAAACAGCTCCCAGCTCATGAGTTAACTGTGGGGTCATATGTCATGCTCAACACGCGCCACTTGTAGATGCAGGAGCCCACACGGAAGTTTGCAAGTAAACGCTCAGATCCCCATTTGGTAAAAGAAGAATTAGGGAATGGTGCCTTCCATCTGAAGTTGCCACCCCACTGGAAGCAACATCCGGTGTTTCATGTCTCTCATCTGTCCCCATTTAAGGGAACAATTCCAGAT